>JAPDOI010000340.1:600000-775260 GCA_029168955.1 Aplectana chamaeleonis
TCCGTTTTTTCACCCGAACCTTTGGGGTTTTCACTTTGTTTCCGGTCATATCAGTAGCTCGGGATTCCAGGTGATCGACGCTTTGCGCATTGAAACGAAATATCATGTTGCTAACCGTATGGAAAACAACGATAGGTTGAAGACAGCGAATATCATGACTTCAACTCTTCGTGAAACTGAAACTTCATGATTGGTTAGTTTTACCAGACTACCTTTCACCATTTCTGTTTCAATTCCCTTGTGATGCCATCACTTTTCCAGAGTTCGCCTTTGACATCCTTGGGTATGGCGACGAGGAGCTGGTCAGCGCTTGGTGACCTAACTCCCGAATACAGGGTAGCGTACAAACCAAATCTTTCAATTTTAACAAGGTTACGCTCAAACTATTCTTTTCAGCTTTATGTCCCTTGGAAAGCTCGAAGAGCAGCGCTTGGCGACCCTGAGGCAGTTAGCGGACGACCGTATGGGGTGGAGAACACACGTCTTCAAAGCTTTGCACAAGACGCTGTGAGTTCCTTCAACCTGGATTCATCTCAACTGCTGTTCGGACTGTACCATAACGTGAAATTTTCCAGGCAAGGTATTCGCTCGTTCAAGCACAGGATTGTCGATGGCGAACATCAGTATCTTCCAGCTGATGTGGGTTTTTCTTTTATATTTGCTCGCATATGACACCATCAACTGCTTTTACTTTTTACACCTTTAACATCTATTTCAGCATCGTTCGAAGAAGCCGCGTCTACAGTCTGAAAAGTGATGGATTCCAAGGCCGTGACGGATGTTAGTAGTTGCCTATTTCACTAGAGTTTCTGATTGTTCTTAAGGCTGCTGAAGAATTTTTTTATTGTGAGGCAACCAAAAAGGAAAATATCCAAACGTACTCAAAACCGCAAAAAAAGGAAACCTTTGAAAAAAACTCTTGAAAAACTTCGGGAAAACCCCTTTCTGGGAAACCTCCTCCAGTACTCTGCATCTTCCTTGGACCTGCTCGCTCAGCCACTGGAGCTTAGCCAAGTGCGGTGGTGGTAGAAAAATTCGATAAAGGGAAGAAGAAGGGAGTTTCCGAGCTCTCTTGAAGAACGTTTGGAATTTTTCTCAATTTGGCAGCCTCACAAAACAATTAATTTCTCATTTGTTGCGAAATTAGATCTTCTAGAAATCTCTGAGGCGCTTAGATGCATAAATGAATGTCAGTCGTGAGTAGACGGACACATTTCGTTCTTTTTTTCATTTTTTTCTCACACCGTATCCTTATTTCATTGTGCAAGCCTTTGTTCTTGACTTTGCGTTCAGCTTGTGGTACGTGTAGCCGTGTACAAAAAAAAGAATCAGAAAATCTCTAGCGAAAATGCTGGGTTAATTGTCATCTCAGTCCAAAAACAACGAAGTGCGATAAAAGGATAGTACTTGAGTGACTGTGTGGCTTCGAACTCCATAAGCTATGAAAACACTTATAACAAAAATATGAGCCCTAAAATGAGCGAATCCAACAAAAAATGTAAAAGCGGGGTATCTTGCGAGTCTCATGGCAACCAAAGGATAGAAAACACGCCGTTTAGTCAAGTTGCTTTAAGCATTGTGATTTTGTGCACCTTACGTATCTATCATTGTCATTCTGGTTCGAAACCCGTTTGTAGAAACCTTGTTAAAATATTTGTTACCAGTTTTTGAACATGTTTCTGATGTTGTTGTTTTATTTTTAATAATTTAGTTCCCATTTCTGTTCAAAATCCAAAGTCCTATGTACAGGCCATAAAACGGCCAATGTCTCACCGTCGACTGCGTACCACGCGCTGCGCGACCGCACGCGCGTCGGAAGCAGACGGGTTTTGGCCGCCGCGCGACGTTTCGGCCGCCGCGCGGCGGCCAAAAAAAAAAAGAATTATCTGTTGAAAAATTTGATTGTAAGAACTTTTGAACGACGCTTTCTGATACACTGTCGTTCTCGGAGCCCAATCCCGGTCCGCAATTGCGGACTACGGCTGTTGCATCACACAACACGTGATAATCGTGCTGGGAGAGAGGTGACCAAGGGATTAGCAGTAAAAATTAGGAGTTTAAGAAGCTGGAACATCTTAAAATAAGTTGATTAGTCGAGGTTCTACCTTCTTTGTTTTCGTTTGGTGATTTGCCAGCAGAAACGCATGTTTAATCTTACATAGGTTTCATCGTTTGTGCTCATGGGAACCTTCAGTTCTGTGATCGATGCTATACAGCGAAGTAAAACGCAGACTGGCAACACTTTTCGAAGACTAACAACGAGATCTCTGAACAATACCGCACGGACATTGCAGGCGAACCTCCACCATGCCCGCAATACCATCGAATTGATGGCCGGACGGCTGAATACCCTGCTCGTCTCGCTGCGGACAGAGACTGAGTGGACAGCCGCCTTCACTTGTGAGTTGCCCCGTAACCCTGTTGCGGTGTTAGCATTCACAGATGTTATGACGCGCTCCACTGTCAACCTATTATTACGGTGGCACAACATATCCGGTTCTGAAAAATCAGAACTGATTGTGAGAATTTGGAAACAACAGCACAGGATTAGGTAAACAAAAAGTCAGCGAAAAAAGTAAAAAAAAACGAGAAAATGGATTAGAAAAGCAAAAAATTAGTGAAAAGAGGAAAAAAAAACGATTTGGCGAAAGGAGGAGTAGAATTAACAAGATAGAACTGACAAGGGAACCACAATTAGTCATAGTGACCATTCCAACTGAAATGTACTTTTCTAGAACCACTTCCGGACGAGCAGTCCGAATATGCCCATCGCAGCTGCCTAGACCCACTCTGAAAAATGTTATTGACATTTTTTCTTTGATTTTCGTACTTATTGTACCCTCCAAAAAGCACATCATTTTTACGAAAATCTGGAAACTGACCTCATAACCGTGTTCAGCGTGCAAAACTACCCCACTAAGCAAAGTTAGGTGGAAGGAAAATTTTCCAAACTTTGCGCAGACTAACAGCGTTTTGGACTTGTACGGATTTTCGGTTGTGCGCTTATTTATACCAATCAGAGGGCTCTCGAAGGGTTTTAGAAAAATATTCCAGATTTGACTAAAAATTCGCTCTGGGGGGTTATTTGGGGCGCTGATCACGAATCTGAGACTCACTTATCGATTTTCCGATGTTTTCGACTGTATTCGTTCACATATTCCCATCGGGGAGAATTTGATGGCAAATTGCGACTTTTGACGATTTCCGGAATGTGACGACAGATGTGGCTCAAATCGTTCTTCTGGGGGTTATTTGGAGTGCTGAACACGAATCTGATGTCGGTTTATCGATTTTTGGCAGCTTACGGTAGATTACGGTGGGTATACGGTAGTTTGGTCAAAGTCTCAGATTTGTCTCAAAGTTTCTATGTGGGGGTTATTTGGGGTGCTGAATACGAATCTGAGACTCATTTATCGATTTTCCGAAGTTTTCGACTGTATTCGTTCACATATTCCCATCGGGAAGAATTTGATGGCAAATTGCGACTTTTGACGATTTCCGGAATGCGACGACAGATGTGGCTCAAATCGTTCTTCTGGAGGTTATTTGGAGTGCTGAACACGAATCTGATGACAGTTTATCGATTTCTGACAGCTTACGGTAGATTACGGTGGGTATACGGTAGTTTGGTCAAAGTCTCATATTCGTCTCAAAGTTTCTATGTGGGGGTTATTTGGGGCGCTTAACACGAATTCGATGTCCATTCATCGATTATCGGATTATTGAGGTAGGTTTTGCATCCTAAACGGCATGTTACTTACGGCAACCTACAGTAAACCTTAAAACTTTGGCAAGCAAACCCCAAATTCGTGTTCAGCACCCCAGATTACCCCTACATACATGTTTTTAGCAAAATCCGGAGAAAAATTTCAAAACACCCAAGAAATTTCATGGGGGGTAGGTACCCTTACCTTGCCGCGAAGCTTTAAAAAACGCTCATAACTTTTTTCAGAGTTTGTCTAGGCAGCTGCGATGGGCATATTCGGACTTTTCGTCCGAAAATGGTTCTAGAAAAGTACATTTCATTTGGAATGGTCACTATGACTTATTGTGGTTCCCTTGTGAGATTCAAAAATCAATCTCTACATGGCATGATCCGAAATCTACAACCAGGGGTCGTATTCGCCATCAACCCGCCGGGAAGTCGAAGGAAATATGAGGTGAAATTTCAGTACAAAATGCGCGCTCCATGGCCACCTCTCGCCTCCCTTGGCTTCCCTCGCGACCGCCGGAATTCTTTGCATCGCTTCGCTGAAGAATGGTCGCTTCGCGATGGAATCTTTATCTTTTCGCAGTGATAGCGATACGTGACACAGTTTGCATTTCCATCTTACATAGTGCAAGATGGGTTAATCTGTTCGTCTGTCGCGCGTGGTATCATCCCTTCCGCTTCCCTTCGACTTCCCTCAGCGGGTTGTTGGCGAATGCGACCCCAGGAAATGAAACAGACAAGCGAAAGGAAAATATGGAAAACAACGATAATTGGAAGAGGCAGCTGTACTAGGATGCACTTGATGGGCGAAGAAATGATCAGGTGTGTTTGAGCACCAGGGATGTGCGGCAATTGCCGTTTGCCGTTTGCCGTTTGTCGTTTGCCGGCCATTTTTGGGACTTTTTTGTCGTTTGTCGTTTGCCGAGATTTTGGGTATTTTTCCGGCAAAACTCGGCAAAACATGGGAAGGAAACGCCGCCTATGCTCGCGGCTGTGTGGGCACTAGGGGTAGTTCGATTATCCGTTGTTCGCTGAAACGTTATCCGGGGTTTCGAGTTATCTGGGGTGATAGTAAAACTGTTTGAAAACGCGAGTTAACTCGCGTTAAACTCGCGGTGAAATCGCTGTAAACTGCACCCAAACCTGAGCTTTTTATTTGAAGATTTCCAGACATTGCTGAAACTACGCACTCGCATGGCACCTGATGAGACACTAGATACGCATAGTGTAAAAAAATTCTCCAAAAAAATAGTTCATTCTGTCTTCTCTAGAAAAAAATATTGATTTAGTAAAAAAATTTCTGAAGATTTTTTGAAATTTTTTCAGCTCGCAGTAAATTCGCGCAAAACTTCAACTTAAAGGCAGGGTTCTCGATAAAATCGGTTGTGGTGCTATCCTCATGGAAAGGTAGATCTGGCCATTACGAAAGTGAAAATACGTGAAAATTGGAGAAAAAACGCTACGGAACAAGTTATTGCCTGGTGTCCTCCCGCTCCAGGTTATCGAGATCTCTATGAAAGCCTATTTTGTTAACTTTTATTTTGCTTCTTAAGTAATTTCTGAGTACTTCTGGAGACTACTGACTATTTCAGCAGCAAAAATAAAAGCGGATAGACAAGCATTAACAAAAATCTCGTTAATTAGGGGGCCGGCCGACACCGGTAATTAGCCGTTTAACTTTGTTTTTGAGCGTTTCTCTCTCGAATTTCCGGGTTTTTCACGTATTTTTACGTTTGTGATGACCAAATCTACACTCTCATGAAGAGAGCTCAAAAACGGTTTCTTTTTTCGCGAACCCTGCCTTTAACGCGAACTGACAGAGAAATTGGAACTAGTGTGTGAATGAGGAGAAAGTAGGATAGTTTTCGAAAAAGTCCTGCTGAGAACTTTTTCTAAAGCTATCCATCTTTTTCTTCGTTCATAATCTATTTCCATTTTCTCTGTCAGCACCCGTTATGTTGCAGATTTGCGCGAACCTAACGCGAAATCACCACCCAGTTGTATTATGACTCATTTCATATGAGTTACCCGCAGTCGGTTCTAGTTTTGTCAGACCGCGGATACCGATCGCGGAGCCGCAGCGGCACCACCGTGGAGCCGCAGCGGCACCACCGCGGAGCCGTAGCGGCACAACCGCGGAGCCGCAGAGGCACTACCGCGGAGCCGTTGCGGCAGTAGTGCGGAGTCACAGCGGCACTACTGCGGGGCCACCAAGACAATGCCGCTGCTACTCCGCGATAGTGCCTCTTTGGTGCCTGTAGGAGCCGAAGCCGCATGGCGATTTTTTTGATTTCCATGAGGTTCCTCTATATCTTGTTTTTGTCCATCTGATGTCTTGAAATGAAACTTTTCCCTTGAATTAGAAATATTAGAATGTTGACATAAATATTGGAAAGAAAGGAAAAAAAGTAAAGCAGCACACGTGAATAACTTTTGGGCCAATCTAAGGGATGAGGTTTTTTGCCGTTTGCCGATTGCCGTTTGCCGGCCGTTTTTGGGATTTTCTTGCCGATTGCCGTTTGCCGAAATCTCAAAATCGTTTGCCGCACATCCCTGGTGAGCACCCGATGTGAACGTAAAACATTTCGAAACTCGCGCCCACCGCTGACGTGGCGCGGAATTTGGAATCGCCTTCTCGACGTAGGGCGATTTTCGCCAAATCGAGCAATCAACACCCTCGCTGGCGACGCGGACCCGTGGCGAATTGAGGCGAAAGGTTCACCGGTTTCGCCCTGCTCCACGCTAGACGATTATAAATTGCCATCGGCACAAAATTCTCACGGGAAACAAAATTGATGATACCCAATTGATAAAGGGTAGGGTAGAAAAGAAATTGAGAGCAGCGTGTTTTCATTCACACACCGTCTTTCTACGGAGGTGAGCGGCTGAAGCTGAACACACTAGGGATTAAGGAAACAGCTTCACCGGTGATAAAGATATCACGGTCTTGGGGCCTACACATGGAAAACTCTGGCAAGAGAAACTACTTCACTTCCGTGAGACTTTTGTGCCGGTGGCAAATTATTAACTTGTCTCCCTCGCTTTAGAATTCACCTTTAAAAATTGAAAAAAAATTTTAAACAAATAAAAAAAAATATAAACTTCACCAACTCGCCAACACGAAAAGGCGATTAGCCAAATTAGGCGAAATCGGTGAAGTTTTCGCCATGAAGGTAAGATGGGCGTTTTCGACTGCGCCCACCGAAGCGATTCGCCATCTTTTGTCAGAGAAGCATATCAAATAAACAGGTGTTTAGATTGGATGACTGCTTGAACTGAGTTGAGTGGCGCATTATGGTAGGCTTCAGCTTTACCTTTGCTTGCCTTGAATCCTGGCAAGCCATCTTCAGATTCAGAGTTTAGGTTGACATCATCTCCATCTCTAAATGCTCAAAACTATCTTCTCTTTACTGGGCAAAATGATAACATTCTCTGCTAATTCGGGACTTGATGCCTCGACAAAAGATACCTGATGTTTATGTACACGTGAGCATCAAGTCTATTTTTCTCGCGTCAAATTCAACGGATCCTAGCTGAGTGGAACCTACACGGCCCATTGCGAGGTGGCCAGCCTCGCTGAGATAGCTGAGATACAAAATTAACTTCCTATCGGGGTAGTTGTTTCGGGAGCCCACTTTATAGCAGTCAGCTCGCAATAACAAGCAGCCAAGTTCGATTTAGCCTGCTGCTTATCCAGCGCGATTGATATCCACCGGCTCTCCAAACTCACCCTTTGCGCGAATGACCTTTGATCATGATCATGTACTCGGGGGATCGTCCCCAACTCGATGGCCGTGGCCACGTCATTAGGGACTAAACACAACCTTGTACTTGTTATATATTCTTATACACATGAACTTCACATAAGTCGTAGTGTAATTTATTGGTTGGCCGCCGACATGCATCCCCTAGCCCCTCCCCTTTGGAAGGGACTTGGTAGGGTATTCGTCCCTCCTTTGCTGGATGTGTTCAATCGATTGCGAGGAGCGTCCCCAAACCTACGGGCTCACTCAAAGGCCCAGTGAACACAGGGGAGCATCCCCAAACTGACACGTGGACCAATCATGTGGATCGCCAAAACATCGATTGCAATTCTTCATTTCTCCTTTTGATGATTGCTCATTTTTGTTTTTGTTTTGAAATTGAGAACTTTTGAACTTCTTGCTTGCCCATTTTGCACCTTTGAAGTTTTTTTGGAATTCACGCAGAGCTTGTCGTCTGATAGGAAATTTAGCTTATCCTTTTAATCAGCATTTTTTAGGGAAACCAATGATGGCCAAAGAACAAACAGTGGCAACCAAATTCTACAGTATTAATCTAGAGCACAAAAGGACTGAGATAATTTATCAGGTAATTGCAACAGTCTTCTATGCCAAACGAGGTTTTCGATGGATCTTTATTTGGCCTGACGTTTCGACCGAATCGTCGTCTTCAGGGGCGGTAAGATCCACCGGTTGAGCAGAGCGAAATCGCTACCACCCTGTATTGATGACCAGCAGGGCGAGACTCGACGTAACGGCTCTCTACACAAATGTTTCTAACGAACAGGCCATACAAGCGATTTTCGAGCTGCTAAACGACCACCAGGGCTCTTTAAACATGTTCGGGTTTTCTGTTCCTCATATAGTCACATTACTTAGGGAGTGCCTTTCTTGTGCAGTTTTTAGGTGGTCGGGGAACTATTACAGGCAAATTCGCGGTTTAGCAATGGGTCAACGCCTGGCTCCAGCCTTGGCCATAGCTTTTATGTCAAAAATAGAAAAACCGGTACTAGAACGTCGACCTATATTATATTGTCGTTATATCGACGATGTTTTCATTGTCTGCTCAACTCAAAAAGAGATCGACGCCTGTTTCAGCTTACTCAATCAGCAATCTGATAGCATAAAGTTCACACGGGAACAACCAAAACAAAACTGGCTCCCTTTCTTAAACGTCGAAGTTCATCTGGAGCGCGGGTTTCATCGAACGAAATGGTATCGCAAACCTAGCAACAAAAACATTTTGGTTCACTCGCTCTCTGCACATCCACTCAAAACAAAACAGGCAGTGGTCAGAAATCTGTTCAGCACCGCCAAAATGGTTTCATCTGACTGCGAAGGAAAAACCAACTCATTAGAGTTGGCACGCGAAATCGCTATTTCCAATGGCTATCAGCATCGGTTCAAAGCAAAAACCACTAGGATGCGCGAAGTCCGAGCACCTGACTATCCAAAATCTCTTTCTGCCTGCCATTTGTTTCTGACGCTTTCAGCTCTGCGATTCGTGCGGCTCTGCGGAAATGTAGCCTTGAAGGCGCTGTAAATGTGGTCTCAATTCCTCCCTAACCTGAAGCGTCAGCTGATCCGGAATAGGCTGTACGATCGTTTTTGTGCCACCCCGATTGCGTGGTATGCCCATCCGGTCGGGAGGGGACTGCATGACATCAGGGTAGTATACGTCATCAAGTGTGGCCTCTGCCAAGATGAATATATCGGGGAAACTGGTCGTACTCTGAGCACGCGTGTAAAGGAGCATATCGCTGGTTTGAGGAAGTCCAACACGGCCACACCTCTGGGGGCCCACCGGAGACTATGTCATGAGAACATGGAGTATGAGGTGACCTTCAGGATTCTTGCACGGGAGCCACAAACCGCAGCGCGCAAAACTTTAGAGGCGTTTTGGATAACCGCTAAAAATCCTAAAATGAACAGAAAAGATGAGTGTTTAGCCATAACAGCTGAGCTCGCCCCGTTTCTTGACCTCTGTAGACTGTGATCTCAACGTCTTCATGTCGAGAACGCGCGCCATCTGACCACCCACTGCATCTGCAGCGTAGGGCGCTCAATACTACTCTGGCTCGGCGCAGATAAGGTGAGCGTTGCGTGATCGTTTATTGCTTTGCTTGGTAGATATCTCGTAGTAGACCGTCCTTTTCCTCTGTAATTTGAAAGCGTGTTTGGGAGGGTGGATCACTTATGTTCTGACTTTCCAGGTTCCGACGAAGGCGATTGGCCGAAACGTCAACCAAATAAAGTGATTAACATCTTGGTCCTGGCTCTACTAACAACTTACACTACTAACATTCAACTATGCCAAGATTCAGTGACAGTCGTACTTGAGTTATAATTTGGTTTACATTCTTGTTGATGCATCAAATGCAGCCTTCGGTCCAGGATCGTTCCCCTTTAATTCGAATATTTTCTATCCGTAGGTGGTTTTCGAAGTGAAATCATAAACTATGATTTCTGTTTGATGCCAATCCTGCATATAGTTTACAGCAATGGAAGTGGGATCTGGTGAGGTTGCGGACTCTCCCTAACATACTATAGTCTGATTGTATTATCACTCATTTTTTCGAAATACCTGAGATTGGTCGGTGAGTTTTTGTTTCCACTCTGATATTTTCACCTGTTTTCATTGCTTCCACGGATGTAGTCATATCGGTGAAAACACAGACCCACCGCTCTTTCACAGTTGTTTTGGAAAAATGAGTGATACCACTAACAAACTACCGTATGTTAGGGCCAGTCCGCAACCTCACCAGGTCCTACTTCCATTGCTGTAGACTATATAGTGGAGTCCACCAAGGCTGTCTCATTTACTTATCAATAAGAAGCGGTCGGCTGGGGATCAATGTGCGCGAATCCCATACCAGGACGCTCGATACCGGTTGATCGAGAGCGGTTGTGCTGCAATGAGTTTTATGTTCATTAATCTCCCATCGACCGCTTCTCATTGATTAGTAAATGAGACACTCTTGGTGGACTCCACTATATATTAATCTTGTATCATTGTTGCTTGCAGTTTGTGAGAAGGCCTCATTTCCTTCATGTATTTGATTCACACTGACAAGGGAAGTGTTTAGAGTGGTAAACGCATCTGCCAAAACGACTAGTATGGTTAGTATCTCTATTGGCTCAATAGTAAAACTGCGCAGTATCCAGCCCCGAGCTGCAGGTTCCAAGAAGTTACAAGCTTAAAAAGGTCGTTTTTTGTGCTTTTTGTACCCTCCAAAAAGGGCATTAATTATTCGAAAATTCGGAAACGGACCCCATAAATGTGTTCAGCGCCCAAAACTACCCCCTGAGCAAAGTTTGGGTGAAGGCACATTCGCCATACTTTGTCCAGACTGACAGCGTTTTGGACTTGTACGGATTTAGGGTTGGGCGAATATTTATACCGATTACAGGGCTCTGGAAGCGTTTTAGAAAAATGTTCCAGATTTGACTTGAAATTCCCCCTGGGGTTTTTTTTGGGGCGCTGATTACGAATCTTTAGTTTATTAGTCGATTTTCCAAAGTTTTCGGCTAATTTCGTTCAAAGCTTCCCAACCGGGGAAAATTTCGAGAGAAAAACGTCACTTTCGAGATTTTCGGAGTGCTACGGTAGATATTGCCCAAATTGTGCCTCTGGGGGTTATTTGGTGTGCTTAATACGAATCTGGAGTCCGAATATGGATTTTTTGCAGATTACGGTAGATTACGGTGGGTATACGGTAGTTTGGTCAAAATATCAGATTTTACTAAAAATTGTATACGGGGGTTATCCGGGGTGGAGAATACGAATTTACGTCCGTTTGTCGATTTTCAAAATACCAAGGTAGATTTTGCCCCCTAAAGGACATGTTACCTACCGTAACCTACAGTAAACCTCGGAACTTCGACAAACGGACTCCAGATTCGTGTTCACCACCCTAGATTACCCCTACATACAAGTTTTGGGCTATATCCGAGAAATTTTTTTGAAACGCGCAAAAAAATGCCTGATGGGTACTCATGACTTCTTGGAACCTGCAGATCGGGGCGAGATACTGTGCATTTCTACTATTGAGCCAGAAGAGATACTAACAGTACTGGTCGCTTTCGCAGATGCGTTTACCACTCTAAACACTTTCCTTGTGAGTTGTGAACATTTTAACTGCTTTTCGATTTTGAATTTTGCGTTCATTTTGAAACGAATCGGATTGATTGGAAGTAAGTTTTGGTTGGATTTTGTGTTGAATAACGTTCTGATACTGTATGTATGTGATTCATACTGTGTTGATAACATTTTTACTGTTTTTTGATTTTGGATTTTGAGCCGATTTTGAAAGGATTTGGATTCAAAGTGAATTTTTGTTGAATTTCGTGTTGATTAATGTTTTGATACTGTTGCGAATCGTTACAAAAAGGTCAGAAAATACGTGCTAAGCAGTTTAAGCACAGTACACACGTAGCGATCGAGAAAGCTAGCGGAAAGGTAAGCGGTATGGTGAGCATTTTGAGACCCGGCTCCCTAAGAACGGCCTTACAGAGCCAACTAAGTCCCTGCAAAACTCAGCTTTGGTCCCTCCCAATAACAAGCTTAGGAGGGACCAGCCCCAGCCAACCAAGTCCCCGCAAAGTTAAACGGTGCTCTTTCGGAATAGACGACCCACTAAAGAATACAATGAAATAGAGTAGCAATTGTTTGGGATCGGCCGACCGCTCGGTTGGTCACATCAAACAGTTCAGTGTGTTTGAAAAAGACTAAATCAATCGACGGCTCGAGTGGGAAGAACATTTTCCATGAAATTTCTCTTGTGGGTCGTCTATTCCGAAAGAGTACCAGTTCAACTGTGGTCCCTCCTATTAACAAACATAGGAGGGACCAACCACGGCCAACCAAGTCCCTGCAAAACTCAACCCTGTCTCTCCCAATAGCTAACTCAGGAGGGACCAACTCCGCCCACTTTAGGGGATCGTCCCCAGCTGTCGGTGGGGATGGAATGAGTTTGGGTTGGGGATCGTCCCAAGAGTTCATCAGAGTACCTTTCCAGAGTAGGGCGCGGATCAGCAGACCACATATTTCGCGGCTATTTCGCAGCAACCATTATTTGACGGCTGTTACGCGACAAGCAGGCATTTCGCGGCTATTCTCGGTCAAAACTCATAGAGTTGTTTCTTGTGTAACAATATACATTTCAGAAGAGGAGAGTAGTCGCGAATGAGCCGTCTACCACTGCGCGGTAATGATGAGTGTATGTCAAAGACGGAGTTCATCTTGGCCGAAATCGTTACAATTTGGTTTATATTCTTGTTGATTTTCATGTATATTCTCATTTTGGGCAGGTTTTTAGCCTTCTCTATTTCACTTTGTGAGACATGCATAAAATGCGGCTCAGGATCGCTCGCTTTTCATTTGAAGATTTTCTATCCGTAGTCGTTGGTTTTCTCGGAGTGAAATCGTGAACTATAATTTCTGTATGGCGTTGATCCTGTTTATGTTAAACCTGCATCATTGCTGCTTGCAGCTTTTGAGAAGACCTCATTTTCTTCATGAATGAGATTCATATTGTTAGCGTTTTTTTCAGTTTTTGATTTTGGATTTTGCTTTGATTTTGAAGGAAATCGCATTGGGCCTACTGAGCAGTTCTAGCACAGTACACACGTAGCGATCGAGGAGGCTAGCGGAAAGGTAAGGCCCCGGTCATAGTTGGATGAGCCGACGCCTCCAGCCCGGTCGATACACACAGAATGCATTGGAAATGGGATGCAAAAATCACTCGGTGTATCCCCCCGCACCCCCCCCCGCACCCCCCAACACCCCCCAACACCCACCCGGTCGATACGTATGAACAACATGGTGAGGTGAAGCTGAGAAAATCACTCGGTGTATCCCCCCTGCACCCCCAACACCCCACACCCCCGGTCGATACGTATGTTTAAAATGATGGAGTGAGGTTGAGAAAATCACTCGATGTATCCGACGCGGTCGATATCCATTCTTTACGTGGATGAGAAAATCACCGGGTGGGCGGGCCAATGATAAATCATTGCGTATCACTAAGCTAACCTTACTGCTACCTCCGTTACTTCACCATACTCTCCTTCACTATTTCTCTGAACAGGTGCAATCCTGTTGGCCACGTAATCATCGTCATATCTAGTTGGATGCACCGAGTGATTTTCTCAACCTCACTCCATCATTTTAAACATACGTATCGACCGGGGTGGGTGCGGAAGTGTTGGGGGGTGCGGGAGGAGTGTTGGGGGTGCGGGGGATGCAGATGCAAATAGCACCAACTCTGATGTACTCGGGGGATCGTCCCCAACCCGACGGCCGTGGCCACGTCACTAGGGACTAAACACAACCTTGGTTGGCCGCCGACATGCATCCTCTAGCCCCGCCCCTTTGGGAGGGACTTGGTAGGGTATTCGTCCCTCCTTTGCTGGATTTGTTCAATCGATTGCGGGGGAGCGTCCCCAAACCTACGGGCTCACTCAAATGCCCAGTGAACACAGGGGAGCATCCCCAAACTGACACGTGGACCAATCATGTGGATCGCCAAAACATCGATTGCAATTCTTCATTTCTCCTTTTGATGATTGCTCATTTTTGTTTTTGTTTTGAAATTGAGAACTTTTGAACGTCTTTCTTGTCCAATTTGTACTTTTGAAGTTTTACTGGAATTCACGCAGAGCTTGTCGTCTGATAGGAAATTTAGCTTATTCTTTCAATTAGCATTTTTAGGGAAACCATTAATGACCAAAAAACAAACTATGGCAACCAATTTCTGCAGTGTTAATCTACAGCACAAAAGGACTGAGACAATTTATCAGGTAATATTTTAAATTTTTTCCATTCATGTTGTACTGGGGCACTCTCGTAGCAATGATGGCTGTCTTATCACCGTATTTTTGCGGTAAATCCGCGGCAAAAACGCGGCACACTTCTCATAATTTTTTTCGTTTTCCGGTAGTTTTTCGGCAGCCACTGGGTAGTTCTACGGTGAATTCGCGTTATATTCGCAGAAGTTCCCTACCTAGCGATAGTTTTTTTTTCTCAATTTCTCGGTAAAATTCTGGTTCGCGATAGATTCTTGGTAGCTTCCACACAATTTCTTCTAGGGCAGGGCTCCATGAAGAGCCTGCAAGAAAAAATGGAGAAGTAATACTTCTAAAAGAGTGTGCTAGAGGTTTTAGAGGGTTGAAGGACTTCAGAAAGAGCGTAAGAGAGGTCTCATAAAGATACCAGGTCTTCAGAAGCAGCCAAATAAAAAGCTGTTCGATCGATTTCGTGAACATAGAGTTGGTATGGGGGGAGGGGCTAGCAGCGAGGTTCACGGCAACTGGAAAGCTGCCGCTGCTTATAGTATGTGCCAATGATACGGTTCGCCCATGCAGTCAGCCTGCATGATGAGCGGCGGGCGCGAAGACATTTTCTCGGACGTGTAAATCGATTAGAGGGAATATTACACAGATAGGGAACAAGATCCCACTTCTTGTTAGCTGTTTGGAGCCGTGGGAAGCTATTCCGAAAAATGCCTTCGCGACGGTCGCTTAACACCTACACCGACCGCGTGGGCGAACGGACTCATTCGAGCTAACTGCACATTTTTCATGCTGCGTTATCTGAGTTTCCCTCTCGAAAAAAAAAGGCTGGCTGACAAATGTGGCAGGAACCACGAGAAAACGACGAAAAACTCACTAAAACGCCTCATTTCAGTGAAAGAATTGTCTGGCCTGGACTAGTTGTCCGGTAGGATGAATGAGTTCTCGGCGGTCGCGACCGCTGAAGGTGAAGGACTATATTATGCAAACAGCATTAGGTAGGATCCAAAGGTTAGAATGGAACAACAGAGCTGTGAAGTTTGTGAAAGAATTCCTTCGTCCCCACAAGCAGTTGCACTTGAAGGCAATGTCCACGATGATTTTCGTGCCTGAGTTTTTAAAATAAAACAATGCGTTGGCCTCCAAGTGTTACCAAAATTACGAAGAAACGGCGAGAAACGCACTAAAACGTCGTTTTTCAGTGACATTATTCTCTGGGCTGGACTAGTTGTCCGGTTGGATGAACATGTTCATGGTGGTTGTCACCGGTGGAAAATCGGGTCAATCGAAAATAGAAGATGCACAGCAGGATTAGTTAGGGCCCTAAGGAAAGAACGGAGCATTAGATAGTAGAGAATTGCAAAGGAGGCGTCCACAAAAGATTTCTCTGTCACAACAAACACTTCCTGTGATACTTAAGAGGCGGAGTGATACTTGAGCATTCCGTGTACTTCTGGTGCGTTTTTCTCAATTTCTACACCATTTTAGTTCCGCCCGGGGGCCGCTTAATCAATATAGGGAATAATCTCAAAATTGCAAATTATGGTGAACACTGCCCTTAGGCAGTGTTCTGTTTTTTCACCTATCTTGAAAACGGTCCCATGCAGATTTCAACGATGTCTCTGGCATCGTACAGGGCCTTCTGGGAACGAAGTTATGGTCCCTCAAAAATTGAGTTAAAGGCACTTCGCGATAAACTTCATCCTCGAATTTTCCATGACCAACTCTTCTCGTGGCTCTCAGAAGCAGAATAGCGTAAAAAAACGGGATGAAAACTACCCAGGAGCCGCAAAACGGCTTAGAAAAGTGTGCAAACCCCTCCGCTGTGGGCAAGTCCCGCCCCTTTCTGCGCCTCGACGTGAACAAAGGAACACTCGAAATCGTGAGTTGAGCGATGGTTTCCGATCAAAAGCCCCGTTCTTCCCTTCATTCTCAACTTCTCTCTTTACTCAGGTCAGCTCGCATACATTGGCTGCAAAAGAAGGGAGTTACAAGCCTCGAACAACTCGTCCACCATTTTCCCTAGCTCAATTTTTTGGGGGACCATAACTCCATTCCCAGAAGGTCTTGTTCGATTCCAGAAGCATCATTGGAATCAGAATGGGACCGGTTTCAAGATAGAGAAAGAAAACAGAAAAGCGATTCTTATCGCGAGCAGTGCCTTTAAGGAAGCATGTTGGACAAGTTTTCCGAGACTTGTAACCTCCGTCTTTTGCGGCCGATGTATGCAAGCTGACCCGAGTTAAGAGAGAAGATGAGAATAAAGGGATGAACGAGCCTATTGATTCGGAAACCATTGCTCATCTCACGATCTCGAGTCTTCATTTGGTCACGTCGAAGGGCGGGCATTGCGCTTTTGGGGTTTGCTTTGCGCTCAAAGTGGCAACTTCGGACTCTTCTGGGACTCTTCCTGTCTCGTTTTCAAGCGAACTTTCGACGTCAACGTACAGTGCGCCCCTCCACGACCCATTCCTAGTAGAGACGGAAACATTTTTTTTTCGTGAACACTGCCTTTGAAGCACGGAGGTAAGTACAGTCAGATAATAGTGCATGGCAGTGGAAAAAGCCTGTTGTGTGTTTGCGTATTTGCGCTAAACATACTGCTCGCTGAGACATAATCGACGGGGAAGTTTTTCTCTAAATTCTCAAGAAAAGCATCTGGAGCGTTGAAAAATGCTGAGTCTCCTCCCCCGCCTCACATGATCAATACACCTGAAGTCTTTGTCATACTCTGCCAATTCGAGATTTCGTGCTTCGGGAAGCGGCCTGTTACGCCCTCTTTTATCATAAGTTCGTGACTCTTCGGTCAGAAGTAATGTCAGATCAAATTTTTTCTGCAACAGAGTAATTCGTGGATTCCAGGCTATGTTAAAGGATGGCATATTAAACATGTCTACAAAATCTTTCCGAGCTTTCCTTGACCGCCGTGAAAAACTTTAGGTTCTCTTTCTAGGATTAGTATAGAGGCGGTTTATTGTTTCCGTGTTTAATATTTGTTTCTTGAATTTTTTTCCTCATTGTTATGCAGACCATTTTCCTTTCTCTCGCTTATATTTGACTCAGTCCGGCGATTGTTATTTTTCTACGTGGAGCAGTAGCTCTGCGTCTTGAATAAATAAATAAGCTAGGAAATCAATCTTTAGCGCCGTCATCGAAGCTTATTCGCACAAAGGGTGAATTTGACGCGAGTCACAGTGATCTATCATCAGGCCTGTGCGGAACTGTTCCGTTTCGGATTCCGTTTCCGTATTTCCGGTGTTTTTGAGCTTTTCCGTTCCACTTCCGTTTCCAACTTTTTGGGTTCGGAAACGGAAGTAAATAGTGCCTTTTGGGTAACAGAAACGTCACGACGTCATAGAAAGTGCGCAGGACCCCAGTGGGAGTGTGCAGGGCGTCAGGGGTAGTGTGCAGGGCGTCATAGAAAGTGTGCAAGACCCCAGTGGGAGTGTGCAGGGCGTCAGGGGTAGTGTGCAGGGCGTCATAGAAAGTGTGCAGGACCCCAGTGGGAGTGTGCAGGGCGTCAGGGGTAGTGTGCAGGGCGTCATAGAAAGTGTGCAAGACCCCAGTGGGAGTGTTCAGGGCTTCAAAGAAAGTGCGCAGGACCCCAGTGGGAGTGTGCAGGGCGTCATAGAAAGTGTGCAGGACCCCAGTGGGAGTGTGCAGGGCGTCAGGGGTAGTGTGCAGGGCGTCATAGAAAGTGTGCAGGACCCCAGTGGGAGTATTCAGGGCTTCAAAGAAAGTGCGCAGGACCCCAGTGGGAGTGTGCAGGGCGTCAGGGGTAGTGTGCAGGGCGTCATAGAAAGTGTGCAGGACCCCAGTGGGAGTGTGCAGGGCGTCAGGGGTAGTGTGCAGGGCGTCATAGAAAGTGTGCAGGACCCCAGTGGGAGTGTTCAGGGCTTCAAAGAAAGTGCGCGGGACCCCAGTGGTAGTGTGCAGGGCGTCAGGGGTAGTGTGCAAGGCGTCATAGAAAGTGTGCAGGACCCCAGTGGGAGTGTTCAGAGCTCCGAAGAAAGTGCGCAGGACCCCAATGGGAGTGTGCAGGGCGTCATAGGAAGTGAGCAGGGCCACAGTGGGAGTGTAAAATTGTATCGTGAAAATTCGAAATCGAAAGTGTAGAATTTAGAAAGAAAACGAAATATAAACAACTGTTTCATCCCAAATTGTAACCTTTCTGTAGCGATGAAAACAGAGGAAAACATGTTTCGTGAGAAGCATGGGACGCGTTTCAAGGAGAGCGCAGAACTATGAAGAATTTCCATGTCAATATAGGGAATAGTGCAGCACCTTCACTGTTCGTCACTCATTACAACCGCTCAGTCATTTCGATTTACTTCCATAAATCAGTTTTATATACTCTGAAAGTCTGAGTTTATCAAAATCTGTTTATCGAAAGATAATCATTCACTTACATATTTCATTTATTGAAAACAAGGCTGCGTTTTACTTATCATGAGAGATGATAAAGTGAGAATATACCAATGCGAACTTCAAAAATGGGAAAAATGAATGTTTTGCTTTTTGATCTCACATTTTCTTACCCCACGCCCTACTGTGAGTCCCCAGCAGCGTGCTCCGCTTAGGAGAGTTCATACGGGCAGCAAACTTCGGGTAGACGGTTGTCAGTCAGCACCGTTTTGACAAACTATTCTACCTCAAGCGCACGTAAAATTTTTCTCGAGCAAAAACTCCGGTAGGTCTCACTAGTCCATGCTTAGAGGCAGGGTCCGGGCAGAATTTCGATTTTGAGATTTCCCGCTAAATCGGTGCTCTTACTACAGGTAGTCCGAAGTAACATGCGAAAACTGCGTAAAAACCGGTCTTCTTCAAGTTATTCCAGCCACTTCCGTTAGCCGATGATCCAGAAAAATCAGGAAAGTGTGGCCATCGTCCATATTATAGCGGTTGTCCACGCATTCTTCAAAAGTGCTGTGTAATTATCGGTCATTCCAGCCATGATTATCATGCTGTGAATACCGTAATCCCTGACTTTGAGGCTGTTTTCTCGAGAACTAAAGACTCAGAGTTTGTGAAACGTTCAGACGATGTTCAGCTAGGCCAGCCAAATCTATTTAACCCAAATTTCGATAGTGTCAAAATTTGACCGGACCTTGCCTTTAATACAACTTCCATAGCCGGTAAGCAGGCAATAAACGCCATATATCTCATTTTGGCATAGTCGTTTACAACAAAAACTCAGTTTAAAAACCGATTTGATTGGCGGTGGAGCGCGCGGTCTCTTAGGTGTTAACACGAATCTTCAACCCGTTTATCGATTTTCGATAGATTGCGGCGGATCACGGTGGGTATACGTTAGCTCGGTCAATCAGATTGAACTCAAATTTTCACTGTGGGTGGTATTCGGTACGCTGAACACAAATTTGAGGTCCATTTTTCGATTCACGAAGTTTTAAGTTAAGTAACGCCAGTTAAACGGCATTTTGTATACCGTAACCTACCGTAACCCTAAGTCAGGTGAGAAACAGACCCCAGTTTCCGGTTCAGCGCCCTAAATAACACCCAGATGCAAGTTTTGAGCCGAATCCAAGAACTTTTTCTGAACACCGCAAAAGTTCACGGATGAGTACCCTCATCTCTTTTTAAAGCAATGAAAATGCTCTTTTTGGAATCCCCGCTGCCATTTAGGGATTTTCAAGCGCGGATCATATGCTTTCCAAATCTCCACGGGATGTTTAAAGCAGTCCATAGTCAGGGTGTGTTCATTCCATAATTCTGTTATAAATAGACCTGAGTCAGGGAGTTTATGTAATCTTTTCCGGACTCTAGAAAGCAGTTGAAAAATGTAAGGAATGAAGGAAGGTTTTCCCTAAGGGAGCTTGCAATATGCCTCGGAGAGCTTTAAAAGGGGTTCGCAGAACGTCGTGAGAGCTGACAGGGCAGCATGGGCTGTAGAAATAATGCGATAGATGTCTCCAAGAGTAAAGGGGTTTGGAAAGAAGCTGAAATGATCCGTAGAAAGCTGTTAAATCTCGAAAGATGCTGCGTAAGAAAATGATAGATTGAATCGATGGTGATAGAATTGGTGTAGAGGAAGGAGGGGGGCTAGCGGCGATGCCAATCTGTAGGTAGTTACTATACTTCGGACCGAATTATATTATTCGAAAAATATTCGAATGATTTTTCGAATTTCGAATCATTCAAAATTCGAAAATTTGGTTATCGAATAATATTCGAAATTCGATTATTTCCAAAACGGGCTTTCGAATAATATTCGAAATTCGAATATTTTCGAATATTTCAAAAACAGACTTTCGAATAATATTCGAAATTCGAATATTTTTAGGAGCATATTCGAATTTTGAAGTTCGAATAATCGAAATGCGCAATCATCATTTCAATAGAAGTGCTTTTTTTCTAATCATTCTTTGAAAGCACACTCTATCAAAGCACCATCTTGGCCTATTCACCTCACGCCCGATTTGCGATTCTGACACGCTTTATGGTGTGAAATATTGCGTCGCCGTACAAGGTGCTCCGTTGGTGGGATAGGCTGGCTTGAAAGGCCAGCCAACGGAAACCGTTTTTCTCTCGTTTTCGCATTTAATATGTAGCTGTCAGGCAGACATGGACAGTTCCAGGGTTTTAGCTTTCAAAACCCTCCCGTTCAAGAGAAACAGTTACTTGAAATACGAACAGGAGTGATTGAGCTCACTAATCTACAATGACTACTCTAAAAACATTAGCTAGGAGTCGTCTTTGCGGCCGGGAATGTTTGGTTTTGCTCAGGCCTTGTGAATTACGATTCGCGAATTTCGAGGAATTTGAAAACTTACGATTTACGAAATTAAAAAATTCAGTTACGCGCAGCCCTTCGCGGCGCGGCACGATCGATATTATGAGTCGTTTATACTTCCGCAGTAGAGAGGCGCGGCGAAGTGCAATTCTGTAATATTGATCACACGGCGCGGCACGATCGATATTGTAGGATTGCACATCGCCGCGCCGCTCGGCGGCAGGAGTATAAACTTCGCCTAAAGTTAATGCTATACATTGTCGCGGCCATGAGCGATAGTCATGGCATTTAGCACAAATGCGGTACTAGCATCGGAGCAATGGCACTGACCGTCGTAGAAACAGTTGTCACGTGCCCGTTGCAGCGACGTGTCGTCGAGGGCTGACATACTGCAAATGTGTCTATGCGTGTCCTTGCCACTGTCGTTGTCACTGTGCAGCGCATTGCCACAGCGACAGATTTAAAGGGCGGAGGCGGTCGCTGTCGCTCTGCAGAGCGGCGCGACCTCGTGTCGCAAAACTATACTATTGGCCTAACGCCCTTTTCATACCTTTGTTGCCGCGTCAAATGCCACTCTTTAAGAAAAATGATAAAACACGGCGGTGGCGGAGAGAACGTTCTCGATCGTTATTACCGCTATAGCGGCGTTTGCCGCGCCTTACTTTCTCGTTACCAGTTCCGATCGCCAATCGATTTCTCCAGAAATCTCATGTGCAAAGAAGCTAGTTGCCAACTGCCGGCTAATTTTCTAGTAATCCAAAACACTGGCTCCATTGTAGTTCAAAAGCGGCTATTTTCCGCGGCGGCAAAAGGGCGTAAAGGTTTCAAGCTTGAGTGTTCAGCCGTGCCCATCACCTGAAGTCGTGTGAGCTCGGCGACAGCAAATTTGCCAAGGCCGCGCCGTGGCGTAGTAGTAGGTCTTGAGAGCGTCGCTAGGGCCTCGGCGCTTGGGTGCGAGAAGGCGCCTTCCCGGAAAGGAATAGTGGTGGTCAAGTCTCGTTTTAAGCCAAGCGTCTTGTGCTAAACGCGCGTGACGCGCTTGCAGATACTATGAATGCTCCAGCGGCGACGTTATGGCGGAGCGGATTAGAATGGGTCCTAACTTTGCCGAGCAAGCAAAATCTGTGCTTGCGAACACTATCATAGTAGCAGAAGATAGCACTCAAATTAATTATTATTAAACGAAATAAAAATGAAGTTGGATTAATAATGAAAATGACAAAAAAGTTGTTACGGCCGCCACCATGGCGGAGCGGGCGTCACGCGCGTGGCGCGCGGCCCGGCTATTATTACATCAATGCCACGCCCGCGCGTCAGGGTTTTTGCGGCGCGACGCGATGGCACATGTCAGAGCGACGCGAAAATCGCATCGCGCGGAAATAAAGGTGTGAACTGCGCGCGAACGCTATGCGACTACGCGCAATTGCGTACGTCCGCAATTTTCCGTATACAAGTAAAATAAATCAATAATTCATCTTATTTTGTATTTTCAGGAAATGCATCTTCTTTATATTTTATCTGTACCTTTTATCGCTTCTCTTTGATTTCGTTATGACAGTTTGCTGCATTAATGATAGGCAACAAAAAGACATCGGGGCGAGTCATGGTTAGATTTTTTTTTTCGGAGTTAAGTGTACAGAATAGGTTATTTTTAGATTAAATAAGACTGAACTGTGCGCCTGTCGTTTGAACACCATCAAAAACCTCAACAACGAAAAACTTCGAAACTTCAATAAAATCGATTTTCGCCTGCCTCAGCCTGAAACTACAGAAAAACAGACGATGAAAACTCGTCGGAGAATAAGAGGAAAGCATAGAAATGAAAAGGTTCGAGAAAAATCCAGACGCCCCTTGAGTTCCTGATGAGGCGAGAAAAAATTACGACAGTCGCTTCGCGACCATCGCGTCGCGTTGAAATGGAACGCGGCGCGATCGACGCGGAGCGATAATCGTTTGCGCGTCAAATCCGATGTATCGCGCCTCTTCACTCTGAACACCTAGCGACGACGCGACACGATGTCGCTTGATCGATACGTAGGCTAAGCATACCGTCGCGTCGCGCCGCGAATGAACTGTAGACGCCGCCTCAAGCGTCACTAAGAATACCGCCTAGCATTGTGGTAGGCCGATGAATATTTCTACAAAGTGATAGTCACAGTAAATGACAGCTCAAAACTAATTTTTTAAATCCTATTATCGTTTGTTAATTCGAGAAAATTTATAGGAAAAATATAAAAAACTATTCGAAAAAATTATTCGAAAATTCGAAAATGTTGATTTTCGAATATACTCGAAAATTCGAAATTCGAAAAATACCATTTTCGAGTTTATTCGAAAATTTGAAATTCGAAAATTTGGTTTTCGAATATATTCGAAAATTTGAAATTCGAAAAAATTGATTTCCGAATTTATTCGAAAATTTGAAATTCGATAAATTTGATTTCAGAATATACTCGAAAACTTGAAATTCGAAAAAAATGATTTTCGAATATACTCGAAAATTCGAAATTTTTTACAGTTTTGCCCAAGTATAGTAGTTACATAACGTTGCGTTGTGATTTAGGAGGTGGAAACTTCAGCGACCAAAAGTATATCGAAAGGCACATATATCGAAAGACTTTTAAAAGGAACAAATCAAAGTCTTTTCAACGAGTATGGCCCAAAGATTGGGAGTATATGATTTTTTAGAGCTTAGGTACGCCACATCACTCTTCGCAAAAAAAATCCTCTCATTGCTAAGCCGGTAAGCTAATTTGTTTTTTCTTATTTCTCTGGAAGATTTGGCCGAGTAACAGCCCCCCCCCAGGCTCCGCAGCGGCTCCCGATGGGCTAATTCGCGGCTATTTTTCGATTATTTCTTGTTTATTACGCGGCCAGTGCCCGGCCGAGACCACATTGTCCGCGCAATAGCCCACCAGGCTCTGCAGCGGCTCCTGGTAGGCTATATCCAGACTATTTTGCGGCCATTGCTCGGTCGAGTTATGGCCGAGAAATAGCCCACCAGGAGCCGCTGCGGATCCTGGAGGGGACTGTTTCTAGGCCATTTCCTGGCAACTGGTGCTTTTAACACAGCCACCAATCTAGAAATGATGCTGCAAACTTCTATTGCCGGCCTTACCTTCATTCACAATTGTAGACAACGATACCGTCAATCATAACGAAAACACGCCTAGGTAAGGGGAAGCAGTAATAGTGGGTGATCAAGAAACCCGATTTTACCTTCCCTTTCCGGAGTAGGGCATGGTTCAGCAGACCCAAGCAGACCACATACTTGGCGGCCGTTTCGCGAAAAGCAGGCATTTCGCGGCTAATTCTCGGTCAAAACTCACAGAGTTGTTTCTTGTGTAACAATACACATTTCAGAAGAGGAGAATAGTCGCGAATGAGCCGTTTACCACTGCGAAGTAATGTTGAGTGTACGTCGAAGACGGAGCTCATCTTGGCCGAAATCGTTACAATTTGGTTTATAATGTTGTTGATTTTGATGTATATTCTCATTTTGGGCACGTTTTTAGCCTTCTCTAATTCTTTTTGTGGGAGCTGCATCAAATGCAGCCTTCGGGTTGCCCAGGATAGTTTGCCTTTCATTTGAAGGTTTTCTTTCCATGGCCGCTGGTTTTCTTGTGAAATTATGAAATATCATTTCTGTATGGCGTTAATCCCGTATATGTTAAACCTGTACCACTGCTGCTTGCAGCTTGTGAGAAGACCTCATTTTCTTCATGTATGAGATTCATACTGTGTTGTTAGCGTTTTTTCAGTTTTTGGTTTTGGATTTGGCTTTGAATTTGTAGGACATTGCATTGGAAGTAAATTTTCGATGGATTTTGTATTGAATAATGTTTTGATACTGTGAGGAAATGCGTAAGTCAACTGAGCAGTTTTAGCACAGTACACACGTAGCGATCGAGGAAGCTAGCTGAAAGGCAAGCGGTATGGTAAGCATTTCGAAACCCGGCTCCCTAAGAACGGCTTTACAGAGTCCCTGCAAGACTCAGCTTTGGTCCCTCCCAATAACAAACTTAGGAGGGACCAACCACGGCCAACCTTGTCTCTGCAAAACTCAACCCTGTCCCTCCCAATAGGAAACTTAGGAGGGACCAACTCCGCCCACTTTGGGGGATCGTCCCCAGCTGTCGGTGGGGATGGAATGAGTTTGGGTTACAAGCACGCCCAAGCCGATCATTTTTTCCGCAGGGCTACCGTAACCATTCTTGAACAAAACATGATAACGAACGATAACACACGCTCATAACATGCGCGGTATAAAAGGGCAGAGGAGCGGTAAGCATTCAATCACACACCGCTCTCTTTGAGAAGCCACTAGGAAGTGGCTGAGGAGGTCGAAATTGTGCAAACATGATTGCTGGCTATTACGATGTGCTCATATCCAAGCTGAGACTTGAAAATTTTTAAAGGAGGGTTACGGTAGCCCTGCGGAAAAAATGATCGGCAGGAGCGTGCTTGTGTTTGGGTTGGGGATCGTCCCAAGAGTTCATCAGAGGAGGGTTATTCATACTTCCAACCTCTCGCCCGCGCGGAAAAGGAGGTGAGCATAAATGAAATTTCGACCTCCCGCGCCTCCCGCCTCTCCCACCCGGCCACAGCGGTGTCTCTGATGCATTAATACTCCTCTCTCGCACCGCCTAGGTATTTGTTGGTAGCATTACTTGTTGCATTAAATTACGTCATATAAGTGTAGCGGGGCCTCAGTGAAAGCGCGCAATACGCCATAGAAAGTGCGCGTGATCTCAGTGGGAGTGGGCAAGACGCAGTGGAAAGCGCCGTGGGACCCATGTGGAAGTGTGCCGGACGTCGCGAAACGTATTTACCCCGTAGTGGGAGTGCGCAGTACGTTGTAGACAGTCTGCGGAAATAAAATGGGAGTGCGCGTGCGCAGATGTTCGGAAAAGTTGCAATTAGGCTTGAGTTCAGAATACAAGGGTCAAAATGCACGCCTCCACGCGGAAGTCACGCGAGAAACCGACAAGGCTGTCGTGCGAATATAAGTCTTGGTTCTAATCTAGTTGGAGGGGGCCTTCCAAGGAAAAATCCTGAAAAGGAAAGTTGTCTCTGATATGACATTTCCGAAAGCGTTATCAGTCATTGTCTACTCAGAAAATCTGTAGATTCCACCCCTGAATAGCCTTAACTTAGGCCCCTGTCTCAGAGTTGTTGCTATTTGCATCTGTAACCCACCGACTCCCCTCCCCCCCCGCACCCCCCAACACCCCCCAACACCCACCCGGTCGATACGTATGATTAGAATGATGGAGTGAGGTTGAGAAAATCACTCGGTGTATCCAACTAGATATGACGATGATGATTACGTGGCCAGCAGGATTGCACCTGTTCAGAGAAATAGTGAAGGAGAGTAAGGCGAAGGAACGGAGGTAGCAGTAAGGTTAGCTTTCTAGTGATACGCTATGTTTTATCATCGACCTGCCCACCCGGTGATTTTCTCATCCGCCGTCATCCACGTATTGCATGGATATGCGGGGGGTTGTTGAAGGGATACACCGAGTGCTTTTCTCAGCTTCACCTCACCATGTTGTTCATACGTATCGACCGGGTGGGTGTTGGGGGGTGTTGGGTGGTGCGGGGGGGATACACCGAGTGATTTTTGCATCCCATTTCCAATGCATTCTGCTCTGCCAATTCGAGACTTGATGCTTCGGGTAAAGCGGCCTTTATCACGCTCTGTTATCCTTAGGCATCAAATTCACCTTTAGCGCCGTCATTAAACCTTATCCGCGCAAAGGATGAATCTGCTGAGCGGTTGGATATCAGTCAGCGCAAAGCGTGAAAATACCGCCAGCACTAACATGTTAATGCATATCAGTTGTTGAGCGGCTGGATATCACTCAGCGCAAAGGGTGACATTACCGCCGTTGCTGGCATGTCAGAAATTTCTAAACAAGTGAAAACATCTCAGCGGAAACATGATAAAACGATTGATCACGTCTCGATGTGTTTACCATGAGCACAGCCGGTATAAAAGCCGCCTCATCTCACTAGAGTCCTCATTCGGCATTCTGATGCCGGCCCTGAAAGGTGACTTCGGGTCACTCTCCGGAGGCCAGCATAATTTTGGCTGCTGGGAGGATACAGTGGGTATCCTCCCGGCGGGGGGGGGGAGTTACGCCGCGGTCCGCAGAGAGTGGCTCCTCACCGCAGACCTCGGCGGAGATTACGCCCATGTTGCGGACAAGGCGGGGCTTCCTGCGCTGTGGACCTTCAAATTCGTGAAATTTTCGAGGTAAACTCACCCATTTTTCGAGGTAATTTCACCTCATTTTCGGGGTAAATTGGACCCTCTCTCGCTGCCAGTTCGCACCATTTCCACGGGATATTCACCTCATTCTCACCTATCCTAGCGGCAAATTCACCCATACAGTGAATTTAACGCGGCAAACTAAGACTTCATGCCGACTTGTACATGAGCATCAAGTCTCTTTTGCTGAGGCATCAAGTCTTGAATTGGCAGAGCTGTGTGTATCGGCCGGGCTGGAGACGTCGGCTCATCCAACTATGACCGGGGCCTAACAACAAAACCAACGTATCTTATCAAACTTATTAAAGACAGTAAACTCCAAATACCGTGCGGTACCGATTGCCACACGGGCATGAAATGATGATATCAGTTGCATTTCTATATCAGACCGACCGACTCAGACTCGCAAATCAAAGTTGAGAAGTATTGTATGGCTTTGTGGCAATCGGTACCGCACGGTATTTTTCGTCGTATGAATAGCTCCTAAAGATGATTTTGCTGCCTGAAGATAAAAGCGGGCGTAACAGGCCGCTCCTACTGAAGTACGAAGTCTCCAATTGGCAGATAATCTGGTAGTCAGTGGATGCGGATGAGCATTACCGTAGTGGTTCCAGGCCTGGCTTCGTATCGTTGTGTCTCCGTGCTGATACCGGCGGTAAGTTGAATGCCGTTCTACGTTTTGACACCACTCCTTTCCTGGACTGTATACCTGTAGCCATGGCTAGAATCTTCTATATCTCATCCTGGAACACTAAAGTACTATACTGACCGCAGTTCGGAATCGAAACAATACAGCTCTACTTACAATCGGTCGTCAACTGTTTAGTACTGCCTCACTTGGTGACGTGAATGGAGGAATGATGCACAAGGCGAGTGAATCGGCCTATTTATACTTTATCAGCAAAAACAACTTCATCAATACTCAGGCCGGTGTAGTACTAGTAAATTACCAGAATTTTTAGAGTGATCAGTGGTAAATGTGCAATTACCACCCGATTACGAGCATTTTACCGGAGAATTTACACTAATCTCTGGTGTTGGCTAATTCTGCCAGATTACGAGAGAGTTACCACTAAACTTCTCCTTAATTTTCCGGACTCCTCCCGTAATCTGTCAGAAAAATGGCGATTTCTGACAGACTACGAGATACTTCTTCGGCATCCGAATCGGCGGTTTTGAGGTCAGTAAGAATGAGGTTTTAAGATCAAAACCGTTTCGGGACTCATAAAGAGTGGTGAGGCGTGGCTTATACTCCAGGAAACTTCATAGCAAAACGGTCGAGGATTACGCCGGAACGCGGATGTGATCACAAGCCTCGAAACACAGAGAAAAATCGAATAAGCACCGTAATCCGAAGTAAACAGAAATAAAGAATTCGAAATGGAGAAGTCATTTGCGATTCGCATTGGAAGGCCTTCTGGTTGTGCATGTGACGTGAAGACTTGATAGTCCTGGGGCGGTAGTAATCTGGCCTTAAGTGCGAATTAGTGATAATGAACATCTTCCACTGATGTGGAGTAGACAACCATAATAATGAGGAGCCAGACCTATGTTGAATGAGGAACTACTAAATGCTGTAAACAAAATTTACCACGCCTGCGCGAAGCGAACCAGGCCAACACAATTGGAACGAGAGCAACGAGAATCCTCCTACAATAATTCTGCCTTCGCGTTTCGCGCACTCGATTGATTGTGTCACGCCTATATGCCTTGTTGCAGAGTAAGACATGTAAGGGCTCAGAATAAAGTGCTTTCAATGCTGATTCCAAATATCTCCTCAGATTCCAGAATGGACCATTTTGAACAGAGTTATGAGAAAAGGACGCAAAAGACGCGTTTTTGCGTCTTTTTCGTCCAAAACGCAAAAGATACGGCCTGTATTGTAGATTGCCGGCTATCGCTGGCTTGTGTCGTCGGGGTCGTTCTGTGACGGCCTGTTGTATCTTTATGATCATTCTAAAGCTGCAACACCCCGACCTCCTTGTTAGTTAATACTTCTGCTCTAATTTCAGATTTCTAAGGTCTTCAATTGGTCGTTCTTGCATATTCATCGCTGTCATGATAAGAACAACCGCACCCTTGTTTTCTAAATTACAATTGTGCTGAGCGCGAAGCGCTCACCAGATTTGGCTTTGATTCGCCATCGCGCAACCCCCTGATCTCAGTATCAGGGTCCAGAGTAAACGTAGGAAGACCGTTCTTTTTGTATTTAATATACTTTAGAAAGGTGAATAACTGTTCAAAAAATGGTTCGGAATGGTTACCTAAGATTCGAAAAAAATTGTCAAAACCACGTGATTTTGGTCGAAAAAAAGGGTTCATCTCCTTTTTTTTTCAGTTGGCGTACACGATCTTGTTGGAACACTGATCGTTGAGCTAAAATGCTCATTTTTGGCCAGAAAGTTGGTTATGATTGCACCTAGCTCTTGTCAAATTGTGGAGTTTGTTGCTCAACTTTTGCGGAACCTCAAAGTTGAGGGTCACGAAAGACAAAAACACGTAAACATGTTATTATTCCTGAAAGTTTAGGTTCCTGGCAAAGGTAAAGATTTGGCATAGCCATTTTTTCGAAAAATTAGAAATATACTCAGTTAAAAGGGGACGGTGAAGAAAAATGAAAAAAAAAGTTTTGAAATATTCCTGAGAACGATTTGGCATTGATTATTTTCATTTTTGGGAAATGTAGTGAAATAGTTGAAAGTATGATTTGGCAGTTGAGTTTGAACCAGCTATTGATAGGAGTTGTGCAAAACGAGAGATCGCATTGTATGAGCTTATCCGTAGAAAATATCAAAGCAAAATCGCGCGTGATATGGAACAAACAGTTGATTTTACTTCACAAATACGTGAAAACTGCGGCATTCCAGCTCTCGAACGAGCTTTTACTGCTTGCCTTATCACGCGTGATTTTGCTTCGATATGTTCTACGGATAAGCTCATACAACGCGATCTCTCATTTTGCACAACTCTTATCAATACTTGGTTCAAACTCGACTTCCAAATCATACTTTCAACTATTTCACTACATTTCCGAAAAATCAAATTATTCTACGCCAAATCGTTCTCAGGAAAATTTCAAAACTTTTTTTTCATTTTCCTTTTAACTGAGTATATTTCTAATTTTTCGAAAAAATGGTTATGCGAAATCTTTACTATTGCCAGGAACTAAACTTCCAGGAATTTTATTTATTTTTCCTGGAGGTTTGCTTTCTAACATGATTTACGCCTGGTGGTGTTAATTCAAAGTAAACCCACTGATGCCCTGCTCCCCCCCCCTTCTATGACGTCCTGCACACTCCAACTGATGGCCTGCACACTTTCTATGACGTCCTGCACACTCCCACTAATGTCCTGCACACTCCCACTGATACCCTGGACACTTTCTATGAGGTGCTGCACACTCCCACTAATGTCCTGCACACTCCGACTGACAACCTGCACACATTCTATTACATCCTGCACGCTCCCACTGATGTCCTGCACACTTTCGACGCCCTGCACACTCCCAATAATATCCTGCATACTACCACTGATGGCCTGCACACTTTCTATAACGTCCCGCACACTCCCACTGATGTCCTGCACACTTTCTGCGACATCCTGCACACTCCCACTGATGTCCTGCACACTTTCTGCGACATCCTGCACACTCCCTCTGATGTTCTGCACACTTTCTGCGACATCCTGCACACTCCCACTTATGTCCTGCGCACTTTCTACGGCGTTCTGCACGCCCCCACTAATGTCCTGCCCACTCCCACTGACAACCTGCATACCTTCTATGAGATCCTGCTCGCTCCCACTGATGTCCTGCACACTTTCTATGACGTCCTGCACACTCCCAATAATATCCTGCATACTACCACTGATGGCCTGCACACTTTCTATAACGTCCCGCACACTCCCACTGACGGCCTGCACACTTTCTACGACATCCTGCACACTCCCACTGATGTCCTGCACACTTTCTGCGACATCCTGCACACTCCCACTTATGTCCTGCACACTTTCTGCGGCATCCTGCACACTCCCACTGATGTCCTGCACACTTTCTACGGCGTTTTGCGCACTCCCACTAATGTCCTGCACACTCCCACTGACAACCTGCACACTTTCTATGACATCCTGCACGCCCCCACTGATGTCCTGCACACTTTCTATGACGTCCTGCACACTCCCAATAATATCCTGCATACTACCACTGATGGCTTGCCACTTTCTATAACGTCCCGCACACACCTACTGTTGTCCTGCACACTTTCTGCGACATCCTGCACACTCCCACTGATGTCCTGCACACTTTCTGCGACATCCTGCACACACCCACTTATGTCCTGCACACTTTCTGCGACATCCTGCACACTCCCACTGATGTCCTGCACACTTTCTACGGCGTTCTGCGCACTCCCACTAATGTCCTGCACACTCCCACTGACAACCTGCACACTTTTTATGACATCCTGCACGCTCCCACTGATGTCCTGCACACTTTCTATGACGTCCTGCACACTCCCAATAATATCCTGCATACTACCACTGATGGCCTGCACACTTTCTATAACGTCCCGCACACTCCTACTGATGTCCTGCACACTTTCTGCGACATCCTGCACACTCCCACTGATGTCCTGCACACTTTCTGCGACATTCTGCACACACCCACTTATGTCCTGCACACTTTCTGCGTTATCCTGCACACTCCCACTTATGTCCTGCACACTTTCTACGGCGTTCTGCGCACTCCCACTAATGTCCTGCACACTCCCACTGACAACCTGCACACTTTTTATGACATCCTGCACGCTCCCACTGATGTCCTGCACACTTTCTGCGACATCCTGCACACTCCCACTTATGTCCTGCACACTTTCTGCGACATCCTGCACACTCCCACTGATGTCCTGCACACTTTCTACGGCGTTCTGCGCACTCCCACTAATGTCCTGCACACTCCCACTGACAACCTGCACACTTTTTATGACATCCTGCACGATCCCACTGATCTCCTGCACACTTTCTGCGACATCCTGCACACTCCCACTGATGGCCTGCACACTTTCTGCGACATCCTGCACACTCCCACTGATGTCCTGCACACTTTCTGCGACGTCCTGCACACTCCCACTTATGTCCTGCACACTTTCTGCGACATCCTGCACACTCCCACTGATGTCCTGTACACTTTCTACGGCGTTTTGCGCACTCCCACTAATGTCCTGCACACTCCCACTGACAACCTGCACACTTTCTATGACATCCTGCACGCCCCCACTGATGTCCTGCACACTTTCTATGACGTCCTGCACACTCCCAATAATATCCTGCATACTACCACTGATGGCCTGCACACTTTCTATAACGTCCCGCACACACCTACTGATGTCCTGCACACTTTCTGCGACATCCTGCACACTCCCACCTGATGTCCTGCACACTTTCTGCGACATCCTGCACACTCATGTCCTGCACGACATCCTGCACACTCCCACTGATGTCCTGCACACTTTCTGCGACATCCTGCACACTCCCACTTATGTCCTGCACACTTTCTACGGCGTTCTGCGCACTCCCACTAATGTCCTGCACACTCCCACTGATGCCCTGCACACTTTCTATGACATCCTGCACGTTCCCACTGATGTCCTGCACACTTTCTATGACGTCCTGCACACTCCCAATAATGTCCTGCATACGACCACTGATGGCCTGCACACTTTCTATAACGTCCTGCACACTCCCAAGGATGTCCTGCACACTTTTTGTGACATCCTGCACACTCCCACTGATGTCCTGCACACTTTCTATGACGTCCTGCACACTCCCACTGATGTCCTGCACACTTTCTACGGCGTTCTGCGCACTCCCACTAATGTCCTGCATACTATCACTGATGACCTGCACACTTTCTATGACATCCTGCACGCCCCCACTGATGTCCTGCACACTTTCTATGACGTCCTGCACACTCCCAATAATATCCTGCATACTACCACTGATGTCCTGCACACTTTCTGCGACATCCTGCACACTCCCACTGATGTCCTGCACACTTTCTGCGACATCCTGCACACTCCCACTTATGTCCTGCACACTTTCTGCGACATCCTGCACACTCCCACTGATGTCCTGCACACTTTCTACGGCGTTCTGCGCACTCCCACTAATGTCCTGCACACTCCCACTGACAACCTGCACACTTTCTATGACATCCTGCACACTCCCACTGATGTCCTGCACACTTTCTGCGACATCCTGCACACTCCCACTTATGTCCTGCACACTTTCTGCGACATCCTGCACACTCCCACTTATGTCCTGCACACTTTCTGCGACATCCTGCACACTCCCACTTATGTCCTGCACACTTTCTGCGACATCCTGCACACTCCCACTGATGTCCTGCACACTTTCTACGGCGTTCTGCGCACTCCCACTAATGTCCTGCACACTCCCACTGACAACCTGCACACTTTTTATGACATCCTGCACGCTCCCACTGATGTCCTGCACACTTTCTATGACGTCCTGCACACTCCCAATAATATCCTGCATACTACCACTGATGGCCTGCACACTTTCTATAACGTCCCGCACACTCCTACTGATGTCCTGCACACTCCCACTGATGTCCTGCATACTTTCTGCGACATTCTGCACACACCCACTTATGTCCTGCTCACTTTCTGCGTTATCCTGCACACTCCCACTTATGTCCTGCACACTTTCTGCGACATCCTGCACACTCCCACTAATGTCCTGCACACTCCCACTGACAACCTGCACACTTTTTATGACATCCTGCGCGCTCCCACTGATGTCCTGCACACTTTCTATGACGTCCTGCACACTCCCACTTATGTCCTGCAACACTTTCTGCGACATCCTGCACACTCCCACTGATGTCCTGCACACTTTCTACGGCGTTCTGCGCACTCCCACCAATGTCCTGCACACTCCCACTGACAACCTGCACACTTTCTATGACATCCTGCACGATCCCACTGATGTCCTGCACACTTTCTATGACGTCCTGCACACCCAATAATATCCTGCCCACTGATGGCCTGCACACTTTCAACGTCCCGCACACTCCCCATGTCCTGCACACTTTCTGCGACATCCTGCACACTCCCACTTATGTCCTGCACACTTTCTGCGACATCCTGCACACACCCACTTATGTCCTGCACACTTTCTGCGACATCCTGCACACTCCCACTTATGTCCTGCACACTTTCTACGGCGTTTTGCGCACTCCTACTAATGTCCTGCACACTCCCACTGACAACCAGCACACTTTCTATGACATCCTGCACGCTCCCACTTATGTCCTGCACACTTTCTGCGACATCCTGCACACTCCCAATAATATCCTGCATACTACCACTGATGGCCTGCACACTTTCTATAACGTCCCGCACACACCTACTGATGTCCTGCACACTTTCTGCGACATCCTGCACACTCCCACTTATGTCCTGCACACTTTCTGCGACATCCTGCACACTCCCACTTATGTCCTGCACACTTTCTGCGACATCCTGCACACTCCCACTAATGTCCTGCACACTCCCACTGACAACCTGCACACTTTCTATAACGTCCCGCACACTCCCACTGATGGCCTGCACACTTTCTGCGACATCCTGCACACTCCCACTTATGTCCTGCACACTTTCTGCGACATCCTTCACACTCCCACTTATGTCCTGCACACTTTCTGCGACATCCTGCACACTCCCACTGATGTCCTGCACACTTTCTACGGCGTTCTGCGCACTCCCACTAATGTCCTGCATACTACCACTGATGGCCTGCACACTTTCTATGACATCCTGCTCGCTCCCACTGAGGTCCTGCACACTTTCTATGACGTCCTGCACACTCCCAATAATATCCTGCATACTACCACTGATGGCCTGCACACTTTCTATAACGTCCCGCACACTCCTACTGATGTCCTGCACACTTTCTGCGACATCCTGCACACTCCCACTGATGTCCTGCACACTTTCTGCGACATCCTGCACACACCCACTTATGTCCTGCACACTTTCTGCGTTATCCTGCACACTCCCACTTATGTCCTGCACACTTTCTACGGCGTTCTGCGCACTCCCACTAATGTCCTGCACACTCCCACTGACAACCTGCACACTTTTTATGACATCCTGCACGCTCCCACTGATGTCCTGCACACTTTCTGCGACATCCTGCACACTCCCACTTATGTCCTGCACACTTTCTGCGACATCCTGCACACTCCCACTGATGTCCTGCACACTTTCTACGGCGTTCTGCGCACTCCCACTAATGTCCTGCACACTCCCACTGACAACCTGCTCACTTTTTATGACATCCTGCACGATCCCACTGATCTCCTGCACACTTTCTGCGACATCCTGCACACTCCCACTGATGGCCTGCACACTTTCTGCGACATCCTGCACACTCCCACTTATGTCCTGCACACTTTCTGCGACATCCTTCACACTCCCACTGATGTCCTGCACACTTTCTACGGCGTTTTGCGCACTCCCACTAATGTCCTGCACACTCCCACTGACAACCTGCACACTTTCTATGACATCCTGCACGCTCCCACTGATGTCCTGCACACTTTCTATGACGTCCTGCACACTCCCAATAATATCCTGCATACTACCACTGATGGCCTGCACACTTTCTATAACGTCCCGCACACACCTACTGATGTCCTGCACACTTTCTGCGACATCCTGCACACTCCCACTTATGTCCTGCACACTTTCTGCGACATCCTGCACACTCCCACTGATGTCCTGCACACTTTCTATGGCGTTCTGCGCACTCCCACTAATGTCCTGCACACTCCCACTGACAACCTGCACACTTTCTATAACGTCCCGCACACTCCCACTGATGGCCTGCACACTTTCTATGACGTCCTGCACACTCCCACTGATGTCCTGCACACTTTCGGCGACATCCTGCACACACCCACTTATGTCCTGCACACTTTCTGCGACATCCTGCACCCATCCACTTATGTCCTGCACACTTTCTGCGACATCCTGCACACTCCCACTGATGTCCTCCACACTTTCTACGGCGTTCTGCGCACTCCCACTAATGTCCTGCACACTCCCACTGACAACCTGCACACTTTTTATGACATCCTGCACGCTCCCACTGATGTCCTGCACACTTTCTATGACGTCCTGCACACTCCCAATAATATCCTGCTGACTACCACTGATGGCCTGCACACTTTCTGCGACATCCTGCACACTCCCACTTATGTCCTGCACACTTTCTGCGACATCCTGCACACTCCCACTTATGGCCAGCACACTTTCTATGACATCCTGCACGCTCCCACTTATGTCCTGCACACTTTCTGCGACATCCTGCACACTCCCACTGATGTCCTGCACACTTTCTACGGCGTTCTGCGCACTCCCACTAATGTCCTGCATACTACCACTGATGGCCTGCACACTTTCTATGACATCCTGCTCGCTCCCACTGAGGTCCTGCACACTTTCTATGACGTCCTGCACACTCCCAATAATATCCTGCATACTACCACTGATGGCCTGCACACTTTCTATAACGTCCCGCACACTCCACTGATGTCCTGCACACTTTCTGCGTCCTGCACACTCCCACCTGATGTCCTGCACACTTTCTGCGACATCCTGCACACTCCCACTTATGTCCTGCACACTTTCTGCGACATCCTGCACACTCCCACCTGATGTCCTGCACACTTTCTACGGCGTTCTGCACACCACCTCCCACTTAATGTCCTGCACACTCTCTGCACACTCCCATCCACACTGCACACTTTCTGCGACATCCTGCACACACCCACTTATGTCCTGCACACTTTCTGCGACATCCTGCACACTCCCACTTATGTCCTGCACACTTTCTGCGACATCCTGCACACTCCCACTGATGTCCTGCACACTTTCTGCGACATCCTGCACACTCCCACTTATGTCCTGCACACTTTCTGCGACATCCTGCACACTCCCACTTATGTCCTGCACACTTTCTGCGACATCCTGCACACTCCCACTGATGTCCTGCACACTTTCTACGGCGTTTTGCGCACTCCCACTAATGTCCTGCACACTCCCACTGACAACCTGCACACTTTCTATGACATCCTGCACGCCCCCACTGATGTCCTGCACACTTTCTATGACGTCCTGCACACTCCCAATAATATCCTGCATACTACCACTGATGGCCTGCACACTTTCTATAACGTCCCGCACACACCTACTGATGTCCTGCACACTTTCTGCGACATCCTGCACACTCCCACTTATGTCCTGCACACTTTCTGCGACATCCTGCACACTCCCACTGATGTCCTGCACACTTTCTACGGCGTTCTGCGCACTCCCACTAATGTCCTGCACACTCTCACTGACAACCTGCACACTTTCTATAACGTCCCGCACACTCCCACTGATGGCCTGCACACTTTCTGCGACATCCTGCACACTCCCACTGATGTCCTGCACACTTTCTGCGACATCCTGCACACTCCCACTTATGTCCTGCACACTTTCTGCGACATCCTTCACACTCCCACTGATGTCCTGCACACTTTCTACGGCGTTTTGCGCACTCCCACTAATGTCCTGCACACTCCCACTGACAACCAGCACACTTTCTATGACATCCTGCACGCTCCCACTGATGTCCTGCACACTTTCTATGACGTCCTGCACACTCCCAATAATATCCTGCTTACTACCACTGATGTCCTGCACACTTTCTGCGACATCCTGCACACTCCCACTGATGTCCTGCACACTTTCTGCGACATCCTGCACACTCCCACTTATGTCCTGCACACTTTCTGCGACATCCTGCACACTCCCACTTATGTCCTGCACACTTTCTGCGACATCCTGCACACTCCCACTGATGTCCTGCACACTTTCTACGGCGTTCTGCGCCCTCCCACTAATGTCCTGCACACTCCCACTGACAACCTGCACACTTTTTATGACATCCTGCACGCTCCCACTGATGTCCTGCACACTTTCTATGACGTCCTGCCCACTCCCAATAATATCCCGCATACTACCACTGATGGCCTGCACACTTTCTATAACGTCCCGCACACTCCTACTGATGTCCTGCACACTTTCTGCGACATCCTGCACACTCCCACTGATGTCCTGCACACTTTCTGCGACATCCTGCACACACCCACTTATGTCCTGCACACTTTCTGCGACATCCTGCACACTCCCACTTATGTCCTGCACACTTTCTGCGACACCCTGCACACTTTCTGTGACATCCTGCTCGCTCCCACTGATGGCCTGCACACTTTCTATAACTTCCCGCACACTCCCACTGATGTCCTGCACACTTTCTGCGACATCCTGCACACTCCCACTGATGTCCTGCACACTTTCTGCGACATCCTGCACACACCCACTTATGTCCTGCACACTTTCTGCGACATCCTGCACACTCCCACTTATGTCCTGCACACTTTCTGCGACATCCTGCACACTCCCACTTATGTCCTGCACACTTTCTGCGACATCCTGCACACTCCCACTGATGTCCTGCACACTTTCTACGGCGTTCTGCACACACCCATTTGGGTCACACGCACGCTCATGCCAATCATTTTTTCCGCAGGGCTACCGTAACTCTCCTTTAAAGGCAGTGTTCACGATGATTTTCGTCCCCGAGTTTTTCACATAAAACGATGCGTTGGTCTCCAAGTGTTAGCAAAATTACGAAGAAACGGCGAGAAACGCATTAAAACGTCGTATTTCAGTGACATTATTTTATAACATGGACTAGTTGTCCGGCTGGATGAACATGTTCGTGGTGGTTGTCATGTGGTGGAAGAATTAGTTCAACAACGAAAATAGAAGCAGATATTTGCATGACGAAGCAGGATTAGTTTGGGTCCTAAGAAAAGAATAGGCTCAATAGGAGAGTAGAGAATTGCAAAGGACGGGTCCACAAAAAATTTCAATGTCACAACAAACACTTTCTGTGATACTTAACGGCAGTGGTCACGATGAAAAACGTTATCGGAAAAACTAAAAAAATCAGCTTAGATCAAAAACAGCTGAAAAACTATGAAGGTAGCGCGGTGAAAAACGGTCTACAAATAGAGTTTCTAGAGTCTAAAAGTAGTGTTCGTGCACACGGCACAGCTGATGACGAAACAGATCGCGTTACTCATGCCGAGCAGTCAAAAATCATCGACATTCAGAGGACGAAATAAATTGCAAATTTAACGGAATAAAAACAGTTGAATAATGAAAGCGATCACTTCAGTCAATGCTTTGCGACAGATGTATACATAAATTCGAAGGTTCCATTGATTGACATTCAATTTCAAGCTAGCTGATGTTCTTGATATAAGAGGTCATCGATGCCGATGATGTGGAGAGGGCTCGTCCACCATCAAAAGACAAGAAAGTTCAGGTTTCAAATTCGCCTCAAAACAGTGGTTTTTTCGCGATTTTTTCTAATAGGTCCTACTACTCGAGACCCAGGAAAGGATTTGGAGAGAAAAAGACGACAAGCATATTTGATCGCGACCACTGCCTTTAAGAGGAGGGGTGATACTTAAGCATTTCGTGTACTTCTGGTGTGTTTTTCTCAATTTCTACGTCATTTTAGTTCTACCCGGGAGGCACTAAATTGTGGTGAGCGCGAAGCGCTCACAAGGATTTGGCTTTGATCTCTTCCCGCGCGGATGCCCTACAATGAGATCACCTATTCATACCGTCAATAGAGGTATGAGCTGTACACCATTCGCTGCGCTGCAAGAAATTACATGTGTGCAACTTTTCATCCCAACTGGTCCCCGCTTTCTAAAGTTATGACCTCTCAAAGTACGCAAAAACGTTCTCCACCACCGCCTCCCTCCGCCTCCACTTCCGTCCGTCGAAAACCATTTTTTTTGGAAGGCGTGGACCAAATCGCTCGAAAATTTGTGACTAGAGGTAATCGGCCACGGGAATGACGAAAATAATTGTCAGAACTCACCATAATGACTTCTGGGCCCCTAACCGGCGGTTCAAACTAGGAAACCGGCCTCTTAAGATTAGTTTATGAAAATGGTGGGTTTTTCGTTATCAGTCATCGTTTTCTTAGGACTCCATATAAATACCTTGCTCTCCGGGGTGGTGTACTCTAAACGTCCGGCTCGGAAGAGGACGCTGTGCCAGGTTGCAGTTTGACCGCGGCGTGTTCGTTCAAAGCGCACCATCGATAAGAAGTCGTCGCGGGGTGTGCTGAAGTGTCGGTTGACTGTGTGAGACCTCCAGTAGAGAGTGTGCAGGACGTCGTGGAATGTGGAGCAACCCCTCAGTAGGAGTGTGCAGGACATCATCCAATGTGTGCAGGACTCAGTAAGAGTGTGCAGGACATCAGAATGAGTGTGCAGGACATCATGGGACCTGTGCAAGACCTCCAGTAGGAGTGTGAGAGAGGACATCATGGAGACGTGTGCAGGACCCCAGTAGGGGTGTGCGGGATGGAGCGCAGGACCTCCGTAGGAGTGTGCAGGACATCATGGGAACGTGTGGAGAGACCTCAGTAGGAGTGTGCAGGACATCATGGAACGTGTGCAGGACCTCGTAGTAGGAAGTGGGCAGGACATCATGCAAGACCTTAGTAAGGAGGCAGGGACATCATGGGACATGTGCAGCACCCCAGTAGGGTGTGCGGGTTTGTCGTAGAATGTGCAGGACATAATAAGTGTGCGGGATACCAGCTAGGGTGTACGGTGCCCGGGACCCACAGTGAGTGTTGCGGGACATCATGGACAGGACCCCAGTAAGTGTGCGGAGACCTCCCGGCGTGTGCAGGTGTGCTGGGACCCGCACTTGGGACTGGTAGGGGTGTGCGGGAGGTCGTAGAAGATGTGTGCAGGACCTCCATTAGGTGTGTGCAGGACCTAGTGGAGTGTGAAGATATCATGGGACCTGTGCAGGACCCCAGTAGGAGTGTGCCCAGGACGTCATGGGATATGTGCAGGGACCTCAGTAGGGGTGGGCGGGACGTCGTGACGTGCCCAGGGACCTCAGTAGGAGTGTGCAGGACATCATGGGACCTGGATCATGGGACATATTGCAGGACCCCAGTAGGGGTGTGCAGGACGTCGTAGAATGTGTGCAGGAACCTCAGCCGGAGTGTGCAAGGATTTTATCATGGGACCTGTGCAGGAGCCCCAAGAGTGTGCAGGACGTCATGGGATATTGGGAACCTCAGTAGGAGTGTGCAGGACATCGCAGGACATGTAGGCTGTGTGCAGGACCTCAGTAAAAGTGTGCAGGACATCATGGGCACGTGTGCAGGACCCCCAGTAGGGGGTGTGCGGGACGTCATGGGAGCTGTGCGGGACATCAGTAGGAAATGAGTGTGCAGGACATCAGACGTGTGCAGGATTTCCTCAGTTTAATGCTCAAGACACCATGCAAGCCTTGCCTCCGAATCTACAAGAACGATATTTAGGCCAGGCAACAGGTAATCTCTACTTTTTGGAGTTGGCTCTAAAATTGTCTAAGTTCTGACTCTGAATTATGCAGATCCTCAACTGCTGACGAAGGACGGTGTGTGAATGGAGACACACCGTCTTCCATACTTTACCCTTGATCAATTGGGTATCACCAAATTGTTTACACGAATAACATTGATTCTTAAAGGCAGTGTTATCACGACAAATCTCGTATTGTGAAGAATGCTAAGTTGTTGGAAACGCACTAGAAAACATCTTGGCCCTAAGATAGGACATACAACTTCTCTGGCCTGGACTAGCTCATGAACATGTTCCGGTGGACGTGTCACCACGAAAAATGTTTTCATTAATCGAAAATGCCAAGGAATATTTTACAATTCAATTATTGAATGAACAGAGCAACAGAGTAGCGAAGCGAAATCAGGCGCATCCACAGAAGATTTCATTGTCACGCGAACAGTTCCGGTGAGAGTAAAAGGTGGGTTCGGCCAATCTAGGATTTGGTGCTCATTCTGAAGCTTTCTCGATTTCTTCATCATTTCCATTCTGCAGGGTCAAACAATCGAGTAGCCATTATCTTGACATCGGCGTAGCCTCTTCTGGCGCACTTAACAATCGTTCTTGTTCCAGAAACGGACTATGGGCTAGAGCGGCTGACCCTGGGTATATCCTAGACGTGGTGGGGCCACCCAAGATTTACTCATAGATAAAACTCTGAGGCTGATACTGCGCTATCAATCATTGTTTTTATTTAGAGCTCTGCAAATACTTCTGAATAGTGCCTCACCCATTCGTATTTCATTTCTTGTTGCGTGCCCCGTCTGAATAGTGCCTAGAACCTGTACAATTGGGTCATTTTGAAGCTCATTTCTTCATTTTTCGACTTTAAATTCAAAAAGTATATGCCTTTGCATCTATTTGTAGGAAGCCGCGTTGCAACAATTATCTTGCAGTCTTAGCAGCGGAGCGGTTGTCTCCTCATTTCTACCACTATGTTTTCGAAAAAAAAACAACTTGACTTTTAGAAATTGACGATGTTTTAGAAGGGAAACCCTTGAAAAAAGTTGTGAAATTTCTGAAAGTTGGGCTCCGCAGAAAAGGTCAAGGATTTGGCATTGCTCTAAAATGTAGTGAAATTGTGGTGAGCGCGAAGCGCTCACCAGGATTTGGCTTTGATCTCTTCCCGCGCGGATGCCCTACAATGAGATCACCTATTCATACCGTCAATAGAGGTATGAGCTGTACACTATTCGACGCGCTGCAAGAAATTACATATGTGTGCAACTTTTCATCCCAACTGGTCCCCGCTTTCTAAAGTTATGACCTCTCAAAGTACGCAAAAACGTTCTCCACCACCGCCTCCGCCTCCGCCTCCGCCTCCGCCTCCGCCTCCGCCACCGCCTCCGCCTCCGCCTCCACCTCCGTCCGTCGAAAACCATTTTTTGGAAGGCGTGGACCAAATCGCTCGAAAATTTGTGACTAGAGGTAATCGGCCACGGGAATGGCGAAAATAATTGTCAGAACTCACCATAATGACTTCTGGGCCCCTAACGGGCGTTTGAAACTCGGAAACCGGCCTCTTAAGAATAGTTTATGAAAATGGTGGGTTTTGCGTTATCAGTCATTGTTTTCTTAGACTCCATATAAACACCTTGCTCTCCAGGGTGGTCTACTTTGAACGTCCAGCTCGGAAGAGGACGCTGTCCGGGGTGATGTACTTGACCGCGGCGCGTGTTCGTTCAAAGCGCACCATCGATAAGAAGGCGTCGCAGGATGTGCTGAAGTGTCGGTTGACTATGTGAGACCTCGGTAGGGTGTGCAGGACGTCGTAGAATGTGGGCAGGGCCTCGGTAGGAGTATGCAGGACATCATCGAACGTGTGCAGGACCTTAGTAGGAGTGTGCAGGACATCATGGAACGTGTGCAGGACCCCAGTAAGGGAGTGTGCAGGACGTCGTAGAATATGTGCAGGACCTCCCAGTAGGGTGTGCAGGACATCATGGAACGTGTGCAAGACCTCAGTAGGAGTGTGCAGGACATCATGGAACGTGTGCAAGACCTTAGTAGGGTGCAGCAGCACATCATGGGAACTGTGCAGGACCATATTAGGAGTGGACAGGACATCATGGGACGTGTGCAGGACATCATGGAACGTGTGCAAGACCTTAGTAAGGTGTGCAGGACATCATGGGACCTGTGCAGGACCTCAGTAGGAGTGTGCAGGACATCATGGAACGTGCACCAGGACCGTAGTAGGAGTGGACAGGACATCATGGGACGTGTGCAGGACCCCAGTAGAGGTGTGCAGGACGTCGTAGAATGTGTGCAGGGCCTCAGTAGGAGTGTGCAGGACATCATGGAACGTGTGCAAGACCTTAGTAGGAGCGTGCAGGACATCATGGGACCTGTGCAGGACCTCAGTAGGAGTGTGCAGGACATCATGGAACGTGTGCAGGACCGTAGTAGGAGTGGACAGGACATCATGGGACGTGTGCAGGACCCCAGTAGGGGTGTGCAGGACGTCGGAGAATGTGTGCAGGACCTCAGTAGGAGTGTGCAGGGACATCATGGAACGTGTGCAAGAACCTTAGTAGGAGTGTGCAGGACATCATGGGACCTGTGCAGGACCTCCCAGTAAGGTGTGCAGGACATCATGGAACGTGTGCAAGACCTTAGTAAGGTGTGCAGGACATCATGGGACCTGTGCAGGACCTCAGTAGGAGTGTGCAGGACATCATAGGACCTGTGCAGGACCTCAGTAGAGTGTGCAGGACATCATGGATCGTGTGCAAGACCTAGTAGGAGTGTGCAGGGCATCATGGGACCTGTGCAGGTCCTCAGTGGAGTGTGTGCAGGACATCATGGAACGTGTGCAGGACCGTATTAAAGGTGGACAGGACATCATGGGACGTGTGCAGGACCTGACTGAGGTGTGCAGGACGTCGTAGAATGTGCGGGACCTCAGTAGGAGTGTGCAGGACATCATGGAACGTGTGCAAGACAGTAGGGTGTGCAGGACATCATGGGACCTGTGCAGGACCTCCCAGTAGGGATGTGCAGGACATCATGGAACGTGTGCAGGACCGTAGTAAGAGTGGACAGGACATCATGGGACGTGTGCAGGACCCCAGTAGGGGGTGTGCAGGACGTCGTAGAAGATGTGCGCAGGACCTCAGTAGGAGTGTGCAGGACATCATGGAACGTGTGCAAGACCTTAGTAGGAGTGTGCAGGACATCATGGGACCTGTGCAGGACCTCAGTAGAGTGTGCAGGACATCATGGAACGTGTGCAAGACCTTAGTAGGAGTGTGCAGGACATCATGGGACCTGTGCAGGACCTCAGTAGGAGTGTGCCCAGGACATCATGGGACCTGTGCAGGACACTCAGTAGGAGTGTGCAGGACATCATGGATCGTGTGCAAGACCTTAGTAGGAGTGTGCGGGACACCATGGGACCTGTGCAGGACCTCAGTAGGAGTGTGCAGGACATCATTGTACGTGTGCAGGACCGTAGTATAAGTGGGCAGGACATCATGCGACGTGTGCAGGACCCCAGAAGGGGTGTGTGCAGGACATCATGGGACCTGTGCAGGACCTCAGTAGGGGTGTGCAGGACATCATGGATCGTGTGCAAGACCTTAGTAGAGGTGTGCAGGACACCATGGGACCTGTGCAGGGACCTCAGTGTGTGCAGGACATCATTGTACGCGTGCAGGACCGTAGTAGAAGTGGGCAGGACATCATGGGACGTGTGCAGGACCCCAGAAGGGGTGTGCAGGACATCATGGGACCTGTGCAGGACCTCAGTAAGGGTGTGCAGGACATCATGGATCGTGTGCAAGACCACTTAGTAGGAGTGTGCAGGACACCATGGGACCTGTGCAGGACCTCAGTAAAGAGTGTGCAGGACATCATTGTACGTGTGCAGGACCGTAGTAGACGGGCAGGACATCATGGGACGTGTGCAGGACCCCAGAAGGTGTGTGCAGGACGTCGAAGAATGTGTGCAGGATCTCAGTAGGAGAGTGCAGGACATCATGGAACGTGTGCAGGACCTTAGTAGGAGTGTGCAGAACATCAAAGGACGTGCGCAGGACCTCCGTTTAATGTCCATGACACCGTATGCAAGTCATGCCTCCGAATCAACAAGAGCGATAGGCAATTGCGCCAGAACAAGGCTATTGTAATCTCACTCGAGTTGGCTCTAAAATTTTCTAAGTTCTGACTCCGAATTCGCTACATCTTCACTACCGCTGGTGTTGTTTTTCTGCTTGTAGTCCAGGCAGATCCTCAACTGCTGACCTCTGGAGAAGGACGGTGTGTGAATGAAGACACACCGCCCTTCACTTCTTTTATCTTTATCATTGATCAATTGGGTATCATCAAATTTCTTTAAGAGAGCCGAATAACATCATTCCTAAGGTTACGGTAGTCCTCTTCTAGCGCACTTAACTATCGTTCGTGCTGGAAATCAATTTCCATTTTCAGGCTCAATTTTATGATTGAGCCCGGTAGGGTAAACTTTGGCGCGTCAAAAATGTTGGACGATGAGGTTGGAAGGCGTCAAAGATTAATATCCGCCACCAATTCTCACCAGTCATCTAGCACTTTTTCCTAGAATGTTGGTGCGACCGTAAGACAACAGGAAAAATAGTTACGGCACGAACTCCACATGCAAAAAAACTCTGAAAATGATTTTGGCGCGAAATTCAAATTCGTATTTACAATGTGTTCCGATTGACTTTTCTTTAATGAAGAAGGGAGTTGAAAGAAGAATGAAGGTTTTTCATGGCCCCTTCAACATTTTCGTTCACTAGAGAGGCCAAGCTACGCAAAAACATGAAAAAATAATATACGGTTTTCTGCGCGTACGATGTATTTAACTATCGTTCGTGTTCCGAATCAGACATATGGGCCGGCGCAGACGAGCCACGTCAGCAAGAACCGGTGAAGTTTGGCTAGAGCGACTGACCCTGGTCTATCCTAGACGGGGTGAGGCCACCCAAGACTCATAGAAATGATGGAAAATTCTGATAAAAGATGTCTGATACTGCTATCAATCATTGTTTTTATAGAAACTTCATGAAAATACTCCGACTGGTAGCCCTACCAATGGGTGGTTCATTTCACTTCTGTCTTCAATGGTGGGTGCCCCCCTCTCTTCCGTCTAGGATTGTGCCCCAACCCTGTACAATTGGCTCATTTTAACACTCATTTCTTCATTTTCTCGATTTTCAAATTCAAAAAGTATATGCCTTGTATCTTGTCTGTAGGAAGCCGCGTTTGCAACTATTATCTTGCAATCCTAGCAGCTGTTTCTTCATTCCTACCACTATGTTTCAAAGAAAAACAACTTGCCTTTTAGAAAGCTTGACGATATTGTAGAAGGAAACCCTTGTAAAAAGTTGTGAAATTTCTGAAAGTTGGGCTCGCAGAAAAGGTCAAGGATTTGGCATTGCTCTAAATGTCGTGAAATCGTCTTATTGATTTGGCTCTCAACTTGATTTTTCAAATGTAGTGAAATTGTCGAATTGATTTGGCTGTGATGATACTATATGCAGATAACATAATCATTAAATGTAGTGAAATTGTTGCAAACGGATTTGGCAGGAGCTCTATCAATTATCACAGTCAAATCATGCGTCAGAAGGTATTCTCTGGCGAGCGAATGAAGACAAAAAGAAAAAATAATAATCCTCAGTCAACAATGCTGAACGAAACGTGGCCTTATGGGCTAGAATTAAGGTTTCCAAATGCTATTCTTCTGCCTTTTCAGTGTGGCCTTTCAGGTACCAGACCTTCCTCACCGATGAGATAAATTCATGAAAACGAAATCTAACGCAATTTACTCGCTACTGACTATGTCTTCGTAATCCTCAACGCTTCACGGTTCGCATTGTATAGAAACGTTTTGCTGCTAGGTTTTATTCCTGTCCTCATTCGATTCAATATGCGCTCCAAGAAAACCCCTTCTGACGCGTGATTTGGCTGTGATAATTCATAGAGCTCTGCCAAATCCGTTTGCAACAATTTCACTACATTTAATGATTATGTTATCTGCATATAGTATCATCACAGCCAAATCAATTCGACAATTTCACTACATTTGAAAAATCAAGTTGAGAGCCAAATCCAATAAGACGATTTCACGACATTTAGGAGCAATGCCAAATCCTTGACCTTTTCTGCGGAGCCCAACTTTCAGAAATTGTTTCATTAGATTTGGCTATCGAACAGATTTTCTAAATGTAGTGAAATAGTTGAATCGATTTGGCTGTTGTTGGTATATGAAGATAACATAATCATTAAATGTAGTGAAATTGTTGCAAACGGATTTGGCAGGAGCTCTATGAATTATCACAGTCAAATCACGCGTCAGAAGGGGTTTTTCTTGGAGCGCATATTGAACCAAATGAGAACAGGAATAAGTCTAGCAGCAAAAACGTTTCCATACAATGTGAATCGTGAAAGCGTTGAGGACACGAAGACATAGCGTCAGTAGCTAATAAATTGTGTTACATTTCGTTTTCGTGATTTTTATCTAATCAGTGAGGGAAGAGGGAAGGTCTAGTACCTAAGTGGGAGCTACACTGAAAAGGCAGAATAACATTCGAGAACCTTATTTCTCAGCCCATAAGGCCACGTTTCGTTCAGCATTGTTGACTGAGGTTTATTTTTTCTTTTTGTCTTCGTTCGCTCGCCAGAGGGCCTTCTGAAGCGTGATTTGACTGTGATAATTGATAGAGCTCTTGCCAAATCCGTTTGCAACAATTTCACTACATTTAATGATTATGTTATCTTCATATACCAACAACAGCCAAATCGATTCAACTATTTCACTACATTTAGAAAATCTGTTCGATAGCCAAATCTAATGAAACAATTTCACTACATTTTAGAGCAATGCCAAATCCTTGACCTTTTCTGCGGAGCCCAACTTTCAGAAATCAATATAGCGAATAATCTCATAATTGAAGATTATCGTGAACACTGCCTTTAAAAAATTTCCAAGTGTCAGCTTGGATATGAGCACATCGTACTAGTCAACAGTCATGTTTGCACAATTTCGACCTCCTCAGCCACTTCCTAGTGGCTTCTCGAAGAGAGCGGTGTGTGAATGAATGCATACCGCTCCTATGCCCTTTTATACCCCGCATGTTATGAGCGTGTGTTATCGTTCGTTATCATGTTTTGTTCAAGAATGCTTACGGTAGCCCTGCGGAAAAAAATGATCGGCATGGGCGTGCTTGTATTTGAGTCCCGCACACTTTCTATGGCGTTCGGCGCACTCTTATTCGGGTCCCACACACTTTCTGCAGTGTCCAGCGCACTCTCACTTGGGGCCTGCACACTTTCTATGGCGTCCGGCGCACTTCCACTTGGGTACCGCACATTTTATACGGCGTCTTGGGCACTCCCACTGGAGCCACGTACAATTTCTACGGCGTCCTGCGCACTTCCACTTGGGTCCCACACGCTTTTTACGACGTCCGACGCACTCTCATTTGGGTCCCACACACTTTCTACGGCGATCTGCGCACACCCATTTGGGTCCCGCACACTTTCTACGGTGTCCAGCGCAATGTCTATACGACGCCCGGCGCACTCCCACTTCGGTCTCGCACACTTTCTACGGCGTTCTGCGCACTCCCACTGGGGTCCCGCACGCTCTTTACGGCGTTCTGCGCACGCCCATTTGGATCCCGCACACTTTCTACGGCGTTCTGCACACACCCGTTTGGGTCCCGCACACTTTCTACGGCGTCTTGCGCACTCCTACTGTGGTCCTGCAAACTATCTACGGCGTCCTGCGCACTTCCACTTGGGTACTGAAACATTTTATACGGAGCCCGGCGCACTCCCACTTGGGTCCCGCACACTTTCTACGGCGTTCTGTGGCGCATTTCTGAGACACACCGTGCGGCGTTCCAAAAAGTACTTCCGAGATCCCGCCGTATTGATTGAAGCGTTGCCCCGTCTCAGGGCGCGTTCAATCCTGAGCACAAGCCTATCAGTAACGGTGTTTATTTCATTAGTTCATTTTTACAAATGAGTAAACGCCGGATGGTTTATAATAACATGTTTACGTGTTTTTGTCTTTCTTGACCCTCAATTTTGAGGTTCCGCAAAAATTGAGCTACAAACTTCAAAATTTGACAGGAGCTAGGTGCAATCATAACCAACTTTCTGACCAAAAATGAGCTCTCTAGCTCGACGATAATTGTTCCAACAAGATCGTGTACGCCGACTGAAAAAAAAAGAAGATTAACACCTTTTCGACCAAAATCACGTGGTTTTGACATTTTTTCTCGAACACCAGGTATCCGTTCCAAACCATTTTTTGAACAGTTATTCACCTTTATATAAAAAATACTGAATGCAAAAAGAACGGTCTTCCTACGTTTACTCTGGACCCTGATACTGAGATCAGGGGCTCAGACATTGGGATTGGCGGACCGCCGGCATTTGCTTGACGAGCAAAAACCATTCCCGGTGTTGGACAGCCATTAGCCGGCGGTTCGCCAAAACCCTGCCAGCGGTCCGCCAGGACGTTGGCCGGCAAGCTGGCAGTCCCTTGGCTAATATCTGGCAGCCCGCTGTTGAGCAATCATTTGCCAGCGGTCCGCCAGTATCATTGCTGACCGATGAGTCGAGGAGATCGCCTACGCAACGGGAAAAGAATCAGCCTCGACTTGTACTCCTTCAGGCGCTCAACGTGGGCGTAAACATGAAAAATTTTGCAAATTCCTTCAAGAAATCGATTATAATCAATCAGCCTAACAGATGAAAGACAACTGCAGAAACATTCAGGGGCTATCGCAGCGACGGGGGGAGGCGCATTATCATTGCACTTGGCCGCGCCCATTTTTCCGTGCCGCCGTGGGATTTCGGCACCAACCGGGGGTCTCAATCCCCCTTCCAAAATCAGGGGAACCGTTACGGCTCGAAAATATGGGCGTGGCCAGGTGCGATGACCAACTGGTCCTCCTCGCTGCGATAGCCACAACATTTTAGTAAGATGAGGAAAAGAACCACAAAAATAGAGAACGTTTTTGCAAGAATAAATAATCTTTGGTGTCAGTTATGCTGCAGTTTCGCCAATCACGTACACGGAACACCTTATTTGACGCCAATTCGCTAAACTTTGTGGCTTGGCACATTAAGATGCAGAAACACAAAATTCTGTTTTTGACGTGCGTCCTCAAGAGAGAATTTGCAACTTCCCGATCATAAAATTGCGACCAAAGAATCGCAGTTTTCAGCTTTTTGAGTAGTTTCCAAGCTTGGCGTAAGGTATGATGTATGGCTTACGTTGCCAACGGTGCCAATGAAGGCCACTTGACGTCGAAGTTTAAAATGCAGAAAAGGTCATAACAAAGACTGAGAAGCCGAAACCTATATTTAGAAGAAGAAAGACGTAATGAATCGTAGACATGGGTAGGGACGCGAAACGTCACATGCTCGCGCCTAATTTGAATTCAAACGCTCCCTGAACCTCACCGCCGCGTTCATGCGTGCGTTCGTGCTTCAGGACCTGCACAGGATATGCTGCTGTGTGCGCGTAATATGCTGGCTTCTACAGCACCTACGCAGCATATACCGCCTGGTATACTTTATGCGCTACATATCGTCGACCAATCATGACTGAGTGGGCGTACCCGCAGTATGTGCTGCTATGACCCGGCAAATCGTAAAGAGGCGGAACCTACGAGAGTGGTATTCAGCGAGCTCCAGAGAATACGGATATCAGCGTGGGTCAAGCTATGTGAACGTGACCCTCAAATCTGATGTGCGCTTGATTTAGCTTTGATAAGTTTAACGGAGAAGCTTGTTAAATCCTATCCCTCTTCTCTCACTACTTATAAAAAGTTGGCCTATGACTGACCGCGAAATCCGATTTCGGTCATTTCACTAGATTTCCCAAATTTTTCATTACTTCCTGTTATTTTGCGCCAAATCATTTTTAGAAGTATTTCAAGACTTTTTATTTGTCAACTTCTATATTTCTTGAAATTATAACATTGCCAAATCATTACTTTTGCCAGTAAGCTAAACTTCTAGAAATCAGACGTTCTAATTCATTTTCGTGCGTTTTTTTCCGCAGTTTTTCACTTGTTTTGACGTTTGCAATGTTCAGATCATTGGATACGCGTTCAAAACAACTTTGCTGCGAAGTTTTAGTGGCAAGGGTTGGGGATGTGTGAAAATGATTCCACTGTATGTATTTACACGCTGAGCAATAATACAGACATGCATATCTGTGATACAAAATCACAAGAAACATTACAAGGTAGAACTTACAGTACGTCACATCGAGAAATCTCATGCGTGATAATTCCCCTCTCCCAATCTCTCAAAAATTCGGTCATGCATAGCAGAGCAACCACAAACTAATTTCATAAGTACGAAAGATTGTGAAGAAAACCAAAGGAGAAGTGAGAGGAAGGAGACTTTTCGAAGAGGTCAAAGTTAACTCTACATCACGAGTGATTCTCTATATCACCTGAATCAGCAACTCAAATGATGAAATGGAAAATTACAGGCGAACATCAGCATGATGATACAGCTTAAATGACATGCTGGCTGGATCATTTCAAGTGTAGGTGTCGGTGTCTTCTTCGACAGCGTCCTTTGCCTCAGAAATGCGCGCTTGTAAATGCTTCCGGATACCTTCCAAGCATCTGAAAACACACGTATGGGATTCGGTTTAAAATGTTGGCAATATACAATGCCGATGTTTCCAACAGAGGCTAGATTGAGGGAGAATCACTAGTTGTTACAAGCTTAGGGAAGAACTGTCAACATCGGTGAGCGCGGACATACTCACAAAAACACTAGGATCGCACTGAAAGCTCGCGACGACTTGGGGTCGTCTGCGATCTTCCTCTTTTGGGATAGTCCTGCACAGTGAGTAAGGTGGCATCTAGAGTTCTGCGAGCTGCGAGTTGCGACACGTATAAGCATATAGCAACGTGCTCGCAGCGTCCTCGCATGCGAGCTGTCTTGCGACGAAATGGTAAGGGGGGCTTTCATAGTTCTTGCCGCACTGCGAAGACGCAACTCGCAGTGCGAGCGCTCTGCGACGAAATTCTCGCAGAGGGCTTTCACAGTCCTCTCGCTCTGCGAGGACACTGCGACCACTTTCACGCACGCATTGCGAGCTGCGAGAAGAATACTCCTGACTATTTTTGTCGTAGCTCGCAGCGCGAGTACTTCCTGTATCATCATTTCATTTGCCAACAAAACACTTTGTGGTGGTTTTTCTTTGGTTTTACTCATGATTGCTTCCTGTTTCCTTTCTTGTGAAGGTTTCTCTTCAGTTTCTACTCGTGATTATATCCAGTTTTGCTTTTCAATTATGGTTTTTTTTGAAGTTTCAACACACATTTGTGCAGAAAGTTATGCGTATCAAAGAAAGTAAAAGCATTTCCAAAATATCATGTTTGTTTTTTCTACATATGCGATTGTTGTTTTCAGAATGGTTTTTTCTTCTTTTGTCGTCAAAACAGCAGCAGGGTCAAGCATTTTTGTCCCGCCCATTGAAGAGTTACGTTCTTTCTGGTGGTCAAAACTCTCAGGAAAAATATCGAGAAAAATTTACGTCATATCCTGGGTGACCGTATACGATAAAATGGAAGGTGAAGTTTTCAGAGAGCTTGAATTTTCTTGTATTTTGCTGTAATTTGATTTAGTGCCGATACAATACCGCGCACCAATGCCACCCGTTCCCTGATTCAATATGACGCAATGACTCATGCTGATTCCTGATTCAGGTTCCCGCACTGCCCGCAACTCGCAGACTCTGAAAGCTAGCTGCGAGAGTTTCAGGGCCACGCCCCCAACCTCTCGCACTGCGAGCAACTCGCTGCTCGCAGAACTCTAGATGCCACCTAAGCCACTGCTAGCGCTGGACGCGAGCAGTGGCTTACTCACTGTGCAGGACTATCCCAAAAGAGGAAGGTCGCAGACATCCGCATGGGTTTGTGCATCCAAAGTACATACGAATGAGACTGTCCGCCCATGCGGTCGGCGTGCGTGTTGAGCGACCGTGGTATAAGCATTTTTGGACCTGTAAACCGGTCGGCAGGAATATTAGACCAAGATTGAGTACTGTAATATCTCAGCAGCTGTCTGCAGCCCTGCGGAGGATCGTCCGAAAAATGCAAATCACGCCGACGGCGTCGGCGCACAGTCTCACTCGGACAGACCTTATCGTTTCCCGATTCAACGGCTTTTTCAGTATATTTTCATTTACCGATTCAGTGACTTGATCTTGATATTTACCGATATTCTCATCGATGAAGTTTGCGCTATCTTTTCGCTAATCGACTCATTCTTTGCCAGCCTTCCAGATGTTGGCTCTACTATGACATGCTGTAACAGGTGTTTTGAGCATTCCGCGTTCCTTTCGGTCTTGAGAATAATTTGAATTGGAGCTTTCGTCTGCCGACCGTCATCCCTGATCAACGCACCTCGCAATCCTTGGAAATTTTGGAACGATTCCATACTGAAACCGTGCCTTGCTCACTATTAGCCCAATCATACTTTTCATAGACCCCTAACTGGGCTCGTTAACGTAGCGTCCTTCCTAGTGGAGCGAAGAATCATTCAAACTGACCGCCGCGCTAAAGGGGGCCGATCTAACGTAGAGAGTCCCGTAGTGGGTAAATTTATGACTTTTGTGCGAAATTTTTCTTCAATCCCCATTATGTTTTACTGTTGTGATCCGATTTTGAGTATAAGCAGTCAATGTTTTGCGTGATTGTATTGTAAACGATCTAATACAACTTTTGTTTCAAGGATAAATTGTTCTAATTAGGTTTTGGTGAGTTTTACAACCTATTTGAAAGCTTACGAAATTCCGCGAACTTATCAGCCGCCCTGTATACAATCTCACTAATGAAAATTTCTACGCTATTCATAGTACAGCGGAGGTGGAAAGAACGTCTTCTCAATCCGGTATTGAAGGCACGGTCCGCGATAAGAACGATTCTTCAGTATGAGCATGGAGGCATATAGATCTGACCCGAATTATAGCGGAATTCGGGAAAACGTTGCGGAAAAAGCCCCCGGGAACAAGCTAAAACGGGCAGTCAGTGCGGGCTGTCAGTGCTGGCACTGGCTCATGCATGTAATCTACCACAAAAAAAAACGAGATTTTTCTATGAGTGAGCTGGTTTTGAACGAATCGCGCAAGTAGTACCCTTGAGGTGGACAAGGCAGATCATGTTTTGACTTAAGCCTAGTTTTGACTGCATCGCTGATGTTTTTCATCGCAGCGATTTTGCACCCGCTGCTACAGCGATGTAGCAGCGGCAGCGATTCTGTTCATAGTGCATAGCCTCACGGATGATCGAAGAAATTCAATCAATCAGTGAAATTAATGGCTGGTAGTTATCAATAACACGTTTCCACTCGTAAACACTGATATTGTCATGTGAAAGGGTCAACGTTCACTAGACGAAACGTTTAATTAGCTGGCAATCGCTCCATCGCTGCCATTTTGGCCGCGATGGAGCGATGGTCAGCGACCATTGAGAATCGCTCTTCAAGCAGCGATGCAGTAAAACATAGGATTTCGTCGCCGCGACCCAGCGATGTAGGACGTTTGCCACGAAGCGATCACTATTGGAGCGGCTTTCCTTTACACGCGATGAAAAAGGAACAGTTGTCCCTCGCATGGCCGCAGCGACCGCCTGCAGTCAAAACTAGGCTTTAAAGGAAGGGTCGTGGCGGAAATTCGATTTCGAGATTTGAGGCTGAATCGGAGCTTATGCTACAGATAGTCCTAGGGAACGCGCGGAAACTGCGGAAAAAACGGTCCTCTTCAAAGGCATCATTCTCGACACATTTCGCTTTCGAGTTTTTCATATAAGATGGAAGCTCCAGACCTTATATAACAACTATGTATGTTAAAAAAATCGCGGAAAAATCATTGAAAACTACTTTTTCGGACCGAATATCTCTCAGTCGACTTTCGAGAAAAGAAGAGTCGACCGCTAGGAATCGCTGTGTTGACCCGTGATCTCTCGATCAAATGAAGTTCATCAGTCTTTCAGATGTTCTGAGGGGAAGGAAAGGCTAACCGATGTTTGTAGACAAGTCATTCTTCACGTAATCGTATAATACACTCCATCAACTTCCCCTCATTCGCACTTCATTGTCGATGAGCTACGTATACGAAGGCTGACAGCAAATTGAGCCAGATGACTAACGGAGTGCCAGCCTCTTTTGACGGAATTTGAAACATTCGACCTCAGATTTCTTTACATGACCAAACAAGCTCTCTCTCTCCGTTCTTATGTGGGGCCAGCCAATCATTCAACCCCCCCCGCCCCTCCAAAACAAAACGGTGAGTGGTTTTCAGCGCGTACGATGCCTCTAACAATTAAAGGCAGTGGTCACGATGAAAAACGTTATAGAAAAATCTACAAAAATCAGCTTAGATCAAAAACAGCTGAAAAACTATGAAGGTAGAGCGGTGAAAAACGGGCTAGAATTAGAGTTTCTAGGGCCCAAAGATGCTAGTTCGTGCACACGTGCACAGCGATGACAAAAAAGATCGCAGTCGCATGCCGAGCAGTCAAAAATCATCGACATTCAGAGGACGAAATAAATGCAAATTTAACGAACAAAACAGTTGAACAATTAAAGCATCACTTCAGTCAATGTTTTTGACTAGATGTGTACATAAATCCGAAGCTTCATTGATTGAAATTCAATTTTAAGCCAGCTGATGTTCTTGATATAAAAGGTCATCGATGCCGATGATGTGGAGTGGGCTCGTCCACCATCAAAAGACAAGAAAGTTCAGGCTTCAAATTTGGCCCAAAACAGTGGTTTTTTCGCGATTTTTTCTTGTAGGTCCTTCTACTCGAGACCCAGAGAAGGATTTGGAGAGAAAAAGACGACAAGCATATTTGATCACGACCACTGCCTTTAATGCACCGCGTGTCCACACTGCGCACCCACAGCTGTTTTGCCCCTGGGACCTCGATGTCTTTGTTTTACTTCAAGAAAAACGGATTCCTTCTAATTATTGCTTTTATACAGTGCGGTCGGCTGCCAAGGGTAAAAAGGCGGCGGCGGGCGGCGCCCGCCTCCGTTTTTGTGCGGCGCCCAACTTAGGAACTGTTTAACGCGTTAAACGACTTACTCGGCTGATTATGTTTTTGTGGCATACTTGAAGCAGCCCTATGATTCCACTAAAGAAGTGTGGAGAAATTTCGACTTGTTTGAATTTTTCCGAAAAATTGAACTGGAAGAATGGCGAGTCTTCAGATGCTCATAAACATTTCTAGAACAACGTTATATTGTCAGAGATAATAGTAAGTGGTGCAGAATATTCGGTACTACAAAATAAAATACTTTCTTAAAAAACACCGAGATGAGAAGAAAAATACTCTAGACGAAAGTTGCAATTGAGCACTGCGCTGGTTGATTGAGATTAATTTTGATCACAGACAGGCCTGTGGTGGTTGAAATGTTATAATGTCGATTCAAATAATTTGTGTACGCAGCCTCGAAACTACCAAAGAATTTTCTGGTCAATCGGGCATTTTCGAAAATCTGACATTTGGTGTTTTTTTTTTGGGAATCCAGTGTCCGTAAAAAACCCCCACAAAAGTATTCCTTTATGGTGATGAATGCCTACTGTCAAGACAAGTATGTGACACCACTAGTGAGTTATTTGCTCATTTTCGGATTCTGATTTCCAAATTATCATTGACTCAACATTGTTCTGCGGGACGCAATTAAATTTTATGGAGGCTCTGACTGTATAACTCCTATGAAGTAGATTTTTCGGAAGAGTTAATTATGTAAAAGTTCATGTGGGCATTATTAAAAAATACCAGAATAGGAGAAACACAAAAACGAAAAATTTTGACATTTTTTTGAAAAATTCGTCTTTCTTGTTTTTTATTCTTTGGTATTCAGCACCTATTTAAAACAATTGATGGGCAGTGCAGCGATTATTACCCTGATCTCGGATGAGAGCTCATAATTCCACGCTATGAGTTAGTTTGACGCAGATTTATCAAAGAATGGGTGAGAAAGGTTTTTTCAAAAAGTGCTCCACGCTCACATCAGTGGCGTTTTTTTTTGATATTTGGCCGTATGTGGATTTATATGAGGAAAGGGGCTGTGGCACTGCAGCAGGTGCTTTTCCGCGTGTCAGTGAAAGTTTCTGAAATCCATGGAAGGTTTTTACAGAAAATGATTAAACTTCGGTTTTGTAAAATAATATTATATCAAAAGTTCAATATTTACACCAACGTCAAACATTCTCCTTTCAAGCTCAATCAATGCTCTTGTCACATACGAAAGAAAAGAAGGGTTGCTATTGAACCTCTCATTATGGACGAGAATCATTAGATGGTGATAAGAAAAAATAGGAGCTGAACCCAGCTCCTCACGCTAATAATTCTTTGCCTAAGAGTATACTGATTCAGAAAGGTTTCATATCGTGATATTGAAGCGGAAAGGTTGCACATAGAATATTAATGAGCTAAGTATCTTAATAGTCGTAGAATAGAATCTTAAACGTGGATGCGAAAAATCTCGATTTTTTCGTCGATGGAATTCGGAGCTCTGGGCCCGATCTGGGCTCACTGATGACAGACGAGTGTCATTAAAATTAAATCGACGAAATTCGTGCTCGCCCACAAAAACGCCTAAACAATATTCAGATACATAGAAAAAGTTCTTGTGTCAAGTTTTGTGCGAAATGTCATTCTTCGAGGGCAGCTGTGAACTGAAAATGACCTAAGTTCAGACTGAAAGCGAAATTTGAAGAAACGTGAACTCGTCAATACTGACAGGATTTTTTCACGGTAGTATAGAGATACGAATGTGTAGGTTATGGCAAATATCCTGACTCCTCTGAATATGCCCTGATTCGTTCCTCTGGCATCGATATGCCGTCGCCCTGCTAATCGCTGACTTCGCACCTCCAGTTGGACCCGTCAGGTCACCACAATGGCCCACCAACAGCACAGGACTCAACGTATCTCACTAGAATAGAAGTAACTTCTAGAATTTACAAACTATTCATTATTTAATCGGAAAAACAAGAAATTCGGGTTTCTATTCAACTAATCGGAAAAATCTTGCGAATTCTCATTCGAATCGAATAGAAATAAAAATTGACTTTTTCCATCTTCTTTACTAATTCAAAAGAAGTGAGATTTCCATAGCCTTAAAAAATACCGAATGAATGTACGCATTCGAATAAGACACATATAAACTTTCCTAATGAGTGAATTTTTTCGAATAACGCGTTTTTATATTTTCGAAGGAATGAGTTCGAGAAAACCTCCGATCTTTTGAATGAGTAAAGAAAATGGAAAAAAGTCTATTTTTATTTCTACTCGATTCAAGTGAGAATTCGGAGGATTTAACCGATTAGTTGAATAGAAATTCGAAATTTCGTGTTTTTCCGTGATGCATACGTATGAAAACCATGAACATTGTCAAAATACCAAGACTTCAGAAGTTACTTCTATTCTAATGAGATACGTTGAGTCCTGTGCTGTTGGTGGGCCGTTGTGGTGACCTGACGCGTCCAACTGGAGGTGCGAAGTCAGCGATTAGCAGGGCGACGGCATATCGATGCCAGAGGAACGAATCAGGGCATATTCACAGGAGTCAGGATATTTGCCATAACCTACACATTCGTATCTCTATACTACCGTGAAAAAATCCTGTCAGTATTGACGAGTTCACGTTTCTTCAAATTTCGCTTTCAGTCTGAACTTAGGTCATTTTCAGTTCACAGCTGCCTTCGAAGAATGACATTTCGCACAAAACTTGAGGGGGGTAGACAACAGGCACTCTGCTGCGGGCGGAGCCAGAGAGGCGGGCCCGACTCCGCCCCTCGGCGCGGACGAGATTGCCTCCAGAGTGCTTCTTTCACGAGTGCTTCGATTTGATTACTTCCTCACTGTATTTCTGCGCTATTCGTCTGTATTCCACTGAATCGTGAGCTACTATGCTGCTGATAAACATTTCTATTCAACCCCAATGACAACCCTTTCGATAAACGCTGATCCCAAAAGTATTGGTTTGCTAACTCATGAGAGTTTTCTTGTTTCCATGTCAACATGAAACCTTTCTGACCAGCAATACGATGCTATGAATGCGTTAACCCCATTTCTACTACGAACTACTGGATTCGAATATGGGTCTAGCTTCAAATTATTTTTTGAATTGTTCATTTCTTAAAAATGTGTTGAAGCCTTTGGGTAACTCATGCAAGGTGGTCGAGCTCAAATTTTGTAAAATGTAAATGCAGCCTATTATTCATTGTGGAGCAATTTGATTAGCGAAATTTCAAAGTTGGGTACAACCTTAATCTCTGAGTGAAAAATTGAGAATTTGCCAGAGCCACTGACACAATTTTTTCTTAAACTCATAATTGTCGGAAGAGTTCGACAATTTCACTTTTTCAAGCTCGCTTCTGTAGCTTATAAAGTGGAAAGCCGAAGCTGGACACAAATTCGTAATTTTTTCCATTTCCACTGCGCACAGTTTTTTTAATTTTGTAGCACTAACTCGCACCCGTCGTATGTTAAGTAATTTATTGCACAGTTTTTTTAGTAATATTAGCGAGTACTTGCTGAAGCGGAATCAACATTTTCTCGCCATAGGATTACTTCCAAATTGTTTTAGGAAAAAGCAAATTCTTAACTAATTTTTCTGAAGAACCAGAGATTTATGTGAAAAATTTATCAAGGTTTCGAACGAAGTCAGAAAACGGTGATGAGATTTCACCTTTACTGTTCAATAAAATTGTCACATTATCAGATAGAATTTTTTAAACATTAAATAGCATGTTTTCTACACTTTTAATGCCAAAAATGCATTAAAAAACAAACACCACTTCAGCAATGTGAATCTCTGAATTTTTGTGCCGTCGCTGGTCTTTTTCATGTTTTTTATTCATTAATGTCCATTTTAATTTGAGTTTTCAAACAATTGGATTTTCCTTCAGCAACAAAAAATTCTCGTTGCCTTCTATGACTGATTTCTCTCATTCGCTGAAAGAGAAATGCCTTCTTTTCTTCTTAAATATGGTCTGAGCCTATGGATTCAAACTAATAAATCCTCGTTGACATCAGCCGATGCCTATTTCTCACTCCACCGACCCCGCCGTCCGCATGGCCATTACCAAATGCCATTGGGACATGTTTACGATCCTGGGTCGCTTGTCTTCAGATCTGTTATGTCCACTGGCTATGCCGGATCATTAGCGGTCTAGTGGAGGCCATATCGACGGGTGTAGGACATATGGCGCGGCCCTTCGTGTGGCAGCCGAACGCGGCGCGCTATTGCCACCCGGACGCTACCGTATGCTCGCCGCGCCATCGCGCTGCGACCGGTCACGCGAAACCGTGCGGAGTGGTCCATGAAGTGACATTGGAGCGAGTTCTGTGGTGGAAAGGCTGACCCATCAATAATGAAGGATGCACGATAATCGATCTCTCTAATCATCTTCCAGTACGGACACTCTCTAGTTGGCAAGGTGCAATCTCTTGAGCTTCGCGTCAGAAAAGAACGCGAAACGTGTTTCTGGGATATTTCTTGGTTTAGAGTTGATTTAACTGAGTCGGATTGCACCCAAACTTTCTCTATATACAGTAAATTGAATTGAGAAAGTTTGTCTTAGTTTTTCATGTGGTACTGTAATAATTTCGTTTTCCATTCTCTGTTATTCGAATAGAGGGAAAGTTTAAATCTTCATTATCTTTACTATCATTGTTGACTTATTAGTTATTAGTATTAGTACAATTATTATAGTCAATTAGTGTTATTATGTGAGCACTGCATTACATTATTGTTATGAAGTGCAGGAATACTTTAAAAAATAATTTCTATATAGTGTTCTATACTACCTAAAAACTATATATTGCTATTTCACGCTATCCTATCCTTTATCGTAGTATACTAATCTATGCTATATTATCCTTCCATATAATAATATTATACTGTTCTATACCAATTTATCCTCTAATACAGTAGCGGTCATAAATCTATTGACATGGCTTTTCGCCAATAATGTTTTTATACATATCTTGGGCTGGCCTTGTCGAAACTTGCTGAAACCTTTAATATGCTATGAGGCATCACAACTCTTGATTTACACATACACGGGATTAAGTTTGAGGGTGCAATTTTTAAATTAAGAATTTAGTTATCATTTTTGTTTAAACAATTATTATTATTATTAGTCTTAGTATCACTAATACAACCACCAGTTACTGAGCATCACGAAAGTGCAATCAAATAGTAGTTCCAGTTACATTTCTCGACATGTACTTATACATATCTAATACATCTATATTCTTCTTTGACGATCGCGCACACGGGATGTCTCTTCTCGTTCGGGTTCTGAAATGGATCTGGGGAGGGCCAGATTTCGAAAAGAATGGCAGAAGGGAAGCAAAGCCGAAAAACGAACTGCAGAGAATAATTAATCATGATTCCTAGAGATCATGATAAGCCTCTCTCAGCACGCTGATGGCTACTGATCTGGGTGGGAGGAGTAGCGATAAGGAAGGATAGGGAAGGCAGAATAAGAAAAACAATCCTAAACCCACAAAACCTCTATGAATCCAACTTACCTGTGTTCCTTATTATGTAGTAGTAGTTTAGCGGAGCGAATAGCGCAGTAATAGAGGGAAAATAGAAAATGCGGAAGAGATGGTCAAATTTCAATCGGGTGGAGGCGAAACCCGCAGGAAATGGGCAAAACAGGTGTAGAACAGCCCTGACTGAGAATATCTGACGACGAATAAGCGGCAAAATATGAAGGAAAAAGACGATTTTAGGAGCGAAACGGTGGAATTTCAGAATATGACGTTGGAAAGGCGATATACAGCTGAATATACGGAGAGATTAGAGAAAACGAGAGATAGCAGAATATTTGGAGGGGAGAGACGTTGTATGGCGTCTCCTAGTCCGCCCGCCAACTTGGACGTCTGCGGACAACTCGTCCACCTTAGTACCGCGCTGCGGCGGCGCGGCGTGTTACTGTAGCCATCGGGTGGCTATAGCGCTGCGCTCTCCGGCTGTCACACGAAGGGTCGCGCCATTCGACCGCCATCCCATATCGACCCATATGCGCCAAAATTATTAGATTGAATGGTGAAGGCTGAGAATATTTATGGAAGTAAAATAGGCATAATTGAAAACAGTGTAAATAAGAGTAAAAATTGTTAATAAATATCAAAACTTTCTCCTTCTCCTCCTTTTTCAAGCGTTCGTCTCGTTTAAGAATAAATTTTTTATAGTGAAAATAAATATGTAATACATTTAAAAAATGAAATAAGGTAGAAACAAATTTCAAGAAATTAAAAATCATTTTATTTTGCCTGAAAATCAGATGCGCTTTTTCATGATCGCGAAAATTCATAAAAAAGGGAGTAGACGTCAAATTTAGAACGAACTCTCTTTCTGATTTCATGTGACTGTTCACCTACGCTTTTTCTTGAAAAAATCCGAATTCATTATTCACAGACAGTTTTAATATTACAATAGCAACTTTATCAGACAGGCTAGGAATTGATCTGATCAAGCAGAAAGTTTCAAAATAGGTCCGAGTTCTTATTTTGATCACTACCACTCACTAAACTCCTTCATACAAATTATATGTAAAGGTCTTCAGAAAAGTTACTGCCTAACAAAACTAACACAGAATAAATTTTTAAAAACTCGACCGACTTTTTTTCTATTGGTGACTAAAAATGCTAACGAGGAATCAGTAAACACTCGAATAATTTAGGAAATTCGTTGAAAATATTTCACCAGCATAAGGTATATCTATGGTTTTTTTTCAGTAACAATTAATTTACTTGGAAATGAAAATTCGTCAAGAGGCTTCAAAGATCTTTTCAAAGGGGCAGGATAATTGGAATAGATAAAGTCAAATGTGAATCAAGGAATGGAAGAAACAAATAACACTTGACTGTTTTTAAAAATATTTTTTTCCGGGGCCGCGTATTGGAAAGTGAAGTGATTTAAACGTAAGCAACATTTAGAGTTACTGCAATACGCGAATAGAGATCTTATCATGATTCATTAAACATTTATATCTTTTAAATAAAAAGAGAGAAGGAAATCCGAGAAAAGGACTCACCTTTTCATAAAATTACCTTTGCGGAGAAAAAAGGAAACTTATAGCATCATATTTCTGGTCAAGAGAAGTTTCATGTTAACAATGAAACATGAAAACTCTCATGAGTTAGCAAATCAATGCATTTGGGATCAACGTTTAACGGGAGGATTTCTATTGGGGTTCAATACAACTGTCTATCAGCATCTAGTACCTTGCAGTTCAGTGGAATACAGGTGAATAGTGTAGAAATACAGTGAGGACGCAATCAAATCTAAGCACTCGTGAAACAGGCACTCTGGAGGCAATCTCGTCCGCGCCGAGGGGCGGAGTCGGGCCGCCCAACTGGGACACGCCCACCCGAGAGTGCCTCTTCGGGCGCTCCCAAAACTTGACACAAGAACTTTTTCTATGTATCTGAATATTGTTTAGGCGTTTTTGTGGGCGAGCACGAATTTCGCCGATTTAATTTTAAGGACACTCGTCTGTCATCAGTGAGCCCAGATCGGGCCCAGAGCTCCGAATTCCATCGACGAAAAAATCGAGATTTTTCGCATCCACGTTTAAGATTCTTTTCTACGACTACTGAGAGGCTTAGCTCATTGGTATTCTATGTGCAACCTTTCCGCTTCAATATCACGATATGAAACCTTTCTGAATCAGTATACTCTTAGGCAAAGAATTATTAGCGTGAGGAGCTGGGTTCGGCTCCTATTTTTTCTTATCACCATCTAATGATTCTCGTCCATAATGTGAGGTTCAATAGCAACCCTTCTTTTCTTTCGTATGTGACAAAAGCATTGATTAAGCTTGAACGGAGAATGTTTGACGTTGGTGTAAATATTGAACTTTTGATATTATATTATTTTGCAAAACTGAAGTTTAATCATTTTCAGTAAAAATCTTCCATGGATTTCAGAAACTTTCACTGACACGCGGAAAAGCACCTGCTGCAGTGCCACAGCCTCTTTCCTCATATAAATCCACATACGGCCAAATATCAAAAAAACGCCACTAATGTGAGCGTGGAGCACTTTTTGAAAAAACCTTTCTCACCCATTCTTTGATAAATCTGCCTCAAACTAACTCATTGCGCGGAAATATGAGCTCTCATCCGAGATCAGGGTTATAATCGCTGCACTGTCCATCAATTGTTTTAAATAGGTGCTGAATACCAAAGAATAAAAACAAGAAAGACGAATTTCTCAAAAAAATTTCAAAATTTTTCGTTTTTGTGTTTCTCCTATTCTGATTTTTTTATTAATGCCCACATGAACTTTTACATAATTAACTCTTCCGAAAAATCTACTTTCTAGGAGTTATACAGTCGAGGGCCTCATAAAATTTAATTGCGTCCCGCAGAACAATGTTGAGTCAATGATAATTTGGAAATCAGAAACCGAAAATGAGCAAATAACTCACTAGTGGTGTCACATACTTGTCTTGACAGTAAGCATTCATCACCATTAAGGAATACTTTTGTTGGTTTTTTTTTAGAGACACTGGATTTCCAAAAAAACACCAAATTTCAGTTTTTTTTTTCGAAAATGCCCGATCGACCAGAAAATTCTTTGGTAGTTTCGAGGTTGCGTACACAAATTATTTGAATCGACATTATAACATTTCAACCACCACAGGCCTGTCTGTGATCAAAATTAATCTCAATCAACCAGGGCAGTGCTCAATTGCAACTTTCGTCTAGAGTATTTTTCTTCTCAGCTCGGTGTTTTTTAGGAAAGTATTTTATTTTTGTAGTACCGAATATTCTGCACCACTTAATATTATATCTGACGATATCATGTTGTTTTGGAAATGTTTATGAGCATCTGAAAACTCGCCATTCCTCCAGTTCAATTTTTCGGGAAAATTCAAATAAGCCGAAATTTCTCCAAACTTCTTTAGTGGTATCATAGGGCTGCTCCAAGTATGCCACAAAAACATAATCAGCCGAGTAAGTCGTTTAACGCGTTAAACAGTTCCTAAGTTGGGCGCCGCACAAAAACGGCGGCGGCCGCCGCCCGCCGCCGCCTTTTTACCCTTGGCAGCCGACCGCACTGTATCTATGCTTGATACAACTTCCATAACTAGTATGCAGATATTAAGCGCCAGAAATCTCCTTTTGATATAGGCAATTACAAAGAAAAATCAGTTTAAAAACTCACTAAAGTGATTAGCTGTGGAGCGCGCCGCTCCGCTACGGCGGCTAGCCGTGGAACGCGCGATCTCCTAAGTGTTAAAGGCACAGTCCAAGCTCAGAAGCGATTTTTCGTTTTTCTGCCTATCTTGGAGAAAATCTCATTCTGATCACAATGGTGTCTCCAGAATCGCTCAGAACTCACTACGAACGGAGTTATGGCAACTTAAAGATTTCGAATTCGAAATGCGAGACGTTCACGGACGAGTTGTCCCGAGGCAGTTTTTTCTCGTTACTCGCAGCCATCAATCTTAAGCAGGCCACAATATAAAGCCAGGCCGAAAACAAATGTAAGAACATAGATTTTGAATGAAATCATTCGTACGTCTCTGTCATATTGAGGAAACTTGCCAGTGGCCGTTGCCCATTTTTTCTTTCAAGGGGGGGGGGGTGGTCGCCTTTTCCTAACCTTTTCGCGCTTATTTGAGCGAATTGAGAATTCGCGCTTGGCAAGGTTGCTATCAACGGCGACCGGACCATAATATCAAAAATTGTGTACCTCTGAGGTTGGAGTGTGCTTTTAAGTTATTCCAGCCATTTCAGAGAATCAACTGTCACAAAAGTGTGTGCATCGTCCATGTTTTAGCCATCGTCCACACATTCTTCAAGACTACCATGTAAATATCGGCATTCTGGCCATGATTATCATGCTGTGAATACAGTAATCCCTGATTTCTAAGCTGTTATCTCGAAAATTAAGGACTAATAGTTTGCGATACGTTCACAAGGTGTTCAGCTAGGTCGTCCCAATCTATCTAACCACAATTTTGGTAGGGTCACAATTTGACCGAACCTTGCCTTCAAGATGTAAACTCGATTCCAAGTTTAACGAGGACGCGCTCACAATCGATAAGTATCACACTGATACAATGTGCATTCCTCATGGTGCACTGGCGCGAACTCGGCACGCATGTGCACCGAGTTTGTGCCAACGCACAATAAGGAGCCCAAGTATCAGTTCGATCCGTGCCGACTGTACATTGTTTTTATTGGTTCCTTTCTGTTTTCTTCCGATGGCCGAAAATTAGCTAGGATGTTTCTATTTCCAACAAACCTCACCTCTAGGGCTCAACAGTGGCTAGATGAGCGGTGGATTTCAATCAGCTGGGCAATTTTTGAGGAGCCATCACTTCGTTCGTCGGGGGGGGGGGGGCTTGTGCGATCCAAGAGGTATCACTGGGACCAGCGTGTGATCGTCTTTAAGATACGTAAAGGATCAAGATAATTTCCTGGGTGCACTGTGCCTTTGAGGCTAAATGATTATTGAGAACTTCTTGCGTACCATCAACTTGAAATGCCGATTCGTCTACAGAATTAATACTCTGTTGATTGCTTCCAGTTGAGAATATGACGACTTTTATTAATTTTCATTATCGCATGGAATACCTAGCGAAGTCAAAGCCCAATTTTTTTACCGATTTAACCGTTTTGCCGGATTTACCGAAAAAAAATCTCGACAAAAAAGTCGGTGAAAATTTTACCGGAAAAAAATTAAGGCACACCCCGAATCCGCCTCACCACATAACACATCCATGCTCTGACAGGCGCTCGGAAGCCAGAATTGCAATTCCTGGTAGAAATATCATGGCTGTTTCTGATTGAGGTTTACTTGCAGTTTACTAAATATTTCCTAAACAAATAATAGAGACTAAGTATGTAGGGCCTCCTTGCATCTAATTTCTACAGCGTCGTCCAGACTCATTTTCACCTCGGTATCTTTCCACTGGGAACCTTGCTTTTCAACAGCCTACTGGGATTCCTCTACCACACCTTCCCTCTAAACTTGGTAGCAATTTCATGACGTTTCCAACCACACACGTAAGGATTGCGAAGGTAATCCGTACTAATGGAATACCTGGTTAAAGGCAGCATACACGCTCGCAAGCATAGTCGAGATAACAGCATAGATAGATCCGCACGGCCCGTACTATGTCGTCAACGACGTTTGAAGCGCTGAAAACTGTCCAGGATGACAATATTTGACAATGTTTGAGCAATCTTGCCTTCCACGCCCGTATTTTCACACCCCCTCGAGTAACAGAATGAGAATCGATACTTGTGAAAACGTGTGATAATTGAGAGTGATAGCACTATCAAATGGGAGTGCACGAGAGAAATAGCTTGATTTACTTGAGTATAACATGTCTGCATACCTATTGACTCTCGTCCACTTTCGAGAATGCCTCTCTACTTTGGCTGACCTCTTGAAATGTAGGATTTTATCAGTGCACAAACATGTTATATTGAGGTAAATCGAGTTTTTTCTCTACTGCACTCCCTTTTTATGGTGCTATCATTCTAAGTTATCACATGTTTTCTCAAGTATCGATTCTCATTCTGTTACTCGAAGGGGTGTGAAAATACGGGCGTAGAAGGTAAGATTGCTCAAACATTGTCAAATATTGTCATCCTGGACAGTTTTCAGCGCTTCAAACGTCGTTGACGACATAGTACGGGCCGTGCGGACCTATCTATGCTGTTATCTCGACTATGCTTGCGAGCGTGTATGCTGCCTTTCAAGAAATAAACGTAGTCAACTGACCCTGACAAAGACTCAGCTGAGACCAGCCTTCTGGAGCAAACCAAGTGACGCAAACGGTGCGCGCTCCTTCCCAACGCACGGTGAAACAAAGCATCAGCGTTCATTGTCCTGTATGAGGAAAAAGGGATTACAAAAGTAACCAAGTTACAACTTCATCAGCTCAAATGTTGGTCCAATGTATAGACATAGAATCCCTCTCTTCCGGACAGACTGCTTAGTGTCTTCGCAGAATTTAGCCTAGTGACTCAGGCACAGGAGGAGTACGGGTCGGCCCCGATACGCTATCCAATCGAATACATCGTCAAAATGAAACGGTTCCTCAGCGGCAGCACGTGCTGTTTCGAGGAGCACTTGGTTGATTCAAAGCGACTTCGTAGCGCTAATGGAGAAAACTTTTGCCACACCCCCATCTCCCCCTCCAGCAGCACCTAGTGCTGTAATGGAAGTACGTGGCGCTGGCAGGCGAAACGTTTGCCGCACCGCTAGCTCCCTCGCAGCAGCACGTGCTCCTATCGTCATCCCAAAGCGGGGGTGGAGCCCCACCATCGGTGGGGGGGGTAACAAACCTTCAATAAGGGCAGAGCCTCCCAAATACGGTTCATGTCACGACCCGCAACGAAGAAGTCACCCTAACCGGAGTCAGCAACAAGGACATCATCCTCGCCATGGTCGACAACGAGGGAGCTTCCCTCGTTCGGTCCCGAAAGACCAACTGTGCTCTCTAAGAGATTGGTCCGTTATATAGATGTTGTGTGGCTGATGGGGGCCTGATCAATTGTTGAGCAACTGATCAACGTGCCCAGGGAGTGGCATCGCGGCTCGATTTTCGTACAAACTGGATTGTAGTCAAATCTGAAGCGTGCCGTGGCCGAATAAAAAGCCTGTGTGTTGCGGTCCGTGCCCTCATTTGGAGGAGGATGCGGCCGCGTGCTGCTCGAGACCAGGGTCAGGCGTGGCAATGGGATCGGTCGCTGGAGACTGCCCTCCCCTCCGCAAACAAAAGTTCGAAATTTTTCCCATTCATTCTCTACTTTCTTTTTTTTCGATTTTTTTAATTTATCAACATTTTCCTTGTTTGATGGCTAGTTCTCGGTTCAATCAAGAGCTAGGGGTCTCAAACTCTGGCTATAAATAGTACTAGTGGGAAGCTTCAAAATGAACCCCATATGGACAGGATCTACTAGAAAAAGGTTTTCCTCATAGCTGTGAGCTCCGAGTCCAGAAGAGATTTTGAGCAATTTGACGCGAAAAATGACGACTTGATCTGCTCCTTCTCGGCTAATATGGGATCGCAAGTTGTTCTCTACAAAAAGTTGTACTAGAAAATGTCGCGCGGTCCCTTCCAGCAGGGTTCACAAAAATTTTCCTCAATGGAATAGGTTTTAGGGGTCCAAATCCTATTGAACGAATTTAGGTATCCCGGTGGCTCGTTCTCCGTTCAATCAAGAGCTAAGGGTCTCAAACTCTGGCTGTGAATAGTACTTATGGGAAGCTTCAAAATATTAGGTGGTTACCTATGAAAGCGCACTTTTCTTCCGCCGTTTTTTTTTTGCATGAATGCATTTTTTTAAAAAAAAATTTGTCTGTGTTTATCTTGTAGAGCGTTTTAAGCGCTATCTAATACTGTTAACTTATTTGTAATTAGTATATTCATTAATTTTTTAAAATTATTTATAGATGACTTCTGAAGCGCCAACAAAAGAGCATTTGCGGGAGACGTGCGAACTTCTTCTTGAACGACAACGGCACAAGTCATTCATGCATAGAATCATCACTGGAGATGAAAAGTGGATTTATTTCGATAATCCCAGGCGTAAAAGATCATGGACAGATCCAGGAAAAGCTCCCAAATTGATCCCGAAGCCCAATATTCATGGAAAGAAGGTTCTGCTCTGTATCTGGTGGGATCAGAAGGGTGTTCTGTATTATGAACTACTCAAACCCGGTGAAACAGTTACAGCAGCTCGTTACAAAGAGCAATTAGCCAACTTGAACCAAGAAGTAGCCATCAAACGACCTGAATGGGCTACAAGACACGAACGTCCCACACTTCTTCACGACAACGCCCGACCACATGTTGGAAAACAAATTAAAAAGGAGTTGCAAGAAATTAATTGGGAAGTCTTGCCCCACCCGCCATATTGCTCCTTCGGACTATCATCTGTTTCGGTCGATGGCTCATGGATTGGCCGAACAGCGCTTCACTAAACATGAAGATGTCCAAAAATGGCTTGATGATTGGATCGCCTTAAAACAGCCTAATTTTTTTCGATGGTATTCATAAATTGCCCATAAACTGGAATAATGTTATTGTTAATAATGGTTGTTATAGTTAATAAAAGTTAAATAAAAAATTTTCTGAAATTTTAATTTTTTTAATCGTGAAAAAACGCGCTTTCATAGGTAACCACCTAATAAATAACATATGGACAGGATCTACGAGAAAAAGTTTTTTCTCTTACTTTAATATTACAAGGCTGACAAAAAACCCGGTGAAAAAAAAATTTTTGGTATAAAAAAGTAGGTCCCAAAATGTTGCAAAAGTTCCAAAAATCATTTCTGTATAGGTGGGAAAACGATATTTTCTTTGACCTTCACCACCTCTGTACTCTGATCACGGGGATGCGTGATTTCTCCTGTTTGCACTTCTTGTTGTTGCTATTTATCCATATTGCATCACTTCAGTATTTAAACAATCACGTGAAAAGTTCATGACTATTTACAGTCCAACAAATTTCTTAAAGGCAGCAGACACGCTCGAAAAAGTTGTTGAGATAACTACGTTTCTGAAGTCACATGGCTCCTAGTAGACTGCTCACGCCGTTGGAAGCGTCAAAAACGAGTCAAAACTACTAAAATTCAGCAATGCAAATCGAAAAATTTCTGCAACCCCGCCCCTGAGCTTCTGCAACCCCGCCCCAAAATACAAACTCGTCCAGATTGATAGTACTAATACGGTCACTTTGGCTGGTTTTTGATGCTTCCAACGAGGTGAACGTTTCAGTACAGGCTGTAAAAGTATATCGGCTTCCCTATCTCAACCGTTTTGTTGCTAATATTCGCTGTTTCAACCGCACGCCGTAAAACTCGTCCTTTTTCACCTGATAACAAAACAACCGTTATTCCTCTATTTGCACTCAGTTTTCGTCCGTTTTTCGTCAGTTCCTAATACAACCAGCTTCAAACCTTTGATTTATGCCATAAAATCGACACCATTTTTGAGCGTGTCTGCTGCCTCTAAATGAAAATTTTGATTTGAATGTCCGCACTTCGGGGGCTAAAAATAAAAACTATAAAAAAATTGAAATGAAGACAAATTCAAATTCGAAAGTCTTTAAAGGGCCCCGGTTCTGCGCTCACAAAGCGCCGCATAGCCATGACATGTTTCAGAAGAGTCCGATTTCAATTTCGATGTCATTTTTGAGCAGCTCTCAACGAGTACCATACAACAGTGATACGAAATAATTAGGTCAATACCCAAAATCTATCGAATATAGTATAGCTCCACCTTGCAGCTTGCCGCTTTAAGCTTGCAAGAAACTCCACGAAAGGTTCTTTTGCTCGGTACTGTAATTCTTTCTCAGACGTCGCGATGAGGTGTGAAACCCACTCAAAGCTCTCTCCGTTCAGTGGGTTTAAAAAATCGTAGTGAAGTGGTGGAGGTTTGCGTTCAAATGTTCCACGATAATGAATTTACGGATGTCATTAATTACACGTTTTGCCACCTATCGCTTTCGCACTTTCAGTGTGGCATCCAAATTATGCTCCAGTCGTGTGAGACTCATTGGGTAGTTGATGAGAATGTAGCGTAATCTTGACTGATGATTTGCAACCCGTCGGACACGGTGGATTATCGTCATTCGAAAGAACCCGAAATTATTTTCCGTTGCAACGGATCGGTAGGTAGATCTTCCATGAATCCTGGTTGGTGATCCGAAAATGAGGTGCAGCTTCACAACATAGGCTTGGTTGAGGTTTATTGCATATCCTCCTTGCGCGGTGATTACAAAGGTCAATTCCTCAAAGTTTAGGTTCCTGGCAAAAGTAAAGATTTGGCATATCCTTTTTTTCGAAAAATTAGAAATATACTCCGTTAAAAAGGGAAGGTAAAGAAAAATGGAAAAAGTTTTGAAATATTCCTGAGAACGATTTGGCGTGGAATAATTTGATTTTTGGGAAATGTAGTGAAATAGTTGAAAGTATGATTTGGCAGTCGAGTTTGAACCAACTATTGACAAGAGTTGTGCAAAACGAGAGATCGCATTGTATGAGCTTATCCGTAGAACATATCGAAGCTAAATCACGCGTGATAAGGCAAGCAGTAAAAGCTCGTTCGGGAGCTGGAATGCCGCGGTCTTCACGTATTAAGTAGAATCAACTGTTTGTTCCATATCACGCGTGATTTTGCTTTGATATGTTCTACGGATATGCTCATACAATGCGATCTCTCGTTTTGCACAACTCTTGTCAATAGTTGGTTCAAACTCGACTGCCAAATCATACTTTCAACTATTTCACTACATTTCCCAAAAATTAAATTATTCTACGCCAAATCGTTCTCAGGAATATTTCAAAACTTTTTCCATTTTTCATTACCTTCCCTTTTTAACGGAGCATATTTCTAATTTTTCGAAAAAAAGGATATGTCAAATCTTTACTTTTGCCAGGAACCTAAACTTTAAGGAATTTCATTTATTTTTCCTAAAGGTTTCCTTTCTAACATGATTTATGCCTGGTGGTGTGTAATTCAAAATAAACCCACTGATGCCCTGCCCCGCCCCTCCCCCCTTCTATGACGTCGTGCGCACTCCAACTGATGGCCTGCACACTTTCTATGACGTCCTGCGCACTCCCACTGAAATCCGGAGCACTTCCTATGAGGTCCTGCACACTCCCACTAATGTCCTGCACACTCCCACTGATGTCCTGCACACTTTCTATGACGTCCTGCACACTCTAATTGATGTCCTGCACACTTTCTATGAGGTCCTGCGCACTCCCACTGAAGTCCGGCGCACTTCCTATGAGGCCCTGCACACTCCCACTAATGTCCTGCACACTCCCACTGATGTCCTGCACACTTCCTATGAGGTCCTGCACACTCCCACTGATGTCCTGCACACTCCCACTGATGTCCTGCACACTTTCTATGACGTCCTGCACACTTCCTATGAGGTCCTGCACACTCCCACTAATGTCCTGCACACTCCCACTGATGTCCTGCACACTTTCTATGACGTCCTGCACACTTTCTATGAGGTCCTGCGCACGTCCACTGAAGTCCGGCGCACTTCCTATGAGGTCCTGCACACTCCCACTAATGTACTGCACACTCCCACTGATGTCCTGCACACTTTCTATGACGTCCTGCACACTCTAATTGATGTCCTGCACACTTTCTATGAGGTCCTGCGCACTCCCACTGAAGTCTGGCGCACTTCCTATGAGGTCCTGCACACTCCCACTAATGTACTGCACACTCCCACTGAAGTTCGGCGCACTTCCTATGAGGTTCTGCACACTCCCACTAATGTCCTGCACACTCCCACTGATGTCCTGCACACTTTCTATGACGTCCTGCACACTCTAATTGATGTCCTGCACACTTTCTATGAGGTCCTGCGCACTCCCACTGAAGTCCGGCGCACTTCCTATGAGGCCCTGCACACTCCCACTAATGTCCTGCACACTCCCACTGATGTCCTGCACACCCCACTGATGTCCTGCACGATTTCTATGACGTCCTGCACACTCTAATTGATGTCTTGCACACTTTCTATGAGGTCCTGCGCACTCCCACTGAAGTCCGGCGCACTTCCTATGAGGTCCTGCACACTCCCACTAATGTACTGCACACTCCCACTGAAGTCCGGCGCACTTCCTATGAGGTCCTGCACACTCCCACTAATGTCCTGCACACTCCCACTGATGTCCTGCACACTTTCTATGACGTCCTGCACACTCTAATTGATGTCCTGCACACTTCCTATGAGGTCCTGCACACTCCCACTAATGTCCTGCACACTCCCACTGATGTCCTGCACACTTTCTATGACGTCCTGCACACTCTAATTGATGTCCTGCACACTTCCTATGAGGTCCTGCACACTCCCACTAATGTCCTGCACACTCCCACTGATGTCCTGCACACTTTCTACGGCGTTCCGCGCACACCCATTTGGGTCACAAGCACGCTCACACCAATCATATTTTTCCGCAGTGCTACCTTAACCCTCCTTTAAAAATTTGCCAAGTGTCAGCTTGGATATGAACACATTGTATCGTAATAGCAATCAATCATGTTTGCACAATTCCGACCTCCTCAGCCACTTCCCAGCGGCTTCTCGAAGAGAGCGGTGTGTGAATGAATGCATACCGCTCCTCTGCCCTTTTATACCCCGCATATTATGGGCGTGTGTTATCGTACGTTATCATGTTTCGTTCAAGAAGGTTATGGTAGTGAATGATCGGCATGGGCGTACTTGTATTTAGGTCCCACACACGTTGTACGGCGTCTGGTGCTATGTGGGAAGGGGGGGACACTGTTGTATCGCACTTGGCCACGCCCATTTTTCCGTGCCGCAATGACTCTCCTGATTTTCGCAGGGGAGAGAAACCCCGGGTAGGTGCTCAAATTTAGTGCGGCACAGTAAAATGGGTGTGGCCAAGTCCATCGCGCCATAGTGCCCCCCCCCTTCCCACATAGCACCCGGCGTCTTGCGCACTTCACTTGGTCACCGCACAGTTTCTACGGCGTCCGGCGCACTCCCACTTGGGTCTCGCACACTTTCCATGGCGTCCGACGCACTGTTATTTGGGTCCCACACACTTTCTACGGCGTCCTGCGCACCCCACTCGAGTCCCGCACACTTTCTGCGGCGTCCTGCGCACTCTCATTTGGGTCCCACACAGTTTCTACAGCGTTCTGCGCACGCCCATTTGGGTCCCGCACACTTTCTACGGCGTCCGGAGCGCTCCCTTTTGGGTCCCGCACACTTTCTACAGCGTTCGGCGCACTCTCACTTGGGTCCCACACACTTTCTACGGCGTCCGACGCACTGTCATTTGGGTCCCGCACACTTTCTACGGCGTCTGGCGCGAGAGCGGTGTGTGAATGAATGCATACCGCTCCTCTGCCCTTTTATACCCCGCATGTTATGTGCGTGTGTTATCGTTCGTCATCATGTTTTGTTCAAAAATGGTTACGGTAGCCCTGCGGAAAAAATGATCGGCGTCCGGCGCGCTCCCGCTTGGGTGTCGCACACTTTCTACGGCGTCCGGCGCACTCTCATTTGGGTCCCGCACACTTTCTACGGCGTCCGACGCGCTGTCATTTGGGTCCCGCACACTTTCTACGGCGTCCGGTGCACTCTCATTTGGGCCCCGCACACTTTCTACGGCGTCCGACGCACTGTCATTTGGGTTCCGCACACTTTCTACGGCGTCCGGCGCGAGAGCGGTGTGTGAATGAATGCATACCGCTCTTCTGCCCTTTTATACCCCGCATGTTATGTGCGTGTGTTATCGTTCGTTATCATGTTTTGTTCAAGAATGGTTACGGTAGCCCTGCGGAAAAAATGATCGGGCGTCCGGCGCGCTCCCGCTTGGGTGTCGCACACTTTCTACGGCGTCCGGCGCACTCTCATTTGGGTCCCGCACACTTTCTACGGCGTTCAGTGCACACCCAATTTTGTCCCGCACACTTTCAACGACGTCCGGCGCACTCTCATTTGGGTCCCACACACGTTCTACGGCGTCTTGCGCACTCCTACTGGGGTCCCGCACACTATCTACGGCGTTCTGTGGCCCACTTCTGAGTCACACCGTGAGGCGTTCCAAAAAGTACTTCCGAGATCCAGCCGTATTGATTGAAGCGTTGCCCCGTCAAATCCTGAGCAAAAGCCTATCAAATAATTGAGAATGCTGCTATCTCGGAGTCTCATTTCTATCAGATCTTTCCTTTGTGTATGTGAAACTCCTGGGGTGCGTTCCAAGAAGATTTCCACGGGAGGAAAAAATGAATCTGATAAGAGCCGACCAATGATAGATTGAGAGACCGCATGAAATGAGCCTATCTGTTAGATTATCATTCGTTATATCTTATCAGACCCATTTTCCTCCCATGGAAATCTTCTTGGAACGCACCCCAGCTCATATATCCACTTTGTAGGGAATTTCCCGTGTATTAACACCTTCTTCAGCCTATAATTATGACAGCAATTACATGCGTACAACGTGAAATGACCCAACACGTAAGGTGTAACTAACCCGCTGTGGTGTTTACGAAGGAAGTCTGTAAAGTTGTTACTTGGACACACCTACAGTAATTCTCAAGCAACGGGAACAGACGACCCCACCTTAGTTGTATCCCAGAGGCCCCGGTCATAGTTGGTGCTATTTGCATCTGCATCCCCCCCGCACCCCCCAACACCCCCCAACACCACCCCGGTCGATACGTATGTTTAAAATGATGGAGTGAGGTTGAGAAAATCACTCGATGCATCCAACTAGATATGACGATGATTACGTGGCCAACAGGATTGCACCTGTTCAGAGAAATAGTGAAGGCGAGTATGGTGAAGTCACGGAGGTAGCAGTAAGGTTAGCTTTCTAGTGATACGCAATGTTTTATCTTCGACCCGCCCACCCGGTGATTTTCTCATCCGCCGTCATCCACGTATTGCATGGATATCGACCGCGTCGGATACATTGAGTGATTTTCTCAACCTCACTCCATCATTTTAAACATACGTATCGACCGGGGGGGGGGTGCGGGGGGGGGTGTTGGGGGGGTGCGGGGGGGAGCGGGGGGGATACACCGAGTGATTTTCTCAGCTTCACCTCACCATGTTGTTCATACGTATCGACCGGGTGGGTGTTGGGGGTGCGGGGGGATACACCGAGTGATTTTTGCATCGCATTTCCAATGCATTCTGTGTGTATCGACCGGGCTGGAGGCGTCGGCTCATCCAACTATGACCGGGGCCAGAGCAACTAAAAGTGACTATGTATCTATCGCAGCTGCTATGAAATCAATCTCAATGCTTCCATCATCTCATCCCTATTGTTTATCTCCGGGGATAGTCGCCTTATCGCAAGTGCTTCCATTAATTTTCTTTCCAGGGGACTTTCGAGAGAGCGGTTCAACACAGAGACTTCCAGGGCGGGAGGGGGGTCATTTGTGTGGTGCAGGAGCCGATGTCGTGAGAAGCTGTTACTTGGGTATGACGAAGGATTCCGCAGTGCTCGCGAGTGCTCGTCTATACGTACGTACAACGGTCGTGACGTCTCTCCGATGTATTTTTGACTGCTTCCCTCGCATACAATCATGTAAACTGTGCTTCGTAACTGGCAGATTTTCTTCTCCGTACAGTAGGTGCATCGCCTTCGTCCACATCGTTCTTCATAAATTCTTGTTGAGGTCAGTATGCTCTTTAGAGTTTGTGGAGGTCTGAATACTAGTTTTACTGGCAGTCCTGAGAGCTTCACAGTTCTGTTAACGTCCTTCGCGATTCGTTCATCAACGTACGGTAGAACCAGAGTTACACCGCCGCGAGTGAATGTTGGACGCCATGACCTGGGCTCAGAAGTTGAATAGCCGTTTTCAGCTAGAATGGTAGCGATACCCGCCTCGACCTCTGGTGACTCGTACGAGCTAATTTTGTTCTTAGTAGCAATCAGATTTCTCACTACATTTACCTTCATGTAGAGCGGGTGCGCGCTTCGTGAGTGTAAAATAATGTTTCGTGATGCCGGCTTCTTGTACCATGTCAGTTCTTTGATTCCGTCGTATATCCTTACTTTTGCATTAAGGAATGGTAAAATTCCATTAGCGTCAGGGGCTTCCATGGTGAAACTGAGGTTCTGATCACATGTGTTGAGGTTTCCCAGAACAGTGTTAAGTTCCTCTCGCGTAGACCCGGTGACAAAGACACTGGAGGAGAAATGCCGGACAGCACCAATTGCCAGCATAGCCGTCAAATAATGCGTTGTGGTGTGTGGTATGCACTTGCACACACCGCTCCCAGCTACGCCTATATTGTAATTCACGACCCCCTGACTCAATTCAAGACTAACTGATCGCAATTCATTAATGAGAATGAAAATTTACTAGTATTGAGGATGTCGGCTGTTATCCGTGAATTTCGAGGTGGAAACTCTCTAGAAATCATTTCTAACCCTATTTGGACGGTGCTCAGGGGAGGAAATCCCCTGCGTGGAGGCTAAATCTGTCGTGTATCGGGTATTTCGGGGGTGGAAATCAGTTTAAACCCTATTTGGACGGTGCAGCCTGCGGCTGCACCGTCGCTTAGGGGAGGAGATCCCCTGCGTGGAGGCTAACTCTGTCGTGTACCGGGTATTTCGGGGGTGAAAATCAGTTTAAACCCTATTTGGACGGTGCAGCCTGCGGCTGCCCCGTCGCTTAGGGGAGGAAATCCCCTGCGTGGAGGCTAACTCTGTCGTGTATCGAGTATTTCGGGGGTAAAAATCAGTTTAAATCCTATTTGGACGGTGCAGCCTGCGGCTGCACCGTCGCTTAGGGGAGGAAATCCCCTGCGTGGAGGCTAAATCTGTCGTGTATCGGGTATTTCGGGGTGAAAATCAGTTTAAACCCTATTTGGACGGTGCAGCCTGCGGCGGCACCGTCGCTTAGGGGAGGAAATCCCCTGCGTGGAGGCTAAATCTGTCGTGTATCGGGTATTTCGGGGGTGAAAATCAGTTTAAACCCTATTTGGGCGGGGCAGCCTGCGGCTGCCCCGCCGCTGAGGGGAGGAAATCCCCTGGGTGGAGGCTAAATCTGTCGTGTATCGGGTATTTCGGGGGGTGAAAATCAGTTTAAACCCTATTTGGACGGTGCAGCCTGCGGCTGCACCGTCGCTCAGGGGAGGAAATCCCCTGCGTGGAGGCTAAATCTGTCGTGTATCGGGTATTTCGGGGTGAAAATCAGTTTAAACCCTATTTGGACGGTGCAGCCTGCGGCTGCACCGTCGCTTAGGGGAGGAAATCCCCTGCGTGGAGGCTAAATCTGTCGTGTATCGGGTATTTCGGGGTGAAAATCAGTTTAAACCCTATTTGGACGGTGCAGCCTGCGGCTGCACCGTCGCTTAGGGAGGAAATCCCCTGCGTGAAGGCTAAATCTGTCGTATCGGGTATTTCGGGGTGAAAATCAGTTTAAACCCTATTTGGACGGTGCAGCCTGCGGCTGCACCGTCGCTTAGGGAGGAAATCCCCTGCGTGGAGGCTAAATCTGTCGTGTATCGGGTATTTCGGGGTGAAAATCAGTTTAAACCCTATTTGGACGGTGCAGCCTGCGGCTGCACCGTCGCTTAGGGGAGGAAATCCCTGCGTGGAGGCTAAATCTGTCGTGTATCGGGTTTTCGGGGTGAAAATCAGTTTAAACCCTATTTGGACGGTGCAGCCTGCGGCTGCCGTCGCTTAGGGAGGAAATCCCCTGCGTGAAGGCTGAGTGCGTCGTGTTTCGGGTATTTCGGGGTGAAAATCAGTTTAAACCCTATTTGGACGATGCAGCCTGCGGCTGCACCGTCGCTTAGGGGAGGAAATCCCCTGCGTGGAGGCTAAATCTGTCGTGTATCGGGTATTTCGGGGGTGAAAATCAGTTTAAACCCTATTTGGAGGGTGCAGCCTGCGGCTGCACCGTCGCTTAGGGGAGGAAATCCCCTGCGTGGAGGCTAAATCTGTCGTGTATCGGGTATTTCGGGGGTGAAAATCAGTTTAAACCCTATTCGGACGGTGCAGCCTGCGGCTGCACCGTCGCTTAGGGGAGGAAAACCCCTGCGTGGAGGCTAAATCTGTTGTGTATCGGGTTTTTCGGGGGTGAAAATCAGTTTAAACCCTATTTGGACGGTGCAGCCTGCGGCTGCGCCGTCGCTTAGGGGAGGAAATCCCCTGCGTGGAGGCTAAATCTGTCGTGTATCGGGTAATTCGGGGGTGAAAATCAGTTTAAACCCTATTTGGACGGTGCAGCCTGCGGCTGCACCGTCGCTTAGGGGAGGAAATCCCCTGCGTGGAGGCTAAATCTGTCGTGTATCGGGTATTTCGGGGGTGAAAATCCGTTCTATTCTATTTGCTTCAACGGAAGGAGATCCCTGGGTGAAGGCCTATTCTTCAAGCGAAAACTACGAAAACTGTTACAAGGCCTAAGCCATTCATTACTAGTTTCTGCTACTTCCTTTTTTTCACGTTTCATATATTTTAGAATTCTCTCTTAGTTCTTATGTTGATCATTCTCTCACATCTTCCTTTAGTAGCGTATTATGCTTATCTGAGCCAAATTCCGGTCCGCAATTGCGTCTCGACACGCTTTGCGGACGCACGCGCTCGAGTCGGTCGGGTTTCCAGCGCCAACGCCGACTCGATGTGGCTTTTTTATACAATTTTCTCCAATTTTTCTTAGTTTCCAGTTTCCAAAACCCACCTAGGGTCAGCAGATCAGCGGCTGTGACGCTGGAAGCTCTTCTGACTCGGTAGCGTGCGGCCGCAAAGCGTGTCTAGACGCAATTGCGGACCGGAATTTGGCCCAGATAAGCACGTTATCAAATGAACATCTACCTCACAAATAGCGTTTCTGCTATGAATTCGTGGTTCTACCACGATTTGTGGTGGAATCAACAACTTAGGCGTAACATCTGCAGTGTGTTGTGCAGTCACACCACCAAACACTGCATTTGACGCCTGTGTTGGCAATCGGTGCCGTCCGGTATTTCGCGTTTTCAGACAAAGACATCGTCGATGTATCTTTTGTAAAACAGTATTCCTTGCGTGAGCGATCTTCGTTCTATTCTGTCTAAAAACACGATGGCAAGCAGGGGCGCGAACCTGAGACCCATTGCTAGAAAAGCACGCCCATGCCGATCACTTTTTCCGCAGGGCTATCGTAACCATTCTTGAACAAAACATGATAACGAATGTTAAACACACGCTCATAACATGCGGGGTATAAAAGAGCGGAGGAGCGGTATGCATTCATTCACACACCGCTCTCCTTGAGAAGCCACTGGGGAGTGGCTGAGGAGGTCGAAATTGTGCAAACATGTTTGTTGGCTATTAGGATGTGCTCATAACCATGCTGACACTTGGAAAAATTTTAAAGGAGGGTTACGGTAGCCCTGCGGAAAAAACGATCGGCATGAGCGTGCTTGTCATTGCTAGGCCTCGCTTCTGCGTGTAGATCTGGCCATCAAATTGAAATATATTGCACTTCAGCGTTGCAGACAGCAACTCTCGCAAATCGTCATCCTGTAGTCCAAAAGTACAGATTTCGTTTCGATGTCGTTGAAAGAGTTCAACGACAGCAGTGACTGCATCATTGTTATTTACATTTGTGTACAAAGAGACCGCGTCGTAGCTCGCGTAGAACGCATGGCTAGGCACTTCGCATTGATTCAATGTACACAAGAATTCTTCAACATTCGAAATATGAGCCGCAACGTGTTGTAACAGTGGTGACAGAAGTTTTACAAGGAACCAACTGATTCTGTCGGAAGGGCCGCCACACGACGAAATGATTGCTCTGGTCTTTATGTTGCTCTCCACTACATCGCGTAGATCTTCTTGCTCAGGGAGCTTGTGGGCCTTGACCAATGCGTAGTACGTGGGGATAACCGGAAACGTCAGCAGGAAACGATTCGCTGTCTTTGAATCCATAACCTTGTTCAAAACTCTCCTCACTGTTCTGCTCAGATTACTAGAAACCTTCTCGAACTCGCGCAAAGATGATCTTCCGTATGTGTTTGTGTCCGACAAGCACGCGATTCCGATGTTCTTATCCATTCTTTGCGTCAGCACAACGAAATCACCACCCTTATCGCTTACGCTGTATCGAAGCTCTCCCTTCAATGATTGGAGCTTACTCAGTCCACGTTTTTCTTGCACTGTAAGGTTTGAGGCAAACCTTGTCGTGGCGTGGTTAGTGTAGCACTGTACAGTAGGCGTGGTTAGTGTAGCGCTGTACAGCCTATCAGTAACGGTGTTTATTTCACTAGTTCACTTTTTACGAATGAGTAAAAGTCGGATGGTTTATAATAACATGTTTACGTGTTTCTGTCTTTCTTGACCCTCAATTTTGAGGTTCCGCAAAAATTGAGCTACCAACTTCAAAATTTGACAGGAGCTAGGAGCAATCATAACCAACTTTCTGACCAAAAATGAGCTTTCTAGCACAACGATAAGTGTTCCAACAAGATCGTGAACGCCAACTGAAAAAAAAAGGAGATGAACATTTTTTCGACCAAAATGACGTGGTTTTGACACTTTTTCTCGAATCTCAGGTAACCATTCCGGACCATTTTTTGAAGTTATTCAGCTTTCTAAATTATATTAAATGCAAAAGGAACGGTCTTCCTACGTTTACTCTGGACCCTGATACTGAGATCAGGGGGTTGCGCGAAGGCGAATCAAAGCCAAATCTGGTGAGCGCTTCGCGCTCACCACAATTTGTTAGCTCAGCAGACAACAGCAGATCATATATTGTGCGTCCAGAATTGTGTTGCTGATTACATCTGTTTCTTTAATAATTCGAAGATACCTTGCATCGTACCGGTCATCACGGAGGCCCCGTAACTGGAAAGAGAGACTAGACGATTCATAAAGATTTTCCAAGGAATGATCGAGATACCAGGCTGCTGTGCTCAGGAATTTGAAGAACTTGAGTGTTTCCGTGAGGCATGCAAGATGCCACTTGCGAACTATTTTTGAATTTCCACAAGAGCCAGATAGACAGTAGTTTGAGCGATTGACAGATGATGCAGTTCTCCGTAAAAAGAAGATCCACTACATTCCATTCCCTGTGTAATCACCCGTCAAAGGTAAGATCGAGAGGTTTTAGTCGATAACTTCTTTCAGCAGATCGTATTTCGTGTTAACAGCGAACTGCTTAATCGTATCTGTAGGTGTTCTCAGTTCGTGATGAGCTTCACCAGCAACTGTTCCTGCCTTCATCGTTGCAATTGGGGAAGAAATTCTTCGGCAAGATAAAATGCCTTTTGGGCTTAAGTGAAAGCTATGGCAGTAGACGTAATTGTAGCTCTGGTGGCTTGCTTCAGGTTTTCCTTCTCATTGTCTAGGAAACGGGTGGGATTTGGCTGTGCATCGCAGGGTTGTAGTGGTGTCATCTCATTGTCTGGCGAAGTAGTCTCAGCCCGTTCTGCACGTATACAGAATCTGTAGATAGTTTCGTCATAGCCGAATAAAAATAACAATATAAAGTAAAATAAAAATAAATAGGCAAATTGAGTCTTCACTCTTTCTTTGGTCTCCGGAGCATTGACAACTCGGCACGCGGGATGTTCGAGTCAGTATGATGAGCGCAGAGGACGAAAAGAAAGGCGCTGCCAGCCGGCCCGGCACTCTCTCGGTCCGGCTTAAAGTCAGTGTTCACGATGATTTTCAATCCAGAGTTTTCCACTCAAAACAAAGCGTTGGCCACCGAGTGTTACAGGAATTACGAAGAAATGGCGAGAAACGCACTAAAAAGTCATATTTCAGTGACATTAATCTCTGGCCTGGACTAGTTTTCCAGTTGTATGAACATGTTCACGGTGGTTGTCACCGGTGAAAAATGGGATCAGTCGAAAATGGAAGAATAATATAGTGAAAATAGTACTAGTTAGGGTCCGAAAAAAAGAACGGAACAACAGAAAGCAAATAATTGTAAAGGACGGACCCACAAGTGATTTCATAGCCACAACGAACAGTTCCTGTGAGAGTAAAGAGGTGGGGTGAGAGTAAAGGATTTCGTGACCTTCTGGTGCGTTTTTCTCGATTCCTTCGTCATTTATGTTCTACCCGGGGGCCAAACAATCGATTCAGCTATTAATCTCGAAATCGAAGATTATCGTGAACACTGCCTTTAAAGGCACAGGACACCCAAAAAATTAATTTCAGATTGTATGCTAGTCTTGGAGAGAGTCAAACGCTGATCACAGTGGTATCTCTGAAATCGTCGAAGATCCCCTTTGAACAGAGTTATGGCTCTTCAAATATGCCTAGATTTTGAGGGTGAAAAATTGGTGGACGAGTTGTCTCAGGCCTGTATTTCTCTTCATTCGCAATCGTTGCGCGAGAGCGATCCAGAATTCAACAGACAGCCCGTCAGTGGACTGAAGAACGACGACTTGTTGGAATTCATCCATCCATTTAGCCGCTATCGACCTCGGAAACCTGCTAGGGGGTCGGGCCTGTGGTGGTGAGCGAAGGGGGTCGGGCCTGTGGTGGTCGCTTATATCTCGCTTATTTGGAGGAATTGAGATCTCGCATTTGGCATGTGTTGTACATGGAGGGTCTTCTACACAATTACATGAAAATCTCAAAATTCATATCTGAGGGTGTACTGTGCCTTTAAGTGCAAACTGTCTATATCTGCGTCTCCGCGGGGTGGACCCATTTACAGCTTTGACTGTACACTAGATGACTGCAAACCTAGTTTGAGGGGAGCACTCGAAATCCCAGTGAAGAACGAAAGCTAGCGCTTTCAGAAATCAGAGCGTTTCCATGGAGTCTCCAGGAAAACACTGGCGAATAACGATATCATATATCTGGTATTGAAAGAAATTCTCATTTTTAAACATGGATCTTGGGTGCCCCCTCAACAAGGTTTGCAACCAGGAAGGGATCACTGAAGTAGTCGATACTTTTTCCGATCGATTCGGTGAAAAACGTTGTAGCCTGTACTTTCTTTTATGAGGTGGTACAGAGGAACTGGTCAACAAATAGGGTACTTACTGGTATTAAATCAATCGACACAAATCGGAAAATCTTGGAGAATTCTTGTGGGTCACCACGTATTTCCAAAAAAGTGAGCAACTCTATCAAAAAAGAGCCGTTTCAGGCAAAGGTGGTTTTGGGCAGACAGAAACGTAAAAAAAGAGCAACAGTAAAACGGGATGAGCGAGTCTCCAAATAATTAACAAAAGTCCTTTAGAACTACTTCACTTCGCGAAAACTCCCAATTCCCAATAACAAACCGTTGGTGTATTACGCATGGAAGAGCTTGATGCCTGTCGATGAAAGACTCACTTGTTTGGAAAGGTTCAGTTCATGTGATAGTAATTGCAGTTCCTTCTGTACTTTCACCAGTTCACTTTTCTGATCAGCGAAAGGAGACCGTTTATGTGGGTCAGACTTTATGTCTTCTTTTCGATAATAGGTATCGAATATCTCCATCGGAACTAGAATAACCGGATCAAGCTCCTTTCCAAAACCACAAAGCTCATCTCTGAAGAATAACACGAGTTGATTTCGTGAATTGAAAATTTCAGCTCAGCTACGGGAATTGGTTCTCAAGAAGCATTGTTATTTTTTTGTAGCCTCGCCCACTCCCTTTTTCTATTGTTTATTTTTGTAGGAACGTTTCTGTCAGCATCAAGCCACTTTTGCTTGAAAGTACTCATTTTTTAAGGTTTGCTTGGCATTTTCTTCTTTATCACATGTTTAATCAGCAGGTAGTATTGAATCCAGTAATTTTCTTAAACGAACTGCAGTATTATAAAAAGAGTGAGCGCTAGAACTGTTCCCGATTTTTAGGGAATAGAAATACTGGTGCATTCTCAGTTTGTGATTTCAATCTCAGCACCCCTAAAAACGAAGCGGTCGTGGCCGATGTTTGTCAGATTATGCAGCAAAACCTCGCTCATGTGACAGATGCCAGTCGACGACACAACAGTAGCGTCTTTTACTTTGTGTCTCCGCCGCGAGAGCCAGGGTGGAGGGAGCAGCAAGCGCGAGGAAAAGTGGGCGAGGCATGCCTGGTTGTCAATGGTACCGCAACCTCTTTCTTTTGGCTGAAGCCGTGGCTGAGGGGGCTCTTTTTACCTTGTCGTGCTCTGTTCGCTCTGTATTCTGCGCAGTTTCCAAAATTAGAGACGAGATTCTAGCTTCCTTCGTTTTACTGGAATCGATTCTGACCTCATCTAATTGATCTAGAATGCCATTGCTCGCGGTCTGAAGACTGTCGCAAAGCTTGCCGCAGAAAAGTTCAGAGTAATAGAGAGTGTTCTCTCCGTAGTTCTCCAGCCATTCACAGTCTCACACCATTGTCTCAATCGAAGCATTGTATAATTTAAGTCCCACAACATTAATGCGTTGCAACCTCGATCTGAAACGCAGGTCCGCAATCCTACCCCGATTCATTCCGCAAAGTTTTGCAACCTGATTGCTACCCGATTCATTTTCGTCATCGAACAAAGTGTTCATTTTCTAAGATATCCAAACATGATGACCAAGAAACCTTCCAGAATTTCGAGATTTCTAAGGATTTCTGATTGTTGAGACTGCAACTCAGAACATGGTTTTGGAAGCCCTTCCATTTCGTTCTTTGACGAGATCACACCCCTTCTCAATGGCCCATTCCACCATTTGGTTGTCCGTAGTAAGTTCAAAAAAGGTATGGTACAAGGATACAAGTCATTGAATCGAACAGTGAAATTATCGCATGAATTACGTCTTTCCCAAACCATTGCATAACCGAGGTACAGGCCATAAAACGGCCAAAGTCTCACCGTCGACTGCGGACTACGCGCTGCGCGACCGCACGCGCTCGGAATACAACGAACTCTGGTCGCCGTGCGCGGCGCCGATCAGCAGCTGTGGTGGGTTTTTTTTTAGTTTAATCCTGAAACGAAATAGTAATTTGCATAATCCTTACACATATGGAAACATCAACAAACATTACAAAAACCACTAATCTAACAAAAAACAAAAGAATACATTAAAAAAACCACCACAGCAGCTGATCGGCGCCGCGCGCGGCGACCAAAACTCGTTCTATTCCGAGCGCGTGCGGTCACGCAGCGCGTAGTCAGCAGTCGACGGTGAGACTTTGGCCGTTTTATGGCCTGTAACAGGTCGAAAACTGTCAAATAGACGTCAGATTCGAGTTCAGCGCCCTGAATTACACTCGTGGGCAAGTTTTCCGTCTAATCCGAGATACTGACCAAAGATTGAAAAACTGACGTCTGGAGATGTCGAAAAAATTAATTTTCAGGACTCGGCTGCTGTCATGTTTATTTTGAAGGGGACCATTAAAAAAGCTGTCGGCCGAGTCCTAGGTCGATCCTACAATTTTGAGCCGATTAGGGCCGGTGTGACGGCTGTAAATGTGACGGTGTGATTTGGGCCCCATCACACCGTGAGATTTTTGCGAAAAATGCCTCTATATCAGTTTTTCAAGCCTATTCTGGTAGATAAGTGAGTAAACTACTTGGTTAGCCCTTCCGGCAGCCCAGCAGTCGGCGATGACTGTGTCCTTCGGGGCGTTGAAAAATCGGAAAAACGCTGTTTGGACTGTCAGGAGAGGCCATTAAAAAAGGCTAACCGCCGAGTCCCAGATCGATCTAACCATTTTGAGCCGACTACGGCTGATGTGTCTTGACCTACAGCGTTCTTTTTCGCTGGAAATCGTTTGGAAACATTGTTCGGAAGAGACTTCACTCAAACTGGTTCATACAAAGGGTTAAAGTGACAACTTCGTTGGGAGGGGCGCACCAATTCCAAAGCTGGAGGGAGGGGGCACCTCTCACGGACCGATCACACCGCTACGCCTTAAAGGCAGTGTTCACGATGAAAAAGTTTTCGAAATTCCACTAGGATTGGGTAGTGGAGGGACACTCTGTAACGTTAACGTCGAAAGAACGCATGAAAACGAGTCAGGAAGAGCCCCAAAAGAGCCCGAAGTTGCAACTTCGAGCGCATTGAAAACCCCAAAAGCGCATCACACGCCCACCGACGTGAACAAATGAATGCTCGAGATCGTGAGATGAGCGATGATTTCCAATCATTAGCCCCGTTCTTCCCTTCATTCTCAGCTTCTCTCTTTACTCAGGTCAGCTCGCATAGATCGGCTGCAAAAGACGGAAGTTACAAGCCTCGGACAACTCGTCCACCATGTTTCCGTAGCTCATTCTTTGAGGGACCATACCTGCGTTCACAGAAGGTCTTGTGGGATTTCAGGGACACCATTGGAATCAGCATGGGGCCGTTTTCAAGATAGGCGGAAAAACAGAAAAACTATTTTCATCGTGAACACTGCCTTTAAGGCCCTTTCACAGTTGCTCAAAAGTTTCAAACCATGTTACTCGTAACATAATAGTATGTTACCTGATGGCTTCAGGTAATATACCATAAATTCGCCAGTAATATACCACAATGATGCGAGTAATGTACTACAAACATGTGAGTAACCTACCATAAACATGCAAGTAATATACTATTTCAAGCATGTGAGTAATATACCACAAACATGCAAGTAATATACTATTTCGACCATGCAAGTAATATACTACAAGCAAGCAAGTAACATACCAAAAGCATGCAAGTAATATACTACTTCAAGCGTGCAAGTAATATACCACAAACGTGTGAGTAACATGCGATAAGCATGCAAGTAATATACTATTGAAGAGTGCAGGTAATATACCGAAAGCCTGCAAGTAACACACCAGAAGCAAGGCAAGTGATATACTGTACCCACCCTCGAACTTCGCAAAACAGCAAAAAAAAACGTTTTCTCGCTTTTTTTCCGTCCCTTTTTCATAACTCTGGCTGATGATGATTTTCGAGAATATGGAAGATATTGCTAGATTCGCGTCATCAAGATCTACCAGATCGTGCTAAAATTCTACTGATAGCTTTAACTGTTCCTTATTTTTAGGTATGCTGCACTTTTCATAACACTTCTTGACTCGTCAGGATGCTCGGCCGGCACTTTTATTCTGACGAGTCAAAACGTGTTCTGGAAATAAACACATACCTATAATTAAGGTATAATTAAAGTCATCAATAAGAGTTTATCACCATCTTGTACATCATGATGAGGCGATTCTAGCAATACCTTTCTAACCCCCTAAAGCCCATATTTGACAGTTTTGACGAAGGGGCGAGAAAAAGACTACAAAACGTTTTTGTTCCGCTGTTTTGCAAGGTTTGTCGGTGGGTATTGTACCACTTGATGCGTGCTGATGATCGTTTCATATCCTTCCATAGCAATAAAATAGATTGGTGTCCGTCCGTCAGTCTACTCAGACAGTAACGCCGGCTGAGAGGGCAGGCAATACCGGCTGAATAAATATTGTACCCGGGCGAGCCCCGGTATTCACTGCCCCCTCACCCGGTAAATGGTGGAGCGCTCAGCCGGCAAGTGGTGGCCCCCTCACACCGCGTTCACTGCCTCCTCAGCCGGTGAATGTCTGCCCCTCAGCCCGTATTCACTGCCCCCTCAGCCGGTAAATGGAGGTCCGCTCTGCAGGTATTAGTTGCTTACCACGTGAATGATATCGATCTGCAAGACTAGATGAAGCCCCTAGTAGGTTCTCCCTATTCCCCAGCAAGTTCGAGGCTTGCGTTTCATTTCTGAAGCGGCAAGCCTTACCTTGCTTCAAAAATCATGAATTGACCCGCTGTCACGTCCCCACGGTCACAACGAATCGTAAGGGGTGAGGGGTCAATGGTCCAAATCGTGTGGATGACATCCCCGTTCGAATGCCAACACCCGAATGAGCTCGAAGCCCATTTCGCCCGCGCCGTACATGAGCCTGGTTCGCTTTAGTGTCTGCCCGATCAGCCGGTGATATGCTCCGCCATTGATTAATGTCTGCCCGCTCACCCCGTAAAGCCATGCCCCTTAGCCGGTAATGCTATGTCTGCCCGATCAGCCGGTGACATGCTCCGCCGTGGATTTATGTCCGCCCGCTGACCCGGTAAAGCCATGCCCCTCAGCCGGTAAGACGCTCCGCCCCCAAAATAAGCCTGCCCGCTCAGCCGGCGACCCTACTTCTCCGCCCGCTCAGCCGGTGTTATTATCTGAATAGTTTTTTTGCAATTTGTAGTAGAACTCTTTTGTGGCTTGAAAGAGTGCAGAAGGGGTATGTAGAACGTCAGAGAAAATGGGTGCGCCTTCAGATGACATCAGCAGGCCATCGTGAAAGAAGTATAGGGCTTCAAAAGGTGTCCGTAGGACGTAGTGCAGGGTGGATAGGGCTCTAGTAAGAGAAGACTGTAGAAAGTACGTGGGGCCAAGGTGACGTCAGCAGCAGGGCTGTGCGTAATTACGAATTACGGTTTACGATTTACGAATTGCGGGCGTTTTTGGCAAATTTTTCACTATTTACGATTTATGAATTTTGGGCCGAAAATCGTAACAAATCGTAATAAAACATGAAAACGCGGTTGGATGAACAATGCAAATCTGCGGTCTAGTACTAATATAAATTTAACACTTTCAATACAACACAACTTCAACACTTTTAAATTTAACACACTCCTAATATTTGAACACTCTTCAAATTTTTAACTTTCGGTGAACCCGTACCCTTGCATTCCCGGCCCGTCGAAGTCAGCAGTAGGTCAGTCATGAAGAACTATAATTGTTGATAACGAGTTCTAGGTATGGCCAATCGCTTCTTTGTCTGACGGACCCAAACTTATTATTTGGTTCAAACCGTTCCTTGCTCCAAGCCGAGTCAGGTCGGTAGCTTCACAACTATTTACTTCCATGGAATGCTCTTGCTACATGATGAACACCAGAAACGGAGACCTTTGTTGGAGCTACAGTCTATATCGGACCAACATTTTGGTACGCAGTTGCAGACAACGGCTGTTGCAACACGTACTGCAAACAGAATCATGCTGTGACCGCAAGGTCCTGACATGATTGATATTCGTCCCAGCACCTCTCTCTTCTAGCCCTCTGAAAACTTCTAAAGCGGTCGTCTGACCCTGTGGACAGCAATTCCATTCCGATATAAATAGACCGGAAATATGGGGCTCGGCTCTAAAGACCTGGCTGGTTCATGGAGTTGGAACCCAATATATGTACACTTCATTGCAGAATTTCGCGGAGATTTCAAAAACAACCTTTCCCACGCATCCATCTTTAGCGGTTAAAAGGGTACAAGCAAAAAAGTGGAACTTCGTGTATTCAAATCTGCCGGAGGATCCGTGATTTATTTTTCTAACCTGAAAAAATATGAGACGAAGATTTTTCCACGGGGACTCCCAAAACAGCCTTTGATGTCTATCTCCAGAGGTTACGAGAGGAGAGGTGGTAAGTTCAAATATTGGTTTGAAACATTTTTAAAAAATTATGGCTGCAGATTCTCCTATTTTTTTCAAAAAAGTTTTCAAATGTTTTTAATAATGAGGAGCGATTTCTGAACGCAAAAGAAAAGAAGATGAAGAGCCAAATTTTTGAAAGTACAGATTTAGAGGGAGCCCTCATCGTTTTACATTTCAAAATCCTAAACAACCTTCACCACTCATACCGCCGTCTCCACCCCCAACAAACTTTAGCTTAACGTCGGCATGGATCCAGAAGATACTTTGCGTTCCCCATTGGAGGTTAGCGCAAACTCTGTGCACCTATATTATAGCATATGGCACCGAATTCGTGCCAACGTCCAACAGTGAACGCGAAGTCTCTTCAGAATTCATGCCGACGTTATGTGGTGGAACGCTTATAACTCCGTTCAGAGCAACGCTTCACAAATATAGAGAGCAGACTCGATGTCTGCGTCAAAAAAAGGTTTTGTAAATGTATACCCTTTTGGGATGTCCACCTTATCCAAGCATCCTTCCTTAAAACCTTAAAGGCATCGTTCACGATGGATTTCGTTTTTGAGTTTTCCATATATATTGAAAGCTCTACATCCCTATATAACAGCTACCTCGTAAAAACTGTGAAAGATTCACTGAAAACTGTTTTTTCGGACCGAATTTCTCTCGATCGACTTTTGAGAAAGGAAGAGTCGATTGCCAGAAGTCGCTGTGTTGACCCATGATCTCACGATCAGATGATATTCATCCTTCTTCCAGATTTGTGGGGAAGGACAGGTGAACCGATGTATGTGTAAAAGTTATCCTTCACGTAGTCGTAAAGTATATTCCCTCAACTTGCCATCAGTTGTACTGGATCAATTGTTGATCATTTACTTACACAATGGTTGACAGCAAATTGTGTCAGATGACTGACGGAGTGCCGGCCTCTTTTGACGGAATTTGGGGCATTCGGAATCATGTATATCTTCACAATAAAGCGTTTTTGACCCAACAAACTCTCCCTACATGCTTAGATGGGTCCAGCCAATCATTCAAACCCATGAAACGGTGAGACGTTTTCAGCGCGTACGATGCCTTTAAGGCTAAAACTATCGAACCGAAAAAATTTTCTCATCACAGTGTTGCCCTCCCTGGCTTCAACTGAACTGTTTGGTAGAGAGATGATTCAAAATGCTTTCGTATTCAAAATTTGGGAGAAACATGGCACAGGTGTGGTACTTGAATAGACTTAGATTTCCAATTTTGTCTATTAAAGGCATCGTTCGCGCTGAAAACCAATTTCCATTTTTCAAGCTCAATTTCATAACTGAGCCCGGTGGGCCACGTCGGTGAAGTTTTGCGCCTTCAAAAACATATGGTTGGGGAGTTGGAGCGGTTCAAAATGACGATCCGCCACCAGTTTTCACCAACCATCTAGCACGAGGAACAGAAGCGCCATCACAGGCGCAGATGATTCAGAATTTGAAATTTTTAATTCGGGAAATTCTAGCATCCAAACTTGCCAAATGGATACTTCTTTTTTTGAATAAGTTCCAGTGAACAAGAGACAAGAGAAATTCACCCACTTACTGAGTTTAAAGCAAAAAACACATCCGACGTTTATGAAAAAAACTTCCGACGTATTGCACCAGACACACCGAATTTGACGGAGGGGTGCGAAGTGAATAATTCGAGACGGTTCAAAACGAGTTCTTTTGAGAAAGTTGATGGTTTTTTGGGGCCTTTCCACTCTTATCCTGTATTTCACAGAATTCCCTGCGCAAAAACATGAAAAAATGAGATACGGTTTTTTGTGCGTACGATGCCTTAAAGTCGTTTCTATCCCACGTATGTGTACTGAATATTTATTCAAAAACTGCTCTAAAAATGTCACTTTCTTTTTCTTCTTCTACAGCCTCAAAGTGGTTTTTGTCCTAGGTTGAGGAACTGGGCGGCCTTCACAGGATTCGTCCAAAGGTCCATTGTTATTGAGGAGGTAAGTCTCTTCGGGCACATGAACAAGTGCGCCGTGTCGGGTCCGGGAGCACCACAGTCCGGGCATGCGTCTGGTCGGCTGCTCTCGATCTTGTTGACGTAGGACATGAGCAAAATAGAGTGACCACAGCGCAGCGAGGCAAGAGCACATCTGGCTCGCCTGCCGAAGGTCACTTTGAAACCCACCCTCCAAAGTCCTTCGATGTGGGATTACCTCATCACTGAAATGCTCCGGTGTTCCCATACCAAATGAGGTTTGGGTCATGTAAGGGCTTATTACTCATTATCAGTCACGATTTACCAATTACGATGAATTTCAAAAATTACGATTTACAAAATTAAAAAAATCAGTTACGCACAGCCCTGGTCAGCAGAATATCGGGGAAAATTGGTTTGCTTTCAGATGTCGTCAGCAGTACGAATTGTTCAACATGGAGTTATTTAGGGCGCTGAACCCGAATCTGGGGTCAATTCCTCGCCACATTTAGGGTTACTGTAGGTTACGGTAGACATATTGTCTTTAAACTGGTGATACTTACCCTAACATTTCGAGAAGTGAAAAATTGACCTCAAATTCGTGATCAGAAACCCAAATAACACCCACAGTGAAATGTTGGGTCAAATCTGAGACTTTGACCGAGCTACCGTATACCCACCGTAACCTACCGTAATTTATCGAAAATTGATAAACGGGTTGCAGATTCGTGTTAGGCAGCCCGAATAGCTTTGACAGTTTGTACAAGTGTACAAGTTTTGAGGCGATTTGACCGTAGGATTCTCAAAATCGTCAAAAGTCGCGTTTGGGCAGCAAATTTTCCCCCATTTCAAAGCTTCGGACCAGATCAGATGGAATTTTTTAAATATTTACGAATGGGCCTCAGATTCGTAATCAGCACCTTAAACAATCCCTAGAAACAAGTTTCAAGCTCAGTCCGCGATAATTTTTTGAACGCTCTAAAAATTGTCATTCGCGTACCCCTTTTCTATTGGCAAAGCTACGGAAACGCCCACTTTTGGGAATCTCCTGTGAATCTATGAGGCATTTAGCCGATTCTGAGTATTGAATATTGGAGCACTGTCCCCCCCCCAAAGAACCTATTAAAGTGGCATCTCGAAACTCCATCTTATATGTGCAACTGTCAGTGAGATTGGCCGCCTTATATAACAGCCGCAGTCGTAGAAGAGGACGCTGCAATGTTCACTCATGTTGAACAAATCAATGGAGGGGACTGTCATCAGACACTAAGAGAGAGGTTGCCGAACTCACGTCTGCCAGGATAAACAAAGGGGTTGAATCAAACCACAAGCAGCGGGAAATGCAGCTTCTGCTGTTAGCAGTAGCTACAGCGAGGGTGCTGCTAATCGCTTTGTACGCGGGTTCAACACCTATCAGATTCAGGCGGGTGTTGTCCGGCCGGACAACGGGGTGGACGTCAGAAATTTCAAGATATGGTAAACAATGAGTAAGTAACTCGTTGGCCAGTACCCTTGTCTTACCCCAACGGAAAAACCGCAGCTTACAACATGTTTTAGCGATTTGTGCGAAAAATCAATAACGTCGATCGGTATGGTAAACAATAAGTAAGTAACTCGTCGGTCAGTACCCTTGTCCCACCCCATCGGAAAAAGTGCAGCCTACAACATGTTTTGGCGACTTGTGCGAAAAATCAATAATGTCGATCGATATGGTAAACAATAAGTAAGTAACTCGTTGCTCAGTACCCTTGTCCCACCCCATCGGAAAAAGTGCAGCCTACATGTTTTGGCGATTTGTGCGAAAAATCAATAATGTCGATCGATATGGTAAACAATAAGTAAGTAACTCGTTGGCCAGTGCCCTTGTCCCACCCCATCGGAAAAAGCGCAGCCTACAACATGTTTTGGGGATTTGTGCGAAAAATCAATAATGTCGAGCGATATCCTACTATATATATTTTGGTAAATTTGTGTGTGCGTGTGTGTGTATGTATGTGTATGTATGTATGTATGTGTGCGTTTCTCTGTGTGTTTGTTTGACCGTTTATTCGGCTTGACTTTCAAGACGGGCGACCTTGCGGGTACGGGCTCAAGAGCGCGCAGAACGCCGTAGAAAATTTGTGGGTCCTATGTGGGATTTCGCAAAAAGCCGTAGAAAGTGTGCGGGACCCAGTGGTAGTGCGCCTGACGCCGTATAAAATGTGTGGGACCCAAGTGAGAGTGCGCAGGACGCCGTAGAAAGTGTGTGTGACCCAAGTTAGAGTGCGCCGGACGCCGTAGAAAGTGCGTGGGACCCAAATGCGATTGCGCCGGACGCCGAAGAAAGTGTGCGGGACGCAAGTGGGAGTGCGCAGGACTCATAAAAAGTGTGCGGGACCCGGGTGGGAGTGCGCAGGACGCCGTAGAAAGTGTGTGTGACCCAAGGTAGAGGGCGCCGGACGCCGTAGAAAGTGTGTGGGACCCAAATGCGATTGCGCCGGACGCCGAAGAAAGTGTGCGGGACGCAAGTGGGAGTGCGCAGGGCGCCGTAGAAAGTGTGTGTGACCCAAGTTAGAGTGCGTCGGACGCCGTAGAAAGTGTGCGGGACTCAAGGTAGAGTGCGCCGGACGCCGTAGAAAGTGTGCGGGACCCAAGTGGGAGTGCGCAGGACGCCGTAGAGTGTGCCGGACCCAAGGTAGAGTGCGCCGGACGCCGTAGAAAGTGTGTGGGACCCAAGTGGGAGTGCGCAGGAAGCCGTAGAAAGTGTGTGTGACCCAAGTTAGAGTGCGCCGGACGCCGTAGAAAGTGTGCGGGACCCAAGTGGGAGTGCGCAGGACGCCGTAGAGAGTGTGCCGGACCCAAGGTAGAGTGCGCCGGACGCCGTATAAAATGTGTGGGACCCAAGTGAGAGTGCGCAGGACGCCGTAGAAAGTGCGTGTGACCCAAGGTAGAGTGCGCCGGATGCCGTAGAAAGTGTGCGGGACCCAATGTAGAGTGCGCCGGACGCCGTAGAAAGTGTGCGGGACCCAAGTGGAAGTGCGCAGGACGCCGTAGAGAGAGTGCTGGACCCAAGGTAGAGTGCGCCGGACGCCGTAGAAAGTGTGTGGGACCCAAGTGGGAGTGCGCAGGAAGCCGTAGAAAGTGTGCGAAATCCAAGTGGGAGAGCCCCGGACGCCATACAAAGTGCGCGGGATCCAAGTGGGAGAGCGCCGGACGCCGTAGAAGGTGTGCGGGATCCAAGTGGGAGAGCGCCGGACGTCGTAGAAAGTGTGCGGGATCCAAGTGGGAGTGCGCAGGGCGCCGTAGAAAGTGGGCGGGTTTCAAGTGGGAGTGCGCAGGACGCCGTAGAAAGTGTGCGGGATCCAAGTGGGAGTGCGCAGGACGCCGTATAGAATGTGCGGGACCCGAGTGAGAGTGCGCCGGACACCGTAGAAAGTGTGCGGGACCCAATGTAGAGTGCGCCGGACGCCGTAGAAAGTGTGCGGGACCCAAGTGGAAGTGCGCCGGACGCCGTAGAAAGTGTGTGGGACCCAAGTGGGAGTGCGCAGGAAGCCGTAGAAAGTGTGCGAAATCCAAGTGGGAGAGCCCCGGACGCCATAGAAAGTGTGCGGGATCCAAGTGGGAGAGCGCCGGACGCCGTAGAAGGTGTGAGGGATCCAAGTGGGAGAGCGCCGGACGTCGTAGAAAGTGTGCGGGATCCAAGTGGGAGTGCGCAGGACGCCGTATAAAATGTGCGGGACCCGAGTGAGAGTGCGCCGGACACCGTATAAAGTGTAGGGACCCAAATGGTAGTGCGCCAGACGCCGAAGAGTGTGTGCGGGACCCAAGTGGGAGAGCGCCGGACGCCATAGAAAAAGTGCGGGATCCAAGTGGGAGAGCGCCGAACGCTATAGAAAGTCTGCGGGATCCAAGTGAGAGTGCGCAGAACGCCGTTTAAAGTGAGCGGGACCCAAGTGAGAGTGCGCCGGACGCCATAGAACGTGTGCGAAATCCAAGTGGGAGAGCCCCGGACGCCATAGAAAGTGTGCGGGATCCAAATGCGATTGCGCCGGACGCCGAAGAAAGTGTGCGGGACGCAAGTGGGAGTGCGCAGGGCGCCGTAGAAAGTGTGCGGGACCCAAAGTAGAGTGCGCCGGACGCCGTAGAAAGTGTGCGGGACCACCCAAGGTAGAGTGCGCCGGACGCCGTAGAAAGTGTGCGGGACCCAAGGTAGAGTGCGCAGGGCGCCGTAGAAAGTGTGCGGGACCCAAGGTAGAGTGCGCCGGACGCCGTAGAAAGTGTGTGGGACCCAAGTGGGAGTGCGCAGGAAGCCGTAGAAAGTGTGCGAAATCCAAGTGGGAGAGCCCCGGACGCCATAGAAAGTGTGCGGGATCCAAGTGGGAGAGCGCCGGACGCCGTAGAAGGTGTGCGGGATCCAAGTGGGAGAGCGCCGGACGTCGTAGAAAGTGTGCGGGATCCAAGTGGGAGTGCGCAGGACGCCGTATAAAATGTGCGGGACCCGAGTGAGAGTGCGCCGGACACCGTATAAAGTGTACGGGACCCAAATGGTAGTGCGCCAGACGCCGTAGAGTGTGTGCGGGACCCAAGTGGGAGAGCGCCGGACGCCATAGAAAAGTGCGGGATCCAAGTGGGAGAGCGCCGAACGCTAAAGAAAGCCTGCGGGATCCAAGTGAGAGTGCGCAGAACGCCGTTTAAAGTGAGCGGGACCCAAGTGAGAGTGCGCCGTACGCCATAGAACGTGTGCGAAATCCAAGTGGGCGAGCCCCGGACGCCATAGAAAGTGTGCGGGATCCAAATGCGATTGCGCCGGAAGCCGAAGGAAGTGTGCGGGACGCAAGTGGGAGTGCGCAGGGCGCCGTAGAAAGTGTGCGGGACCCAAAGTAGAGTGCGCCGGACGCCGTAGAAAGTGTGCGGGACCACCCAAGGTAGAGTGCGCCGGACGCCGTAGAAAGTGTGCGGGACCCAAGGTAGAGTGCGCAGGGCGCCGTAGAAAGTGTGCGGGACCCAAGGTAGAGTGCGCCGGACGCCGTAGAAAGTGTGTGGGACCCAAGTGGGAGTGCGCAGGAAGCCGTAGAAAGTGTGCGAAATCCAAGTGGGAGAGCCCCGGACGCCATAGAAAGTGTGCGGGATCCAAGTGGGAGAGCGCCGGACGCTGTAGAAAGTGTACGGGATCCAAGTGGAGAGCGCCGGACGTCGTAGAAAGTGTGCGGGATCCAAGTGGGAGTGCGCAGGACGCCGTATAAAATGTGCGGGACCCGAGTGAGAGTGCGCCGGACACCGTATAAAGTGTACGGGACCCAAATGGTAGTGCGCCAGACGCCGTAGAGTGTGCGGGACCCAAGTGGGAGAGCGCCGGACGCCATAGAAAAAGTGCGGGATCCAAGTGGGAGTGCGCAGGACGCTATAGAAAGTCTGCGGGATCCAAGTGAGAGTGCGCAGAACGCCGTTTAAAGTGAGCGGGACCCAAGTGAGAGTGCGCCGGACGCCATAGAACGTGTGCGAAATCCAAGTGGGAGAGCCCCGGACGCCATAGAAAGTGTGCGGGATCCAAATGCGAGTGCGCCGGACGCCGAAGAAAGTGTGCGGGACGCAAGTGGGAGTGCGCAGGGCGCCGTAGAAAGTGTGCGGGACCCAAAGTAGAGTGCGCCGGACGCCGTAGAAAGTATGCGGGACCACCCAAGGTAGAGTGCGCCGGACGCCGTAGAAAGTGTGCGGGACCCAAGGTAGAGTGCGCAGGGCGCCGTAGAAAGTGTGCGGGACCCAAGGTAGAGTGCGCCGGACGCCGTAGAAAGTGTGTGGGACCCAAGTGGGAGTGCGCAGGAAGCCGTAGAAAGTGTGCGAAATCCAAGTGGGAGAGCGCCGGACGTCGTAGAAAGTGTGCGGGATCCAAGTGGGAGTGCGCAGGACGCCGTATAAAATGTGCGGGAGGCGACTGAGAGTGCGCCGGACACCGTATAAAGTGTACGGGACCCAAATGGTAGTGCGCCAGACGCCGTAGAGTGTGTGCGGGACCCAAGTGGGAGAGCGCCGGACGCCATAGAAAAAGTGCGGGATCCAAGTGGGAGAGCGCCGAACGCTATAGAAAGTCTGCGGGATCCAAGTGAGAGTGCGCAGAACGCCGTTTAAAGTGTGCGGGACCCGAATGAGAGTGCGCCAGACGCCGTACAAAGTGTGCGGGACCCAAGTGGGAGTGCGCTGAACGCCGTAGAAAGTGTGCGGGATCCAAATGCGATTGCGCCGGAAGCCGAAGAAAGTGTGCGGGACGCAAGTGGGAGTGCGCAGGGCGCCGTAGAAAGTGTGCGGGACCCAAAGTAGAGTGCGCCGGACGCCGTAGAAAGTGTGCGGGACCACCCAAGGTAGAGTGCGCCGGACGCCGTAGAAAGTGTGCGGGACCCAAGGTAGAGTGCGCAGGGCGCCGTAGAAAGTGTGCGGGACCCAAGGTAGAGTGCGCCGGACGCCGTAGAAAGTGTGTGGGAGCCAAGGGGGGGTGCGCAGGAAGCCGTGAAAGTATGCGAAATCCAAGTGGGAGAGCCCCGGACGCCATAGAAAGTGTGCGGGATCCAAGTGGGAGAGCGCCGGACGCCGTAGAAGGTGTGCGGGATCCAAGTGGGAGAGCGCCGGACGTCGTAGAAAGTGTGCGGGATCCAAGTGGGAGTGCGCAGGACGCCGTATAAAATGTGCGGGACCCGAGTGAGAGTGCGCCGGACACCGTATAAAGTGTACGGGACCCAAATGGTAGTGCGCCAGACGCCGTAGAGTGTGTGCGGGACCCAAGTGGGAGAGCGCCGGACGCCATAGAAAAAGTGCGGGATCCAAGTGGGAGAGCGCCGAACGCTATAGAAAGTCTGCGGGATCCAAGTGAGAGTGCGCAGAACGCCGTTTAAAGTGAGCGGGACCCAAGTGAGAGTGCGCCGGACGCCATAGAACGTGTGCGAAATCCAAGTGGGAGAGCCCCGGACGCCATAGAAAGTGTGCGGGATCCAAATGCGATTGCGCCGGACGCCGAAGAAAGTGTGCGGGACGCAAGTGGGAGTGCGCAGGGCGCCGTAGAAAGTGTGCGGGACCCAAAGTAGAGTGCGCCGGACGCCGTAGAAAGTGTGCGGAACCACCCAAGGTAGAGTGCGCCGGACGCCGTAGAAAGTGTGCGGGAACCAAGGTAGAGTGCGCAGGGCGCCGTAGAAAGTGTGCGGGACCCAAGGTAGAGTGCGCCGGACGCCGTAGAAAGTGTGTGGGACCCAAGTGGGAGTGCGCAGGAAGCCGTAGAAAGTGTGCGAAATCCAAGTGGGAGAGCGCCGGACGTCGTAGAAAGTGTGCGGGATCCAAGTGGGAGTGCGCAGGACGCCGTATAAAATGTGCGGGACCCGAGTGAGAGTGCGCCGGACACCGTATAAAGTGTACGGGACCCAAATGGTAGTGCGCCAGACGCCGTAGAGTGTGTGCGGGACCCAAGTGGGAGAGCGCCGGACGCCATAGAAAAAGTGCGGGATCCAAGTGGGAGAGCGCCGAACGCTATAGAAAGTCTGCGGGATCCAAGTGAGAGTGCGCAGAACGCCGTTTAAAGTGTGCGGGACCCGAATGAGAGTGCGCCAGACGCCGTACAAAGTGTGCGGGACCCAAGTGGGAGTGCGCTGAACGCCGTAGAAAGTGTGCGTGACCCAAGTGGGAGTGCGCCGAACGCCGTAGGAAGTGTGCGGGATCCAAGTGGGAGTGCGCAGCACGCCGTAGAAAGTGGGCGGGATCTAAGTGGGAGTGCGCAGGACGCCGTATAAACTGTGCGGGAACCAAGTGGGAGTGCGCTGAACGCCGTAGGAAGTGTGCGGGACCCAAGTGGGAGTGCGCAGGGCGCCGTAGGAAGTGGGCAGGTTTCAAGTGGGAGTGCGCCGAACGCCGTAGGAAGTGTGCGGGATCCAAGTGAGAGTGCGCAGAACGCCGTTTAAAGTGAGCGGGACCCAAGTGAGAGTGCGCCGGACGCCATAGAACGTGTGCGAAATCCAAGTGGGAGAGCCCCGGACGCCATAGAAAGTGTGCGGGATCCAAATGCGATTGCGCCGGACGCCGAAGAAAGTGTGCGGGACGCAAGTGGGAGTGCGCAGGGCGCCGTAGAAAGTGTGCGGGACCCAAAGTAGAGTGCGCCGGACGCCGTAGAAAGTGTGCGGGACCACCCAAGGTAGAGTGCGCCGGACGCCGTAGAAAGTGTGCGGGACCCAAGGTAGAGTGCGCAGGGCGCCGTAGAAAGTGTGCGGGACCCAAGGTAGAGTGCGCCGGACGCCGTAGAAAGTGTGTGGGACCCAAGTGGGAGTGCGCAGGAAGCCGTAGAAAGTGTGCGAAATCCAAGTGGGAGAGCGCCGGACGTCGTAGAAAGTGTGCGGGATCCAAGTGGGAGTGCGCAGGACGCCGTATAAAATGTGCGGGACCCGAGTGAGAGTGCGCCGGACACCGTATAAAGTGTACGGGACCCAAATGGTAGTGCGCCAGACGCCGTAGAGTGTGTGCGGGACCCAAGTGGGAGAGGGCCGGACGCCATAGAAAAGTGCGGGATCCAAGTGGGAGAGCGCCGAACGCTATAGAAAGTCTGCGGGATCCAAGTGAGAGTGCGCAGAACGCCGTTTAAAGTGTGCGGGACCCGAATGAGAGTGCGCCAGACGCCGTACAAAGTGTGCGGGACCCAAGTGGGAGTGCGCTGAACGCCGTAGAAAGTGTGCGTGACCCAAGTGGGAGTGCGCCGAACGCCGTAGGAAGTGTGCGGGATCCAAGTGGGAGTGCGGAGCACGCCGGAGAAAGTGGGCGGGATCTGAAGTGGGAGTGCGCAGGACGCCGTATAAACTGTGCGGGAACCAAGTGGGAGTGCGCTGAACGCCGTAGGTAGTGTGCGGGACCCAAGTGGGAGTGCGCAGGGCGCCGTAGGAAGTGTGCAGGTTTCTAGTGGGAGTGCGCCGAACGCCGGTGGAAGTGTGCGGGAGCCAAGTGAGAGTGCGCTGAACGCCGTTTAAAGTGAGCGGGACCCAAGTGAGAGAGCGCCGGACGCCATAGAACGAGTGCGAAAACCAAGTGGGAGAGCCCCGGACGCCATAGAAAGTGTGCGGGATCCAAATGCGATTGCGCCGGACGCCGAAGAAAGTGTGCGGGACGCAAGTGGGAGTGCGCAGGGCGCCGTAGAAAGTGTGCGGGACCCAAAGTAGAGTGCGCCGGACGCCGTAGAAAGTGTGCGGGACCACCCAAGGTAGAGTGCGCCGGACGCCGTAGAAAGTGTGCGGGACCCAAGGTAGAGTGCGCAGGGCGCCGTAGAAAGTGTGCGGGACCCAAGGTAGAGTGCGCCGGACGCCGTAGAAAGTGTGTGGGACCCAAGTGGGAGTGCGCAGGAAGCCGTAGAAAGTGTGCGAAATCCAAGTGGGAGAGCGCCGGACGTCGTAGAAAGTGTGCGGGATCCAAGTGGGAGTGCGCAGGACGCTATAGAAAGTCTGCGGGATCCAAGTGAGAGTGCGCAGAACGCCGTTTAAAGTGAGCGGGACCCAAGTGAGAGTGCGCCGGACGCCATAGAACGTGCGAAACCCAAGTGGGAGAGCCCCGCACTCCATAGACAGTGTGCGGGATCCAAATGCGATTGCCCCGGAAGCCGAAGGAAGTGTGCGGGACGCAAGTGGGAGTGCGCAGGGCGCCGTAGAAAGTGTGCGGGACCCAAACTAGAGTGCGCCGGACGCCGTAGAAAGTGTGCGGGACCACCCAAGATAGAGTGCGCCGGACGCCGTAGAAAGTGTGCGGGACCCAAGGTAGAGTGCGCAGGGCGCCGTAGAAAGTGTGCGGGACCCAAGGTAGAGTGCGCCGGACGCCGTAGAAAGTGTGTGGGACCCAAGTGGGAGTGCGCAGGAAGCCGTAGAAAGTGTGCGAAATCCAAGTGGGAGAGCCCCGGACGCCATAGAAAGTGTGCGGGATCCAAGTGGGAGAGCGCCGGACGCCGTAGAAGGTGTGCGGGATCCAAGTGGGAGAGCGCCGGACGTCGTAGAAAGTGCGGGATCCAAGTGGGAGTGCGCAGGACGCCGTATAAAATGTGCGGGACCCGAGTGAGAGTGCGCCGGACACCGTATAAAGTGTACGGGACCCAAATGGTAGTGCGCCAGACGCCGTAGAGTGTGTGCGGGACCCAAGTGGGGAGAGCGCCGGACGCCATAGAAAAAGTGCGGGATCCAGTGGGAGAGCGCCGAACGCCATAGAAAGTCTGCGGGATCCAAGTGAGAGTGCGCAGAACGCCGTTTAAAGTGGGCGGGACCCAAGTGAGAGTGCGCCGGACGCCATAGAAAGTGTGCGGGAACCAAGTGGGAGTGCGCTGAACGCCGTAGAAAGTGTGCGGGACCCATGGGAGTGCGCAGGGCGCCGTAGGAAAGTGGGCAGGTTTCGCGGGAGTGCGCCGAACGCCGTAGGAAGTGTGCGGGATCCAAGTGGGAGAGCGCCGGACGCCGCAGAAAGTGTGCGGGACCCAAGTGGGAGTGCGCAGGACGCCGCAGAGAGTGTGCGGGACCCGGGTGGGAGTGCGCAGGACGCCGTAGAAAGTGTCTGTGACCCAAGGTAGAGGGCGCCGGACGCCGTAGAAAGTGTGTGGGACCCAAATGCGATTGCGCCGGACGCCGAAGAAAGTGTGCGGGACGCAAGTGGGAGTGCGCAGGACGCCGTAGAAAGTGTGCGGGACCCAAGGTAGAGTGCGCCGGACGGCGTAGAAAGTGTGCCGGACCCAAGGCAGAGAGCGCGGCACGCCGTAGACAGTGTGCGGGACCATAGTGGGAGGGCACAGGACGCCGAAGAAAGTGTGGCGGCCCCAAGGTAGAGTGCGCCGGACGCCGTAGAAAGTGTGTGGGACCCAAGTGGGAGTGCGCAGGAAGCCGTAGAAAGTGTGTGTGACCCAAGTTAGAGTGCGCCGGACGCCGTAGAAAGAGTGTGGGACCCAAGTGGGAGTGCACAGGACGCCGTAGAAAATGTGCGGTACCCAAGGTAGATAGCGCCGGACTCCGTAGAAAGTGTGTGTGACCCAAGTTAGAGTGCGCCGGACGCCGTAGAAAGTGTGCGGTACCCAAGGTAGATAGCGCCGGACTCCGTAGAAAGTGTGTGTGACCCAAGTTAGAGTGCGCCGGACGCCGTAGAAAGTGTGTGGGACCCAAGTGGAAGTGCGCAGGACGCCGTAGGGAGAGTGCTGGACCCAAGGTAGAGTGCGCCGGACGCCGTAGAAAGTGTGTGGGACCCAAGTGGGAGTGCGCAGGAAGCCGTAGAAAGTGTGCGAAATCCAAGTGGGAGAGCCCCGGACGCCATACAAAGTGCGCGGGATCCAAGTGGGAGAGCGCCGGACGCCGTAGAAGGTGTGCGGGATCCAAGTGGGAGAGCGCCGGACGTCGTAGAAAATGTGCGGGATCCAAGTGGGAGTGCGCAGGGTGCCGTAGGAAGTGGGCGGGTTTCAAGTGGGAGTGCGCAGGACGCCGTAGAAAGTGTGCGGGATCCAAGTGGGAGTGCGCAGGACGCCGTATAAAATGTGCGGGACCCGAGTGAGAGTGCGCCGGACACCGTATAAAGTGTACGGGACCCAAGGTAGAGTGCGCCGGACGCCGTAGAAAGTGTGCGGGACCCAATGTAGAGTGCGCCGGACGCCGTAGAAAGTGTGCGGGACCCAAGTGGAAGTGCGCAGGACGCCGTAGAGAGAGTGCTGGACCCAAGGTAGAGTGCGCCGGACGCCGTAGAAAGTGTGTGGGACCCAAGTGGGAGCGCGCAGGAAGCCGTAGAAAGTGTGCGAAATCCAAGTGGGAGAGCCCCGGACGCCATAGAAAGTGTGCGGGATCCAAGTGGGAGAGCGCCGGACGCCGTAGAAGGTGTGCGGGACCCAAGTGGGAGAGCGCCGGACGCCATAGAAAGTGTGCGGGATCCAAGTGGGAGTGCGCAGGGCGCCGTATAAAATGTGCGGGACCCGAGTGAGAGTGCGCCGGACACCGTATAAAGTGTACGGGACCCAAATGGTAGTGCGCCAGACGCCGTAGAGTGTGTGCGGGACCCAAGTGGGAGAGCGCCGGACGCCATAGAAAAAGTGCGGGATCCAAGTGGGAGAGCGCCGAACGCTATAGAAAGTCTGCGGGATCCAAGTGAGAGTGCGCAGAACGCCGTTTAAAGTGAGCGGGACCCAAGTGAGAGTGCGCCGGACGCCATAGAACGTGTGCGAAATCCAAGTGGGAGAGCCCCGGACGCCATAGAAAGTGTGCGGGATCCAAATGCGATTGCGCCGGACGCCGAAGAAAGTGTGCGGGACGCAAGTGGGAGTGCGCAGGGCACCGTAGAAAGTGTGCGGGACCCAAAGTAGAGAGTGCGCAGAACGCCGTATAAAGTGTGCGGGACCCGAGTGAGAGTGCGCCGGACGCCGTAGAAAGTGTGCGGGACCCGAGTGAGAGTGCGCCGGACGCCGTAGAAAGTGTGCGGGACCCGATTGAGAGTGCGCCGGACGCCGTAGAAAGTAAGCGAAATCTAAGTGGGAGAGCCCCGGACGCCATAGAAAGTGTGCGGGATCCAAGTGGGAGAGCGCCGGACGCCATAGAAAGTGTGCGAAATCTAAGTGGGAGAGCCCCGGACGCCATAGAAAGTGTGCGGGATCCAAGTGGGAGAGCGCCGGACCCCGAATAAAATGTGCGGGACCCGAGTGAGAGTGCGCCGGACACCGTATAAAGTGTACGGGACCCAAGGTAGCGTGCGCCGGACGCCGTAGAAAGTGTGCGGGACCCAAGTGGGAGAGCGCCGGACGCCATAGAAAAAGTGCGGGATCCAAGTGGGAGAGCGCCGAACGCTATGGAAAGTCTGCGGGATCCAAGTGAGAGTGCGCAGAACGCCGTTTAAAGTGTGCGGGACCCGAATGAGAGTGCGCCAGACGCCGTACAAAGTGTGCGGGACCCAGAGTGGGAGTGCGCTGAACGCCGTAGAAAGTGTGCGTGACCCAAGTGGGAGTGCGCCGAACGCCGTAGGAAGTGTGCGGGATCCAAGTGGGAGTGCGCAGCACGCCGTAGAAAGTGGGCGGGATCTAAGTGGGAGTGCGCAGGACGCCGTATAAACTGTGCGGGAACCAAGTGGGAGTGCGCTGAACGCCGTAGGAAGTGTGCGGGACCCAAGTGGGAGTGCGCAGGGCGCCGTAGGAAGTGGGCAGGTTTCAAGTGGGAGTGCGCCGAACGCCGTAGGAAGTGTGCGGGATCCAAGTGGGAGAGCGCCGGACGCCGTAGAAAATGAGCGGGACCCGAGTGAGAGTGCGCAGGACGCCGCAGAAAGTGTGCGATATCCAAGTGTGAGTGCGCCGCCGGACGCCATAGAAAGGGTGCGAAACCCAAGTGGGAGACCGCCGGACGGCGTAGAAGGTGTGCGGGATCCAAGTAGGAGAGCGCCGGACGTCGTAGAAAAAGTGCGGGATCCAAGTGGGAGTGCGCAGGACGCCGTATAAAATGTGCGGGACCCGAGTGAGAGTGCGCCGGACACCGTATAAAGTGTACGGGACCCAAATGGTAGTGCGCCAGACGCCGTAGAGTGTGCGGGACCCAAGTGGAGAGCGCCGGACGCCATTGAAAAAGTGTGCGGGATCCAAGTGGGAGAGCGCCGAACGCTATAGAAAGTCTGCGGGATCCAAGTGAGAGCGCGCAGAACGCGGCTTAAAGTGTGCGGGACCCAAGGGAGAGTGCGCGGGACGCCATAGAACGTGTGCGAAATCCAAGTGGGAGAGCCCCGGACGCCATAGAAAGTGTGCGGGATCCAAATGCGATTGCGCCGGACCCCGAAGAAAGTGTGCGGGACGCAAGTGGGAGAGCGCAGGGCGCCGCAGAAAGTGTGCGGGACCCAAGGTAGAGGGCGCCCGACGCCGTAGAAAGTGTGCGGGACCACCCAAGGTAGAGTGCGCCGGACGCCGTAGAAAGTGTGCGGGACCCAAGGTAGAGTGCGCCGGACGCCGTAGAAAGTGTGTGGGACCCAAGTGGGAGTGCGCAGGAAGCCGTAGAAAGTGTGCGAAATCCGAGTGGGAGAGCCCCGGACGCCATAGAAAGTGTGCGGGATCCAAGTGGGAGAGCGCCGGACGCCGTAGAAGGTATGCGGGATCCAAGTGGGAGAGCGCCGTACGTCGTAGAAAGTGTGCGGGATCCAAGTGGGAGTGCGCAGGACGCCGAATAAAATGTGCGGGACCCGAGGAGAGTGCGCCGGACACCGTATAAAGTGTACGGGACCCAAATGGTAGTGCGCCAGACGCCGTAGAGTGTGTGCGGGACCCAAGTGGGAGAGCGCCGGACGCCATAGAAAAGTGTGCGGATCCAAGTGGAGAGCGCCGAACGCTATAGAAAGTCTGCGGGATCCAAGTGAGAGTGCGCAGAACGCCGTTTAAAGTGTGCGGGACCCGAATGAGAGTGCGCCAGACGCCGTACAAAGTGTGCGGGACCCAAGTGGGAGTGCGCTGAACGCCGTAGAAAGTGTGCGTGACCCAAGTGGGAGTGCGCCGAACGCCGTAGGAAGTGTGCGGGATCCAAGTGGGAGTGCGCAGCACGCCGTAGAAAGTGGGCGGGATCTAAGTGGAAGTGCGCAGTACGCCGTATAAACTGTGCGGGAACCAAGTGGGAGTGCGCTGAACGCCGTAGGAAGTGTGCGGGACCCAAGTGGGAGTGCGCAGGGCGCCGTAGGAAGTGGGCAGGTTTCAAGTGGGAGTGCGCCGAACGCCGTAGGAAGTGTGCGGGATCCAAGTGGGAGAGCGCCGGACGCCGTAGAAAATGAGCGGGACCCGAGTGAGAGTGCGCAGGACGCCGCAGAAAGTGTGCGATATCCAAGTGGGGGAGCGCCGGACGCCATAGAAAGTGCGCGAAATCCAAGTGGGAGAGCGCCGGACGCCGTAGAAAGTGTGCGGGACCCAAGTGGGAGTGCGTCGAACGCCGTAGGAAGTGTGCGGGTTTCAAGTGGAAGTGCACAGGACGCCGTAGAAGGTGTGCGGGATCCAAGTTGGAGTGCGCAGGACGCAGTATAAAGTGTGCGGGACCCAAGTCAGAGTGCGCCGGACGCCGTAGAAAGTGTGCGGGACCCGAGTGAGAGTGCACCAGACGCCGTAGAAAGTGTGCGGGACCCGAGTGAGAGTGCGCCGGACGCCGTAGAAAGTGTGCGGGACCAAAGTGGTAGAGCGCCGGACGTCGTAGAAAATGTGCGGGATCCAAGTGGGAGTGCGCAGGGCGCCGTAGGAAGTGTGCGGGTTTCAAGTGGAAGTGCACAGGACGCCGTAGAAGGTGTGCGGGATCCAAGTTGGAGTGCGCAGGACGCAGTATAAAGTGTGCGGGACCCAAGTCAGAGTGCGCCGGACGCCGTAGAAAGTGTGCGGGACCCGAGTGAGAGTGCGCCGGACGCCGTAGAAAGTGTGCGGGACCCAATGTAGAGTGCGCCGGACGTCGTAGAAAGTGTGCGGGACCCAAGTGGAAGTGCGCAGGACGCCGTAGAGAGAGTGCTGGACCCAAGGTAGAGTGCGCCGGACGCCATAGAAAGTGTGCGGGATCCAAGTGGGAGAGCGCAGGACGCCATAGAAAGTGTGCGAAATCAAGGTGGGAGAGCCCCGGACGCCATAGAAAGCGTGCGGGATCCAAGTGGGAGAGCGCCGGACGCCATAGAAAGTGTGCGGGATCCAAGTGGGAGTGCGCAGGGCGCCGTAGAAAGTGTGCGGGATCCAAGTGGGAGTGCGCAGGACGCCGTATAAAATGTGCGGGACCCGAGTGAGAGTGCGCCGGACACCGTATAAAGTGTACGGGACCCAAATGGTAGTGCACCAGACGCCGTAGAGTGTGTGCGGGACCCAAGTGGGAGAGCGCCGGACGCCATAGAAAAAGTGCGGGATCCAAGTGGGAGAGCGCCGAACGCTATAGAAAGTCTGCGGGATCCAAGTGACAGTGCGCAGAACGCCGTTTAAAGTGAGCGGGACCCAAGTGAGAGTGCGCCGGACGCCATAGAACGTGTGCGAAATCCAAGTGGGAGAGCCCCGGACGCCATAGAAAGTGTGCGGGATCCAAATGCGATTGCGCCGGACGCCGAAGAAAGTGTGCGGGACGCAAGTGGGAGTGCGCAGGGCGCCGTAGAAAGTGTGCGGGACCCAAAGTAGAGTGCGCCGGACGCCGTAGAAAGTGTGCGGGACCACCCAAGGTAGAGTGCGCCGGACGCCGTAGAAAGTGTGCGGGACCCAAGGTAGAGTGCGCCGGACGCCGTAGAAAGTGTGTGGGACCCAAGTGGGAGTGCGCAGGAAGCCGTAGAAAGTGTGCGAAATCCAAGTGGGAGAGCCCCGGACGCCATAGAAAGTGTGCGGGATCCAAGTGGGAGAGCGCCGGACGCCGTAGAAGGTGTGCGGGATCCAAGTGGGAGAGCGCCGTACGTCGTAGAAAGTGTGCGGGATCCAAGTGGGAGTGCGCAGGACGCCGAATAAAATGTGCGGGACCCGAGTGAGAGTGCGCCGGACACCGTATAAAGTGTACGGGACCCAAATGGTAGTGCGCCAGACGCCGTAGAGTGTGTGCGGGACCCAAGTGGGAGAGCGCCGGACGCCATAGAAAAAGTGCGGGATCCAAGTGGGAGAGCGCCGAACGCTATAGAAAGTCTGCGGGATCCAAGTGAGAGTGCGCAGAACGCCGTTTAAAGTGTGCGGGACCCGAATGAGAGTGCGCCAGACGCCGTACAAAGTGTGCGGGACCCAAGTGGGAGTGCGCTGAACGCTACAGAAAGTGTGCGTGACCCAAGTGGGAGTGCGCCGAACGCCGTAGGAAGTGTGCGGGATCCAAGTGGGAGTGCGCAGCACGCCGTAGAAAGTGGGCGGGATCTAAGTGGGAGTGCGCAGGACGCCGTATAAACTGTGCGGGAACCAAGTGGGAGTGCGCTGAACGCCGTAGAAAGTGTGCGGGACCCAAGTGGGAGTGCGCAGGGCGCCGTAGGAAGTGGGCAGGTTTCAAGTGGGAGTGCGCCGAACGCCGTAGGAAGTGTGCGGGATCCAAGTGGGAGAGCGCCGGACGCCGTAGAAAATGAGCGGGACCCGAGTGAGAGTGCGCAGGACGCCGCAGAAAGTGTGCGATATCCAAGTGGGGGAGCGCCGGACGCCATAGAAAGTGTGCGGGATCCAAGTGGGAGAGCGCCGGACGCCGTAGAAAGTGTGCGGGATCCAAGTGTGAGTGCGCAGGGCGCCGTAGGAAGTGGGCGGGTTTCAAGTGGGAGTGCACAGGACGCCGTAGAAGGTGTGCGGGATCCAAGTTGGAGTGCGCAGGACGCAGTATAAAGTGTGCGGGACCCACGTCAGAGTGCGCCGGACGCCGTAGAAAGTGTGCGGGACCCGAGTGAGAGTGCACCGGACGCCGTAGAAAGTGTGCGGGACCCGAGTGAGAGTGCGCCGGACGCCGTAGAAAGTGTGCGGGACCAAAGTGGTAGAGCGCCGGACGCCATAGAAAGTGTGCGGGATCCGAGTGGGAGTGCGCAGGACGCCGTATAAGGTGTGCGGGACCCAAGTGGGAGAGCACCGGACGCCGTAGAAGTTGTGCGGGACCCAAGTGGGAGTGCGCCAGTCGCCGTAGAAAGTGTGCGAAACCCGAGTGAGAGTGCGCCGGACGCCGTAGAAAGTGTGCGGGACCCAAGCGCGGAGAGCGCCGGTCGCCGTAGAAAGTGTGCGGGACCCAAGTGGGAGTGCCCCGGTCGCCGTAGAAAGTGTTCGGGACCCGAGTGAGAGTGCTCCGGACGCCGTCGAAACTGTGCGGTACCGAAGTGGGAGTGCGCGGGGCGCCGCATAAAATGTGTGAGACCAGAGGGAGATCGCGCCGTAGGAAGTGTGTGAGACCCAAAAGGGAGCGCTGGACGCCGTAGAAAACGTGTGAGACTCAAGAGAGAGAGAGAGCGCATTACTACAGAATCACTATGTGCGTCTAAGAGAGAGAGCGTACACCACTCCTTTCTTCAGGTCCCCTACCCTTCACCACTCAATTCAATTGCTTAGCTGTTTATATGCACTAACTTTTCTAAATCGGGTTTATATACGATGAAAATAAGAGTTAATCAAATCTGCATCCATGAAACACAAACATCATTCTACTTCATTTGGCAATAAAAGTAGCAGGGGGTCGGTTGATCATGAAAGCGTTTAGTAAATTCCAAACAGCGGTTGTCCTTATCATGAAAAAAATTAAAATAAATCAAAGGCCACTTCAGGATCTTATAAAACGGAAGAACGACCGGTGTGTGACGGTACAGATAAGGAGGTAAATGGGCGTAGCAAGGTTTGGAATGCTTTGTGATTTCCGATGGTTTAAGTGTTGCCGCCTAAACCAGCTTATGGGCCGGCGCGGGAAGAAAGAAAGCACCGAGTTATTTGCCTTATACCCAAGATGCCGGCGAAGCCGGCAAATGGGCCGGCGCAGCCGGGCCCCAGCGGCAGAGGCCGGCGTCAGCCGGCCGACGCCGCTGGTGGTAAACAATAAGTAAGTATCTAACTCGTTGGCCAGTACCCTTGCCCCACCCCATCGGGAAAAGCGCAGCCTACAACATGTTTTGGCGATTTGTGCGAAAAATCAATAATGTCGATCGATATGGTAAACAATAAGTAACTCGTTGGCCAGTACCCTTGTCCCACCCCATCGGAAAAAGCGCAGCCTACAACATGTTTTGGCGATTTGTGCGAAAAATCAATAATGTCGATCGATATGGTAAACAATAAGCCAGTACCCTTGTCCCACCCCATCGGAAAAAGCGCAGCCTACAACATGTTTTGGCGATTTGTGCGAAAAATAAATATTGTCGATCGATATGGTAAACAGTAAGTACTCCGCCAACGCCTAGCTAAATGCCTCACACGGAAACCAGAGATGCCCAGGGTTTCGGAGGCATCTAGTCTAATTTTGACACGAGAATTTACGTAAATTACGAAAAGTTTAGCCTCAGTTGGTGAAATTTTAGCTACAGCGCCCGCATATTCGGCATGTGGACCGAAACCACACCGCGGGTGTGGCTAAGGAGCAGTTCGGCTGGTACACTCGACGCGCGCGACGGTAAAACGCTGTGCGCGCTCATCGTCCCTGGGGCGCGTTAACCGAGGGCATCAAAAAGTTGTTGTTGTTGTTCCATTTTAGCCGTTCCCCTTTATCGTTTTTTGCATTTTGTTCATGTAGGTTGATGTGTCAGACGTAGGGTCATCGTCGGAATCAATACCATCATCTCCCATTCCGCTACAAGAAACAAACAAGAAGAACTCTAAAAACTTGTATAAAAATTGCGAATTCCATTGAAACGATGGTATGTATGAGAAGCATTGAGTCTAAAAAAGCACATTAGAAAGAAAAAAAAACATGAGTGAATTGAAAAAAAATGATAAAGGGGGACAGCTACAATGGGGCGACTACTTTTTTCGAAGGTCCTGGTTAACGCGCCCCAAGGACGATGAGCGCGCACAGCGTTTTTCCGTCGCGCGTCGCGTGTGCTAGCCGATCTGCTCCTTAGCCACATCCGCGGTGTGGATTCGATCCACATGCCCGCATATTCTTCGTAAATTCTCGCTACAGCACCCGCATATTCTACGCTTATTCTCGTTGCAGCACACGGTCGATCGACTCACCCAGTCTTGATCCGTACTAGAAAGGCGATCCTTGCTGCGATCGAGCGCATCGCCGTTTCTTCCCCACGGCCTGCAGCATACCACCGGCAAAAATTATCCCTTGCAAGGTCTTGCAGAGAGCGACACAGGGCCACCCTCCACGACCACCCACAGAGTGTCAAGTTATCCGTGGGTTGACTGTGCCAACACTGTTCGAACGGTATCCCTGCGTTCCGCGTAGCCAACGCGGGTTTGAGATTGAATTCAACACAGGCTGTCGCGAAACCCGTAGATTCTCGCTACAAAATCATAGCGAGAATATACGGGTTTAGCGTCAGAGAGAACAGTGGTTCGAACGACCCAAGAATATGCGGGTTTTAGCTATCGTAGCTAAAACCCTTAAATTCTCGCTACATGTAATGGGGCGGCGTTTCAGGCCGCGCCCTCGGAGGCATCTAGCTACGCGTTGGCAGAGTAAGTTATTTGTTGGCCACTACCCGTGTACCACTCCATCGGCACAGCACAGCCTACAACGTGTACAAGCGATTTGTTCAAAAAATAGCAAAATAGAAGGATTAATGTGAGACAAAGAAAATTAGCAAAGATAAAAGGGAAAAACTGGACAAAATCGCACACTAGAACGAAGCGCCTCGAACAATAAACCGTTAAAATGGTCGCTGGCGATCAATAGGACGATAGGGGGGGGGGGGTGGACCTGCAAGTAATATACGAACCCCAGGATTATTCGCGAGTAATATACACACCCTAAATAAGTCGCAAGTAAATTACTTGTTCAAAAATTAGTCGCAAGTAATATACTTGCCCCGGAGTAAGTCACAAGTAACATACCTAAGTTTGGCAAGTAACATACCGAGCCCAAAAATTGTCGCAAGTAATATTCCAATCCAAAAATACGTCGCATGTAATTTACTACTGCGAAAATTAGTCGCAAGTAACATACTAGGCCAAAAATAAGTCGCAAGTAATATACGAACCCCGAGATAATTTGCGAGTGACATGGTTTGAAACTTCTGAGTGCCCGACCGACGTCGGACGAGTCGTTATCAAATGTGGAATATCTATCTACTCTATCCTATCCATCTTATCTATCTTGACTTGTCAAATTCGGTAATGTCGGCCGGCAAACTATGAAAGGGACTTTACCCTGCTAGGAAAAAGGCTCTTGCAACGGATTTAATTACGAAACCTCTAATGATGGTTTCACAACAGATCGTAGCAAACTCGAAACTAGCGTGGTAGATCATGCACCTCTTCTCAGACGCTTCTTCGTGCAGCTGTTGACCAAGAGTTCTTGCAGATTCAGTCACTTCTTGAGGAAATGTGGACAATTCCACCAGCTCAAAACCTAAACCGTGAGCATTGATCCATTGTGATTACATTTGCAATAGTGATAGGCCAATAAACCATATAGTGGTCCGTTGTAGGGCCCTCGATACAATTTGTGTACTGGACAGAGCCGCTCCTGGCCGTTCACATAAGTAATCTGCGAAGGGAAATGGTAGCTGAAACGAGCGGTACTGAGCGAATCGGTGTACTAATACATAATTGCATAGTTTGGTCGGATCTTGTAGCAAATCAGCGATACCGAGGGTTGGTGCATGAGTGGGGTACCTTGCAAGGAGCACTGAGAATGCGCTCCTCACTTCAATTGTCTTGACTACCTCTAAAGAAAATGTGAAATAAACTGAATGTGAATGCACAGGGAGCCAAAAAATGTTTCTCAAAAATACAGCGATTTGAACAAAAAAAACGGAGGCTTTGGACTTTCGACCCAGAGTTAGACTCTTCTCTAATTAGTGAAAAAGATATCGACAGTGTACTGAGTTAACCGCTTCTTTGTACAAGCTACAAAATCAGACCAAACTCATCAAAATAACCAAAAAAATAACGGACTTTTCGACAGTAGAATAGCCGACATCCAAAGCTGCCAAGTCAAGGAAGTGCGTTGCAAAAATGGTGAATGCCTTAAAGAACGTGTTTTTAGTTATAAAAAGCGCCATTTCACAAGATTTCTTCCTGGAGCTGGTATCTCTTTGTGGAAGATCCAGCGGTAAATAGGTAGCACCAGAAATGCCAGGTCGAAAACCTGTCAAACTACTAAAATTGGTCTTCTTTGATTGCAAAATTTATGAAGGGTCCCTTTGGCTTTTCGTTCGTTACTGGGGTAGAACCTCTTCAGAAATACGAAAAAAAATACAGAACGGGTTTCTGCGCGTAGGATACCGCCTTTTTGTAGAAGAATCCTCAGGAGAGCTGCAGACAGTCAGTACCTCTCCCATAACAGAAACCCTCTCCGCGGAGGGTTTGCACGGAGGTGGTCTTCTTTCCTCCACACTGCCACGGCACGAACGTACGACATCTCGGCAGCCCTCCATCCTAGGAGTCGTACCTCCGAAGGTCAGCGAGACCGAGATGGAACTTGGCAGGCGTGCCAGGTGCACCCTTGCCTCGTTAGGCTGTGGACACACCCCCCTGCTGATGTTATATCCGCATAGGATCGATAACAGCAAACCTGACGAGTGCCCGTATTGCGGTGGTTAAGGGCATACTACTGCACACCTGTTCAACTGCCCGATGAGACCGACTACATTGACGACAATGGATTTGTGGATGGACCCAACGCTAATGGCCGAGTTTCTGAACCTGTGACGGGACCTCTCTCCGTGGCTGCAAAGAAGAAGAAGAAGAAGGATGCCGCCTAATTGAATCACTGACTAGGGCTTGCTTTACTTACACCCCGATGATTTACAAGACCATATTTTGAACAGCCCTCTACCAATAATCCGTGTTCGAAATTTCCTAAATGCCTCAGAGATTTACAGAAGATTCCCAAAGTGGACATTTTCATAGCTTTGCGAAAAGAAAATGAGTACCTGAGTGACAATTTTTTAGGTGTTCAGAGAAATTGTTTCAGATTCACCTCAGAACTCTTCTCTAAGGGTTCTTTTGGGTGCTGATTACAAATCTGAGGCCCATTAGTCGACTTTCGAAAAAAAAATTCGCTTGATTTGATGCAAAGCTTTCCAACGAGGGAAATTTTACTAGTCAATGACGACTTTTGACGATTTCCTGAATGCTACAATAAAATAACCCCAAAATTTCTTCATACAGCCTATTTGGGCTGCTTAACACAAATCTGTGATACTTTTATCGATTCTTCTCGAATTACGGAATGTACAGGCTATAAAACGGCGAAATTCACTTGGTTCCTACACGTGCTGGTGCGGAGGTGCGGAGCGGAGGTTGGAGACAGTGAGAGAGCGGAGGGCAGACGGAGGCCCAGGCGTCGCGCGCGCCTCGAATGAGGTGAATTACGACGTTTTATAGAGGGTAACGATGGGTATGCGGTAAATTGGTAGAAGTCTCAGATTTGACTCAAAACCTCTCAGGTGTGTTATTCGAAACGCCGAACACGAATTTGATGTCCATTCGCCGACTTTCTAATTTTCAAGGTAGGTTACGTCAGCCAGAGGGCATTATATCTAACACAACCAATAGTAACTCTAAGGCTAGCGACAAACAAACCCCCGATTCGCCTCCAGCGGCCAATACAACCGGCCAAATTCCAGTTGAAAATTTTGAGCCGAATCCGAATTTTTTTTTCTGAATACCACACAAAATTTCCAGATGGTATTCATGGCTTTTCGCGAAGCAAAGAGAATGCCCTTTTTCGGACCCCGGAGGTATTCAGAAAACTTTGAGCACGGATCATTTATGTACTGTCACAAACCTATAACAGCGAAAACATGGTTTTCCAAATCGTCGGGGTGCGGGTAAAACAATTCGTGGTAAGAGCATTCGATTGAGAGCATTATTCGCCGTTTCTCGATAACTTCAATAACAGTAATTAAGGCCTTGTTTCTTAAGAAGACTTTTACCTTTGAGTAGAGACGATTCGAGAAATCTCAGGCGGACACAAAACCATATCACGCCCTTCCCCCGCACTGTCAGTTTCTCATCTACTGCTCGTGAATCCTAGTGGGTTACACCAACAGACGTTAAAGGCAGTGTTCACGATAAATATCGCACACGAGTTCGATCCAAAAATAGTATAGTTCTGCTCGAATATTCGCAATCGAATAAACATTCAAATAAACTATTCGATTATTTATTCGATTATCGAGTACGACTAAAGAAAAAAACGGATATTCGATCATTATTCGAAATCGACTATCGACACTGAAAATTATTCGAACATATTCGATCTTCCAATTTATTCGAATAATCTAACACAGCCATTACCGGATCCTACACAGAAAATTTTCGAAGGGCCAGTGCACCAGCACTAGTGTGAGTCAGGGCTGTGCGTAACTGAAATTTTGAATTGCGTAAATCGTAATTTTCAAATCCTCGTAACTCGTTAATCGTAATTCGTAACTGATGAGCAATGAGCTCAAACACAGCCTCAAACCTCTTTAAACATGGAAACGCCTCAATCACGTATCCGATAGCATTCCAATAGCAGCCGGTGTTCCGCAAGGCGGAGTGTTGTCCCCTGCCCTATTCAGCCTGTATCTTGAGGACATTCCCGAGCCTCCCAATGATGTGAAGATTGTTATGTGTGTCGACGACATCACCATCATGTGCCAGGACCGTGACCTGCAGATAGCCGCTAACAAGATCAGCCCTTTCTCGTCGAGTTGAAGCTCTTCCTCGATAATATGATGCTCACAGTCTCTGTCGCAAAATCCTCTGTTTCAGTGTTCACAACAAACACCAAGGAACATAGTGCCCATCCAGATGTCAAATGGGATGGTGACCTGTTGCCAGCAGCAAAATTCCCCAAGCTGCTTGGCCTTATTCTTGATCCGTCACTGAAGTTCCACAAAAACGCGGAACAGAAACAAACAGTCGTCAAGGCTAGGCTTAATATCTTGAGAGCTCTCGGAGGAACATCATGGGGAAGCAGCCGAGAGACTATATTGAGAACCTACAGAGCAATACTTCAGCCGGCTCTGGAATATGCGGCACCAGTGTGGCAGCACCTGGTGTCTGACAGCTCCTGGAATAAGCTGCAGAGTGTACAGAATGCTGCGCTTAGAATTGCTACCGGTTGCGCAAGGAGCTCCCCGGTGGAGCATCTTCACGCGGAGGCCTGCATATTGCCGGTCAAGGAGCATTGTGAACTCCAGGCACAGCAGATGTATATTAATGTTCTGAGACAGCCGAATCATCCGTCAAAGAGAATCATGAAGCCCATAAGAGAGAGGTCGATTCGGACGCCGTTCGCCGATGCTCCTCGTAAAGTTGATGTACAGGGATGGGCCGACTCCAACATAGAAAGCTTCGTCTTTTGCGTGAGGAGCACACCCAGTTTGTTCGAGGATATCTAGCGAAGGCGGCTGTGAACCCTATCTTAGGAGCAGTGCCGCCTCGGGTTTGCGAGTCCGAGTCTCATCTCGGCAGACGAGCCAGATGTGCTCTTGCATCGCTGCGCTGTGGTCACTCTATTCTGCTCATGTCTTACGTCAGCAAGATCGACAGCAGCCGACCAGACGCATGCCCAGACTGTGGTGCTCCCGGACACGACACGGCGCACTTGTTCATGTGCCCGAAGAGACCTACCTCCTTAACCACAATGGACCTTTGGACGAATCCTGTGAAGGCCGCCCAGTTCCTCAACCTATGACAAAAACCACTTTGAGGCTGCAGAAGAAGAAGAAGAAGAAACGCCTCAACTTCCTAGTGATGATATGTGTTTCAAAATAAATCTGTTTTCGACGAGTACTTCAAAAAGTGCTTTCATCCGAGCGAATCTCTGGTCCGCAATCGCAGAAACACGCTATGGCAGCACGCGACACCATGACAATACTGGTGGGACCACGTAGTCCCGGCACGATCAACCTTCGTCCCAGCACGACTTCATCGCATTACGTGCTACAACAGCGTTTGTCCACAATTGCGGACCGGAATTTTCTTCTGGTAAGGGAAATACTAATCGAAAGTGTAAATCGTCTTCTATCCAACGCTTTTTTTTGGTTTTCAGCAAAACTTTGCGGTTTTCAAAGTTGAACCTGAAATTTGATGGAGATCCAGGGTACCAACTGAGCATTTTTCAGCAGCCAAAGCTAAAGCCGCGAAAGTTAATAGGGCAATTGAACCCACGACATATGCGCTAGATCGAAATGAGCACGGGAATTCTCAATAGAGCGAGATTTGTATATTTTTTCCCAACCTTTGACAGGGTGATTCTATGGCTGTCGACGATGGCTAATTTGGATTTTGTTTTTTTATCGATTTTCGGAAACGAAATAAAAACGAATAGGTGGCAAAATGAGTAATACTCAAAGGGGTGGAGTAAATATCAAATAGCAGCAAGTTTTGCGGCTCATACTCGTTAGGGCAGAAAATGCCGAAGTAACAAATTCACGAAAAGCGAAAAAAAGCTAGGAATCACGCCTAATCCAGAAATTCCGCGAACACTATCCCCAACTCAGACAGTAGCACTGATCTCCGCTATCGTTCTAGGAGAAAGCGCCTCATTTCGAATGTATCGCGTCTCTTCACTGTGGACACCCAGCGAAGACGCGACGTAGCGTAATCGAGATGCAGGCTGATTATAACATCGTGTCGAAACTCTGAACGGGTTCTGACGAAACGCCCGCTCGTGAAGCGCTGGCGTTGTTTGGATAGAACCGATGTGGGTGGCATCAGACAGCTGCTAGTGTAGAAACGATGCGTATCGATTTTGCGTGCCGCCACTCATGAACCCTGCCTGAGCGGAATATTGAAAATATTGAACAGTTCAAAAGCTTTCGATGCCATTCTTAAAAACTGCCTCTTCAAAGCAGTAGCGTCGCAAAACTCTGAATTCGGTTGGCCCGTAGTTAAATTAATTCATTTATTCGAAATTATTCGATTTTCGATATTCATTCATTCGAAATAGAAAATCGAATATATTCATTCATTCGTTCATTCGAAATATTTGAAGTCGAATATATTCATTCATTCGTTTATTCGAAAAATTTAAAGTCGTATATATTCATTCATTCGTTTATTCGAAAAATTTAAAGTCGAATTTATTCATTCATTCGTTTATTCGAAAATTTTGAAGTCGAATATATTCATTCATTCATTCATTCGGTCCGTTTCGTCAAAAAGCACAACTATAAAAAATAGGACTGTTTGGTCGTGAGGTAACTAACAGAGAAGGAACAGCGAAGAAAGCGTCCGGAATAAGCTATAACGGTTTCTAACGTTCAGGCCGTGGACGAGAATCATGGGCCATGCTGATATCCGCAAGCGCGCGCTAATCGCGAAATCAGCGCGAATCGATCACGCTGGACGCGGCAGAGCTGCTTGGCAATTCGCCATCGACACGTGTGCGGCGTCACAAGCTCGTCCGAACGGGGGCCGACCGGAATAGGTAGGCGCACCAGGATAACTTTCAAAGCTGTTTTTATTGACTTCTGGCCCGTTTTTGTTCCTTTCTTCGACCCTACTCTCTCCAGAATCTGCCAACTTAGTGTTTCACACTGAAACCTCGAGAACGAGATTTATCGTGGACACTGCCATTAAATCCTGGGATGTTATTCTCCATCAGGTCGTCAGCATCTAATGTTTTGAGATATTTCGGCGTGTTTTTTATCTGTGTCGATAGATATACCCAACAATATCAATCGAGAAGGGATATGAATTAGAGTGTTGCTTCGAATATTATCGATTTTTTTCGAATAAATCTAATTTTCTCTTCATGATCGAACTGGTTTCAACAGGTTTCATTTTCCTACGTTACAGTAAACTTCCCGAGCAATAACCTCAACCTTGCATCCTCAGCAAGGGATGCACCATCCTTCATCAAAGTGTCTTCATGCCTCTCATAACACCGAGAGAAACATCGCTCAATCTCGGGGTCAAACATGAATGATGTTATGCGACCATTTAATTCCGACATCAATGTCGATTGATGCGGCACCACCTCATTTTCTGGTCTCGCCTCACTTTTTGCAGCCATTAACTTCAACATTTGCTGTACAATTTCCATTTGTTGCTGGGCCAATATCTGAGTTTGAGCTTTCTCTTCCCTCAAGAGCTTCATCTGCTCAGCATTCTGATCTAAGAGCTTCTGAAAGATTTCCGGGTCCATTTCTGTCTAGGACGATCAATCCAAAATCAAGCCTAATATGCTCTATCGCTCAAAATCTCTTTGCTCCAGCGTGATAAGCGAGTACCAGGCCTTATTTCGAAAGCAGTTCGTGAGTGTCCTGACTATTTGCACTGCCAAATCCACGTTAGGTACGCGTAGTTTGACTTCGCCAATAGGCAAGACACCACAGTATCAACAGCTGTGAAAAGCTGGTACTGCTGAGTTATCTGCCACCCGATAGAGGGCCGACAAATGTTACAGATCGACACCCAATAAAGAGCCGAAAATCTGCAGTCCTGGTCGCCATTTGTTATTACGTCTGTGACGGAGACAGATTAACAAATAGCTTTATTAGGAATGCAGCAATAGAATAGGTGTGGTGCAGCGTCGCGTCGCCGTGGCGTTAAGGTGGCTGGTCCTTGATGGCGACGGCTGGCAGATGTGCAGGAGGTGGTGGTGGCGTCAAGTACGGCTGGCAGGTAGTCGAGAGGCAGGTAGACGGCGGGTAAAGAATGTCCCAACAGCGCGGCGGCAGGGTTTACATGTGCATCGACGTCGCCTGTGATTGGCGGATCAAAAAAGCCCCGCCCACTCGGTGATCGATTGGCAGTGAGAACCGATATGTGATCTACATCACAACAGTGTCAGTTTCTATGTAACCTGCCACGCCAAAAACGATGGATCACATCATACTACCATCATTCCTCGATTTCACTTCCAATAATGCGGCAAACTCCGATTTTCGCCTGTTGCATAAGTATACGAACACTTTACAAACATGAAGTTATCTCGCGATTTTCATCACACAACTTCTAATTTAAAATGAATTCCAAAAGCGGTATGCTATATGGGAAAATGTATAAACATACCGCGTGATTCCTATATTTAATTCGAAGAACAAGCCCAGGATGAGGCCTCGAGCGCCGCTGGACTCGGGGTCCGGTAAATTATCCGGCAGCTTTGACGGTCAGCTGCGTGCATTCCGAACTTTTTGCGGTATGCTTGCTTGTATGGCATCCACTGTCGCTCCGGACGGCCGTGGATGCTCATTGTCGAAGATGGAAGAGACCTTGCTCGGCGAGCATCCAACATCATTGTGTCAGCCTCGAAGACTCGCTCCGAAATGGCGCTGAATGTCTCGGGATACACCATCATATGTCCCAGCCACTGTTGAGGTAACATTGTGGGATCCGTTAGTGAGAAAGCTTATTGCTCAGAGCTTCGCTACAGCGTTGCCCGTCTTCGGTTCGCACGGTCTAATAGGAACAGAAAATGGAAAAAAGTCATTAGATCAGAGCGTTTCGCTTTTGAAGGCTCTGATTACAGATTGGCATTCTAGGGTATGTTTTCCGACGAGATAAAGTGGAACGAAGGTTATTCTGATGGCTGAAGACGTTACTGGAGAGATCTTAAAGAGGAGCCGGCCTACGTCAGCCGACGATGTGACGGAGAACGCAGTGTGATGGTGCAGACCGTCCTCAGCAGTGGCGGTGAGGTCGACACTACATTTGTTTCAAACAGAATACACTCAGAAAAGTACGAAGAAGCTTTGTTTCCTCGACTACTACCGTTTCTTCGTGATTGAAGACGTCAGCGGCTCAAAGGCACAGTTCAACCTCAGAATCGATTTTTTTTTATCTTGGAGGAAATTCCACGCTGATCGCAATAGTGTCTCCAGCATCGCTCAGAACTCACTGCGAGCGGAGTTATTTTGAATTTTTGAAGATTTTGAATTTGAACGGCGAGAAGTTCTCGGACGAGTTGTCTCGAGCCTGTTTTTTCTCGATATTCGCAGCCATCGTTGTGAAGCACGTAACTATATAAAGCCAGACCGAAAGCGAATGGAAGAACATAGCTTTTGAATTAAATCAATTGCGCATCTCTTCCCTATTGAGATCAGAAGCTTGGAGGAGGGCGTCACCCATTTTTCCTTTCATGGGGGCGTGGTCGACTTTTTCCTCGCTTTTTCTTGCTTATTTGAGCGATTTGAGATTTCGCGCCTGGCAGGGTTGATATACTTGACGGCTGGATTAGAATATCAAAAATTACCCTTGAGCTTGGACTGTGCCTTTAAGTGTGCCCTGGAAAACGCATCAATCCATGTCGGCCTTTCAAAACAGGAAAGGTTTCGGAACCCTCATATTGATCATTGGCTTGGTCAGCCATAAGCCCCGATCCAGACCCCGAGAAAAAATCTACTGGACATCTGTTCTCAAAAAAATTGCAAGATCGAGACGCAGTACGACAAATTAAATACTCCAAAGAAGGGCATACGATGTGAATCATCGTTTTCAGTGCAGCTGATTACACATAAACTAATATTCTTAATCAAAATCTCCTTTCAGCAATTGATCCACCAATTTTGAAGGTGTTCGTATACTTACGCAACACAGTGTACCACCCCTGGAGAGAAATTTACATAACGCTCGTGATGTTGACGCGTGTAAAGTTGATATGGACGTACGCATGTGGGCACATGGGATGAGCAAATCTCGATTTCCGATTAATTTCTGCATTCCCACTCTTTATTTTCCGAAAAGCTCTTCAAGAAGCGGAAGAAAATCGCGGAAGTAACCGTCTCGACAACGTGATGGAAACAAAAAAAGTAATTCGAAGGCTTCAATTAAAACTTTTGCACGTCTGACTTCGACTCATAGTGAGGTCGAAAAGCGATGAATGGGAGAGAAAAATGGTTTACTTTTAAGATGTGAGCAAATGGCACACATACAGGCCATAAAACGGCCAAAGTCTCACCGTCGACAGCGTACCACGCGCTGCGAGACCGCGCGCGCGTCGGAAGCAGACGAGTTTTGGTCGCCGCGCGACGAGTTCCGGCCGCCGCGCGATGTTTCGGCCTCCGCGCGGCGGCCGAAACTCGTCGCGCGGCGGCCAAACTCGTCTGCTTCCGACGATCGTGCGGTCGCGCAGCGCGTTGTAAGCAGTCGACGGTGAGACTTTGGCCGTTTTATGGCCTGTAAGTTGTGTTTGGAAGAATTGAGACTGCGCGTTTAGCAGTCAGCGCATACAACGGCGGGACTATGGAGTTTTCAGAGCAAATGCATAGAATATCTTACGAAAATTTAAACACCACCTTTCGTTTGATGAACTTCTCGATTATTGCGTAACAGATTCCAATACCCTCCTCGGTAGACGTACCTGAGCAATGTTTAGTTAAATAAAGGGGCTATAACAAATCTGTTGTTGGGAATATTAGGGAGACCTGAAAGTAATGTCGTTTTCTTAAGCTAAACATACATTTTTCACGAGTATTTGTTTTTGATCAATTACACTATGTAACAAATTTTATTTTTTTCTCTGTTCCTGGGTTGAAATTGTGTTTTCCTAACCCTTAAAGGCAGCGTTCACGATAATCTTCAACTTTGAGATTATTCACTATATTGACTAAGTGGCCCCCAGGTAGAACTAAAATGACGAAGAAATTGAGAAAAACGCACCGGAAGTACCCGAAATCCTTAAGTATCAGCCCGCCTTTTAAGTATCACAGGGAGTGTTTGTTGTGACAATGAAATCTTTTGCGAACCCGTCCTTTGCAATTCTCCACTCTCTATTGCTACGTGCTTTCATTCGGACCCTAACTAATACTGTTTTGCCTAAAATATTTCTCCATTTCTGATTAGCCCCATTTTATACCGGTGACAACCACCATGAACATGTTCATCCAACCGGACAACTAATCCATGTTATAGAATAATGTCCCTGAAATACGACGTTTTAATGCGTATCTCGCCGTTTCTCCGTAATTTGGGTAACACTTGGAGGCCAGCTCATTGTTTTATGTGAAAAACTCGGAACGAAAATCATCGTGAACACGGCCTTTAAGGTCTAGAACAGATAGAAAATCGCTGCTATCCCAGGAAAACTTCGCTTTTGTGATTAGGACAACGAAATTTGAAGTCGAGTGTTTATGTATTATAAAACAATTTTTGTTCCTGGCTATAGTGTTATATTTCATTTGTTCGTGTCTAATGTATGTGAAAATGACTTCATTAGGCACAATCTTGGCTTACACGACGACGACACGAAGGAAACTGGTTTTTTTGTGAAAATAGAAAGATTTTTATTAATTTGTGGCACTATGATCACTTGAAAACTAAAAATAGGCATAGACAGGAATAGACAAACACTGTCGAGAAACACTCAACAAGGTTCAGAAAAGTGTAGATTTTCTAGGTTGTACTGAGAATCACTCTCTTGAAGTCACACCCAAATGTAGCCCCCCCTCATGGTTTCGTTATACTGTTCTTGGTAACGACGTTCAAAGTCCAATATATCTTGATGGAAGGGCTAGCCTTCCTCGTTGAATTTGTCAGGATGCGAATCAATGACATGGACCTTCAGAGACATTCTGCATCCCATTTTGGCGTAGTTCTCTATGAGAATGCACCAACTTCACATAGCTTTCAGCTTTGTGATCACCTAGGAAGCCGTGAACAACTGCAGCAAAATTGTTCCAAGCCGCTCTCTCTATCCTGTTCAACAGCTTCGCAAAATCCTCACATTTTATGATCCTCTTGATCTGTGGTCCGACGAATATACCAGCTCCGACCTTAGCCTTGGACAGAGTCGTTACCAAGGACAGTATAACGAAACATGACGAGGAACTACATTTGGGCGCAGCTTCGAGAGAGTGATTCACAGTACAACCGTAAATCTAGAAAATCTACACATTTCTGAACCTTGTTGAGTGCTCTCCGACTGTGGTTATTCCTTGTAATTTTTTTTGTTTTTACCTGTTCATAATGCCGAAAATGAATAAAAATCTTTCTGTTTTCACAACAACATAAAAAAACGGATTTTCTCCGTGCTGTTGTAGTGTAAGCGAAGTTTGTTCCCAATGAAGTCATTTTTTCACATACTTTAGACATAAGCAATTGAAATATAACACTTAGAAACCAGGAACAAAAATCGTATTACATAGTGTTATGTATTCCCCGTCATTGTCAATAACCTTTCACCATCTAGTGGGTAAATTTCAATCGCTGACCAATAAATAATATAGCTATTTTTCGGCGACATTTCTAGAAATGGCATTTAGGATATTATCCAAATTTGCAAATGTTTTGCCACTTAAAAAATGTGGTAGCGCTCGGAGTAAGTGGAAATCCGATGGTGCAACATCGGGCAAATATGGTGGATGAAGCACCATTTCCCACCCCAATTCATTAGATTTTTCTGAGGTCAGATTCATCATTGCATCAACCGCGGGTTTCACGATTTGGGTTGGGTTTCGCGCCGCGCGCGTGTTCACGAGCTAAACCCAACTCAAATCGACAAAACCAGGCCTAACGCAATGCTGAATCCGGCCTCTGGGATTCGCCTTGCTCAGTGCGGTATTGCATTGTCGTGTTGGAGAATCACGCCTTTTCGGTTTTTCGTTGGCCTATTTTCAATTAAATATTGATTGAATCGCTGCAAATTTCCGCTATAGGTCTGCATGAACAGTTTGTCCAGGTTTCAGTAATTCAGAATGAACTATGAATACTTCATTAAACACACAAAAGCGCTTTTTAGGGGTGTGAACCTGGCTTAGCAGTACCCCGAGGAATTTCATTTGGAGAGCCACTGTTTTTTGCGTTTTGGGATATCATACAGGACACATTTGTCATCTCCTGTGATCAGTCAATCAAAAAACGCTTCTGTGTTGTGTCGTTGAAGCAATGAGTTGCATGTTATTGATCGATGAGCCTTGTTCTGTTCGGATATACATATGCAGGACCCATGCTCTGCTTACTTTCCCATTCTGCTTCAAATGCTCTTAGAACGTCGACCAAGGTTGATTAATACTATTTGACAATTCCTCGATCATCTGACAAGGATTTGAATTAGACCACAGATCAAGTCTTAACGTGCGCAGAAACGACATCACTTTCCGGTTCCCCTAATAATAATTCGAGTAAAACGTTCACCCAAAACCTCTCGTTCCGTGAAATAATCGTTTACATAGACGTATCTTATGTAATCAATCTCTCACTTCGTGCTAACTCGTCTATCACAAGAAGGGTGCGCCGGTCCGAATACTGCAGTATGAGGGATATTTCGTCCATTTCAACAGCGAATGCAGATAGATTTTTCGACAGATTGTCATTATGACCAACACGTGAGAAGATTCGTAGAAACACTGAAAAATCCACTAACCTCTTTTGTTTTATAACAAAGTCTCCGGTTGTTTTCGTATTCTTAATATACTAAACGTGAGTTTCTCATCAAGGGGCGGAGTTTGATAGTAGGAGTGGAGCTTAATGTATCTAGAGGTGCTGTTTTAGAGAAGACCTAACTATTTTTCGGGGTTTATCCTCATATACCCTTTAGTCATTACCCAACTTCCAAATTTAGATAGAAAAGTCGGCAGGCTTCCTCTCGAGAATACGCTCAACGCTGGCAATTATACATCGCCCCTTGGGGTCCAGTTACAATGCGGTAACAAGTGCAGTTGCAGAGCCCATGTCGGCGTCTACCGTGCCTTGAAATCCGCGAATATAGGCTTCACTGGTTTTAAACCCCCTTCTATTCATTGACGTAGTGAGCTGCCATACTTTCATCTGTTCAGGCTCAAAGACTTATGGTTGCCCTGATGCTGTTCATACGGAAAGTATCTACTTTTGTTGAACGTAATTCACTAGATAGTCCAGTTCCAATGTGGTGCTTCAGTTTCTGTTCCAGAGTTCCGGCTTATTGGGGTTTAGCTAAACTAAGCCAGAAGCATTTGTGCGACACTTGTGAGCAGGGCATGGCCCGCTTGTCTTATCTTTCTTCATCTGATGCGCTGAAGTGCAAACATTAGAGTGTAAATGTGAATATTGGAAAGCTGTGGGAAAGTAGAACGACACTTGCGAATAAGTTTTGAATTAATCCAAGGGCAAAGTTTTTTCTGCTTTTGCCGGCCGTTTTCGGAATTTCTTTGCCGACTGCCGTTTGCCGAATCGCAAAACCTGTTCCGGACACATGGTTTTCCAAGAAAATGTTCTTGTATGTATGGTTTCCGTTTTAGATTTATTCGTCTGACGCATGGACCAGGCGGCTGGCCGTGCGGGGTTGGCGACCTCACTGGAGAATGGGGTTTCGATTCGCGTGGGGTGATCTACCGTCGCAGCCCCGTCCATTCATCAGACTCAAACTATTACGCCAACTCTATCTATCTCGACTTCAACTTGATGGAATTTCTATATGTTAAAGAACCTCGCAAACTGTACTTGACACATACTCAAAGCTAGATTTCGAATGACCAGTCACTTAACCAGTTACAAGGGAAGTATACATAGCGTATGTCGGATCTGCGGAAGCGAATCGTATTGCTAGTGTCTCTTGAGCATATATAGTGAAACTGCTTAGTACCCCGTCCCGAGGCGCAGGTTCCGAGCCCGAAGTTATAAGCCCGAAACGGTAGTTTTTGTACCTTTCTAACCAAACGCGCATTAGTCTTTCGAAAATCCGGAAACCAACCTCATAATTGTGTTCAGCGCCCCAAACCACCCCCCCCCCTGAGCAAAGTTTGGGATAAGGGCCATTTTCCAAACTTTGCGCAGACTGATAGCGTTTTGGAGTTCCACGAATTTTCGGTTGGGCGGTTCGTTTTGTCAATTAAGGGTTCTGAAAGCGCCTCAGAAAAATGTTTCAGATTTGACTGAAAAATTTCCCAGGGGGGTTTTCGGGGCGCTGATTACGAATCTAAAGTTTGTCTGCCGATTTTCCGAAGTTTTCGGCCTAATTCGCTCGAAGTATTACTCAAAAGTTGTATCCTGAGGTTATTCGGGGTGGTGAATACGAACTTGATGTCCGTTTGCCGTTTTTCGAATCGTTAGGATAGGTTTTGCACCCTAGATGGCATACTACCTACCGTAACTTACAGTAAACCTCAGAATTTCGACAAACGGAGCCCAAATTCGTTCTCAGCATCCTAGATAACCTCTATATACAAGTTGTTAGCAAAATCCGAAACTTTTTTCAAAACACCCCAAAAAATTTCTGATTGTTACCCTTACCAATTCGCGAAACTTCAAAAACGCTCACAACTTTCTGTAACCAGCTGCTGGATGGGGTACTGCAAAGTTTTACTATATATGCTCAAGAGATACTGACAATATAATTCGTTTCCGCAGACCCGACGTACGCTTTGTATACTTCCATTGTTAGCCTGGAAAATGATAACGATTTTGCGGTATTGTGACACATTAAAGGCACAATACAACCTCAGGAACGCATTCGAATTTAATTGCTTATCTTGGAGAGAATTTCGGGCTGATCACAATGATGTCTCCAGAATCGCACCCCTCAAAGATTGTGGATTCAGATTATAGGGAATTCGCGGACGAGTTGTCACGGGCCTGTTTTTCCTCGTTGTTCGCAGCTATCGCGCCGGTGCAGACAACACTATAAAGCTAGACCGATAACAAATGGAAGAACGTATATTTTGATCAAAGTCCATGGCGCGTCTAGTCCCCTATTGAGACCGGAAGTTCCGAAGTGGGCGGAGCGAATGGGCGCCGATTTCGGGGGCGGAGAGAGTGGGTGCCCGATTTTTCTCGCCTATTCTGAAGATTTGAGATTCCGCGTTTTGCAGGGTTGCTACACACAGCGTCCGGACCATAATATTGAATTAAACCCACGAGCTTGGACTGTGCCTATTTCCTCAAGACACGGTCATAAACTCGAAATAAAAAAAATATTGACCATCGTGTGGCCTTCAAAAGCCGCTGTATGCCATTGCGAGCGAGCAAGTGGTTTACAACAGAGAAGTCAAGAAAGGGTTAGACATGATACGCCGATTTTTACTTTCGCCTTTAATTATTCACCTCGAAGCGAGATGCATATCAGAAGTGGAATCTCGCAAATTCAAATTGAATTCATTCAAAAACCTTTCCGAGCAGAACTATCTCTTTCGACATGGCATAGAGTGGTTTTCAAAGACTTTCCAATGGTTAGCAACTATTATACAGTTGAAATTTTTATGGCCGTGTTTCGAGGAACTAGACTGAATCTGCTAAAGTACAGAGAAAACCAGTTTTCTTTCACGTCTTGAGTCAGTTGGATACAACGCACCGATTCCAACACCTGAGATAACAAACGACTATGAGTCCATACATAAGGCTAACCTGGAAGAATAGCAACCTTGGCGGGGACAAAGCAACCACTTTGCGCCAAAACGCAAACTTGACATACTTGCTTGAGATATGTTGACTTTCCTGTCTAAAAAAACTCGTAAATAAAACCACAACTGACCAAGTAAAAACTGAAAGAAACGGTCGAATTAACGACAGTACAGCATGTTAGTTAACACAGAATCTAGGGGGATCAGAAAGATGTCAAAGTTGCAGGAGAGTCTGAGGAGTAGAAGGCGTTGTCATACATATTTGACTTCACGGGCATTCTCGTAACCATAACTGGGAAGGTTTTGCAAAAGGTGAGCGTTACAAATGGGAAAGACGATGGATGCAATTGGATGGTTTCCTGCGATCGCTTGAATGGATGAGCACATCGTATTTTTTCACGCTACTTGCGCACAAGGAATGCTAGTGATTTAGTAGACATATCTACCGAGGTAGATTGTATTTAAGCGGATCCTTTTCGAAATTCCAAATTCAAGTGCAACTAAAGAAGAGAATATCCAGTGTAATGTCCACGTACGCTCTTCTTCGAATCTGGGCATCAGTATATCGCTTATATTCTTCTGTTCCAATCCAGGTTTTTACTGATGAAACCGTTTATTCGGCCAACGTTTCTGTCAAATCGCCGTTATCAAGGCCTGAAATGGTTCAAAGCACTTATCTACAACCTAATCGATCAAACGCCTTCTCACTCCTCACTCCGCGAGTTGCGAAGCTCCCCGAGAACGGCAAATGAATGAGACAGCGTCAAGAACGGAACGAACCCGAAACAGTTCCACCAACACTCAGCTCCAGTCAACTTCAAGCAATAGAGACCACTAGCAAGTGAGAAACCCCGACGGAATTACTTCGTTGGATTCTCCCAGTCCGCAAAGTGGTATAAGTGGTAGCAATTCGTTGGCTGTGGCAATACATTCATTTCTGTTATTCAGCTTTGGGTCGCGGGCGCGTATGAAGAAAGCCTACAAAGCCTTTCTGGGACCGATCTCGTTCTCGTGAGCCAGAACTTTGCAAGTGATGTTGAAGTCTGTGCCTTGGTGTGTTTCGACTCGGTGTTTACCAAGTGGGTTCAGGAGAGCTTTCTTTCTCTTATTTGCCAGATGTTCTTTGAGCCTTACACTTAGTACTCTTCCCGTTTCTCCAATATAGGTGTCTCCACAAGTGGTGCACTGGATCTGGTAGATGAATCCACTCTGCGCACAATCTCCTTCCTTTCCGTTGGGGCAGACTATGCACTTTCCATGATGCAGGTGCGGTCGTATAGCCTATTCTGTACCTACTGACTCTTGATGTTGTTTCTTTAGGCTATACGACCGCACCTGCATCATGGAAAGTGCATAGTCTGCCCCAACTGAAAGGAAGGAGATTGTGCGCAGAGTGGAGTCACCTACCAGATACAGTGCACCACCTGTGGAGACACCTATATTGGAGAAACGGGGAGAGTACTAAGTGTAAGGCTCAAAGAACATCTGGCAAGTAAGAGAAAGAAAGCTCTCCTGAACCCACTCGGTAAACACCGAGTCGAAACACACCAAGGCACATACTTCAACATCACTTGCAAAGTTCTGACTCACGAGAACAAGATCGGTCCCAGAAAGGCTTTGGAGGCTTTCTTCATACGCGCCCGCGACCCAAAGTTGAATAACGGAAACGAATGTATTGCCATAGCCAACGAATTGCTACCACTTATACCACTTTGCGGTCTGTGAGAATCCAACAAAGTGATTCCGTCGGGGTTTCTCACTTGCTAGTGGTCTCTATTGCTTGACGTCGACTGGAGCTGAGTGTTGGTGGAACTGTTTCGGGTTCGTTCCGTTCTTGACGCTGTCTCATTCCTTTGCCGTTCTCGGTCGTAGATAAGTGCTTTGAACCATTTCAGGCCTTGATAACGGCGATTTGACCGAAACGTAGGCCGAATAAGCGGTTTCATCAGAAAAGATCTGGATTGGCACAGAAGAATATAAGCAATATCCAGTGTCGTTGTTGGTGAGTTTGGAAAAGGCTTGATTCGGTCTCACTGCGCTAGTCAAATTCTGTGGGGCAAACGCATCAATGGAAGCTACTGAACCTTAGAGAGAGAGAGAGAGAGAGAGAGAGAGAGAGAGAGAGATACCCTAATGTCCAATCATCTTGTCACTACTTCAACTGAGATCGTGTGTAGGTGATATAAATCAGTCTCGAAGCGCTTCCTCTTCACTTTCATTATAATCAAATTTAGTATGACGAAAAAATATGTATCCTCTGGTTCCGAGCCAAATTCTCTCTGTTCCCTAGCGCGCTTGTGCGGAGCGAGGGTTGAGACACCGAAAGTGTGGGGAGAAGGAGACGCAGAGTACGCGCGCAGACGCACGTGATGAACGGAAAAAAATCACTCAAAAACAGAGGGTACCGTCAAGGCTGCGATGACTAAGCCGGGTGGCGCTGAGTTGAAGCGGGCGCGGCGCGGCCGTGCAGCGCGGCTTGTATTAGATTGCCCCTGCAACAAGTAATTCTGCAAGCCTGCTATCCCTGTCCCTAGCATATTTCGACTTCCTCATCCTTAAATTTAGAGCAATGTGGGCAGTAGGCTGGCGGAAACACTTCAATAACAGTAGCGGGGCAATCTGATACACGCTGTGCACTCGCGCCGCGCCCGCTTCAACTCAGCGCCGCCCGGCTTAGTCATCGCAGCCTTGACGATACATAAGCCGAACGCACCATGTTTGGACCAGTGATGATAACAATCCGTGAATTCTGCGTAAGATACTGAAAATAGAACGTGAGTCAGTAAACCCTATTAAGCTCTAGCGAATCCCTCACGACCTGTCGATTTCGATTATCACCAGCAGCGTAGCGGTGGGCCTTGACGAAATATAATCAGTGATATGGAGGTCACGAAGAAAAAATCCACCGCTCCGCGCTGTGATAATCGAAAACAGGAGTTCACTCGAATTGAAACAGAGTCTAGGAGGAACTACGCCAACGCGTAGCAGAATGCCTCTCAAGACAACCGGGAACACCCAGGGTTTCGGGGGCATCTAGATATAAATCGTCGCGAGAATTCACATAAGCTTCGAAAATTTTAGCCTGGGTTGGTGAAAATCTCGCTACATCACCCGCATAATCTACGTAAATTCTCGTTACAGCACCCGATCGATTAATCCGCCCTGTCCTGATCTGCACTAGAAAGGCGATCTCAGCGGCGATCGACCGAAACGCCGTCCCTACGGCCTACAGCATCCCAGCGGTCAAATTTATCCTAGGCAAGGTCTTCCAGAGAGCGACTCGGCGTCAACCTCCTCCACCACCAGCCACGGAGTGTCGAGTAATCACTCCGTGAGATGACTGAAGCAACGCTGTGTGAACGGCTTTCCTGCGTCCAGCTTAGCCAGCGCCGGTTGAGATTGCTATTCAACACAGGCTGTCACTAAACACGTGAATTCTATCTTTAATTACGGCGAGAATACTCGGGTTTAGCGACAGCAAGATCAATATAGCGAATTCATCGTACGTTTTCACTTAGAATAAGTGTAGAACATGCACCCTTGCACCTTCGACGCAACAATATCCGGTAAATCCTGTACTAGGAGAAGTACCGCCACCAGTCTCAACTCGGAGGAAGGGCTAGATTCACACTCGCATCGCTGCGCTGCGGTCACTCTACAATGCTTATGTCTCACGTCAACAAGATTGACAGCAGCACATCTGATGTTTGTTCGGACTGCGGTTCCATCGGCCATAACACCGCACATTTATTTAACTGTCCGAAAAGACCTACCACGCTGACCACAATGGATCTGTGGACGAATCCACTACTGGGGTAGGATTCCTGAAACGCTAACCACGGCTAACCAGCGTTTCTGGCTGAGATAGCCGTGGTTATCCCCGCTAACGTGATTCACGAACGTGGCTACCACAAACCATAGCTTCGATAAGCACAGTCAGCTAAACCACGTACGAGGACGTGGTTAGAGCCGCCAAATCGTGGCTAGCGTAGCAGACGTCTCGAAGTCTTCAATGACGGAAGAGACATTCTAAAGTTCGGCAGTGTTTGAGGAATGAGAAAAAAGGTATTCTTCCGTAATATGGACAAAAATCCCGTAAAGTACCTCATACCATCTCCCATTAATCTTGAAACTGTCCTTCGTTCTTAGGTAGTTTACTAATTTCTCGTACAATTCATAACAAGAGCACATAGTGGAGGATAAGACAAAAATTTGACGCAGAAGACTGGGACTATCACAAATTCCATCGTGGGCGCGAAACATTCCCCATTTCCGAGATGGATGCAGATGTTTTCCTAATTCCCATCATGCAACGAGCCTACAACTTTACTCAAGTCTGACGTTGTGCATTTTATTGCTGCTGCTAAGTACCTGCTGTTTTGAAGAAATTAATCTGCAGTTCTTTCCAACACATTTTCCATGAGTGGTTCATGTGCTACAGTCGACCTCGAAAGACTCGTCGTTCATGATACCTTTCCTGTGTTCATCTCATGCGTTGCATTGTCTTCTTTTCTGATTCAGAGTAACATTTTTTATCACTCGTTCTCATCTCATATCAGCCTTGCGATAATATCTTGCACAAGACCTTTTGATCTTGTATTCTGTATCTTATATGTATGTACATACATGAACGCTGGATTGCGTCGTTTTCAAAATTACTTTTAGCTCGTATTTGTTTTTTTCTAATAGTGTGAAGCTGGGTGGGCAACAACGAGCACGGTGTAGTCTGTTAGCTAACTTTCTCATATCAAGTCTTTTGAAGTAGAATTGCCCCAAATCAGCTAATTTGGTTAGATTTCCTCGAGTTACATAACCTTTTTCCGTGTTTTTGACCGTTCTCTGTAATGTTCTAGTGTTGAACTTCATGACGGGGTTCTCTTTTGAAACTCACGAGCCAAATTGTGCGACATTGCTGCAGCCATCCGAACAAATTGAGACAAGGGCATGCTTAAACAAAAGGTGGTAATTTAGTGGAGTGTCAAAAACAGAAACTACTAAAATGGCTTTGAAAAACTCAAAAAATCAAAACATGACGATGTGTAGAAATTCCCCTCATTTTTCCAAGAACGCCTGAAACAAAAGGAAATTGGCAAACAAAACAAACGCACTTTCGATAACTCTGACAAAAACTCGTTTGCGACCCCGTAAGATATTCGGGAAATTTAGGCTCGGAGTGTCGCCGATTTGGAGAATCAGTGGGCGGTGCTCGGAATTGGAGACGGTGTTAGTCAATGCATGTTGGGTCGCGTGCAAAGAGCCGCCAGGCGACGGTTCCGACGCAACGTTGAACGCCAAAATCTAGCCCGCGGCACATACGAGCCGAGTCGAGATGGGGTCCGACCAATTCGTTCCAGTGTCAAGCGTTCACTCCTCGGGCTCTGCTTTCGAGTTGAGTGGGATGCGAGTGCCTGCGCTTGCCTGCTCTTGCACCAACACAGGTGCTCTATTCTGAGAGCAGGACAGAGGCGGAGCATTTGTGCAATTGATTGATTTTTGAGAGCACAGAAAGTGCACACCTGGTTAGGGGTCAGGTGGGTGTATAGCGGTTGGCATAGGAGTAGGATGGGTGCACGTGGCGTGTATGGGGTTATCGATTTTGTCTCGTGGTTTATCCCGTTCAGTGACCCGTTCTGAAAGCGGGGAGCATTGCGTTCGCTGTCGGAGGGTTGCCCGTCGTCCCTTCTGTGACATCATCAGTTGTTTAGCGTCCCGTTCACTCAACCGTTCTTGACTTGGTTCATATGTGTTGTTTTCGACCAACGGGATGCTCAACGCCTTCGCTAACGATGGCTGTCAGAGAAAGCGTAACACTAGAACATTCGTGGGTACAGTCGAAAACATGAGAGAAACTAAAGATATCCAAAAAAATTGTTGATCAGCTGATTCGGAAAAAGGCAACCACCCATATGTTTTACATCACAAGAAGTAGAGGTGGAAAATTGAGTTAACCACTATGACATCGTTCTCGTCGTGTCCCATTCAACCTTCACACTCCTAAAAAATAAAACGAGCCAGAAATTACCATAAAACAATGAAATCCAGTGAACGTGTACAGAACTCTCTATGAGACATTACGGGTGTTTCCAAATAGACACCTCTCTGCGACACTGGTAGCGGTCTCCTACGGGAGTCGGCTGGGAGTCCTAGCCTCATCAGCTATAGGGCTCCTGTTTGCCACATGTACATAGGAGTCCTATCTGTCTCCTGTAGGAGACCGAACCGTGCACAGCAGTTGAACGAAATCTCATTCTGGAGGGAATTTCAAATACGGCTTTAAGGAAGAATCTTAGCCAAATCCTTCGGCTTTCCGTGATCACTTTTCTTGAAGCGTAAAAATAGCTCATCCATGGCTACTTGTCTGCAAAATTCAAAAATTGCCTTCGGGATTGAGCTCAGTCATAGCTCTTTGCACCCTCGTCGCGTCAAACACGGGGACTTCATGATCTCCTCACTCGATTTTGGTCCTCTCTCGGACTTTGATGCATGGCCATTGTCTGTCCACCCCATCCTTGTGCGCCTCGTATGCGGCGCGAGTTTGCATCGATTGTTCAACGTGTACGTCTGATTGGCCGTTCTTTGGTTTAAGACGTCATATAAAATGCTTGCCTGCGTCGGCTGCGGCTGCCACAGCATAACTGACGCCCGATGTACCGCGCGCGACGCGCAATGCGGCTCTATGACCTGTAGGAGACCGCTTCTCTCTAGTCCGGTCATCCACACAACAAAACACCTCCTGTGGTTGACCACGGTGGTCGTTTTCTCCCGTAGGAGACCGCCGCCGGTGTCGGAGCTGCAGAAATGCACAACCGTCGACTAGAAAGCACTGTCTGCAGCCACCGACGAAACGCGCCATTCACGCGCAAAAATTTTTAATTGAGGCCGAGGGATGATCGTCGGTTTTTCTCATTTTTTTTGTGTTTTCGCCGTTTTTCCTGCTCTCTCTTCTATTGTTTTTTTTTCCTTCTGCGTGGTAACGAAGAAAAATAGTAATTTTAGGGGGTTTCCGTGCTGGTTAGGATGATTTGTTGCCAGGGAATAATCGAAATATCAATTATGATAATTTTTCATGGAATCGATATTTCTTATCCTTATCATTTGTACCAAGCAGAAGAAACAAGACTATAGAAGAATGGAAGGATCGGCGAAACACCAAAAATATGACATCGATCATGCCTTGAAGGCTGGAAGAATAGAAAAACTGGAGGGACGTGTTTTTTTTCAATTCAGTGTTCATAACCGTTTTTACAAAGCTGCACCGTCAAAATTGGATTTCCTCTGATTCGCACCTCCCGGGATCGCTATGGCAAAAGATTAGCCCACACCTGTGGTTTTCCTCGCATGCCGCCGTCCAATTTGGATCTCCCCTGACCAATTCGGAATTGTCCTGATTCGCCGTCCAAATCGGGTTTCTACAATTGGCCCCCATCGAAGAATGGTACTTCAATATATAAGACAATTCACCCTAATATTTTGATGGTCTGAAAAATAGATTACATGGTTTGGTTCTGCGCCTCAAATTTCTGTATTGAACGCTTCAAGATGAGAACAAAACTTTTATTTGCTTACTACAAGGTTGGGGGTGTGTATACAAGTCTGTTGGTACCTGCTCGTTGGTGCCCCTGCTTCTACTGAACCCAGCAGACGTTTGAGTGTACACAGGGAACGTTCGAGCGATATAGCGTGCACAACTATATCGCGAAAGTATCCCGCACATTGCATAAAGGTGTCGCCGTCCGGCACACTAAGGCCTCTGGTCCACAACACCTTAGGATCCGTACCTAGGGAGTCATGGAGTCTTTGGCCACAAGCCACAATTTCGCCACCCTGAACTGTCGATCGCTGTCGAGTGATATCCAAAAAACTGCGCTATCCAGACTTCTGAGCTATTTCCATGCACCGTTTGCTGCTTTGCAGGAAACCCGCCTCAAGGATAGACCCGTCATCAGCGTCGGAGAGTACACCATCTACTGCGGTAACGCTGACGATAGGAGAGTGGGAGGCTGTGCAATAGCTGTAAGGAAGGATTTCAATGGTATGGTCAAGGAGTTCGGCTCAACGTCGTGTCGGAATGCATTCGTACGACTGCGGGATCACAGAGGATTCAATCTGTGGATAGTGAGTGCTCATGCGCCCACTGAAACCGCCGAAGACAATTCGAAGGATGCGTTTTATGAGGAACTCAATACGTTGCTGGCCAGGATACCTTGTCAACATGCTGTTGTCGTGGGGATTGACGCAAATGCGAAGATGGGACTTGATCAGGAATCCGAAGTACTCGGCAAATGGTTCTACCCAGTGGAGCAAACATCGGACAATGGCTACCGCCTTGTCGACTTTTGTGAACGCAGTGGTCTGATTATTGCATCGACATTCAAGAGGAATCATCGCCGCCATCAGCTTACGTGGCAGGGACCAACCCGGCTATCTCCAGAAGAGCAGCGGAAGCGGAAGATGACAACTTTGAAACTACAGCTTGACTATGTCCTGACGAGGAATATTCCAGTATCGGACATTCGAAGATCTAGAGCTGTGTGGGATGTCGCATTCGATTCGGATCACCGTCCTGTTCTGTTGAACTTCACTGCGAGGATTCATAAGAGGAAGCGAGGGGCTCAGCCTCTCCAGAGGATTGACATGACAAGTCTCAGAGATGAAGAGTGCAGAAGGAATTTCCGACAACGCGTTTCTATTCACATCGGAGTACGGACTAAGAAGAAACTTTGCGACGCGGATCCTTTTGTCAAGTGCATCCAGGACGCTTCGAAAGAGGCACTCCCGGTTGTACAGCCTAAGAAGAAGTTCGCCTACGTCTCAGAAGAAACAACATCTACCTACAACAGAGTATGTGCTCTCCGAACTGCAGGAAACTTCGTGGAGGAGAAGCGTCTGAGGAGGAAGTTGCGTCGGCAGCTTCAAAGTGACCGCGAACGAGAGTGGACGTGTAGAGCTAAGGAGTTCGAGAAGGCTTGGGAGGAGAAGAATCCGAAGAAAGCCTACACGTTGCTGCGACAGTATAGCGGGAAGATGAAGAGATGTTCTCCTGTCTTGAACACTACCAATGGAGTTGCAGTTGGTGATGCGACGCTGCCAACATGGAAGGATTACTTCAGTTCACTACTGAATCTTCCAGCGCCATCAGTACCTGAGCTCCGCATGTTCAGACAGCACATTACGATGTCAGTGAGGAACGGCCGACTGAGTCTGAAGTTTTGGATTGTGTCCGGAAAATGAAGAATGGAAAGGCAGGTGGAGATGACAACATCACTGCTGAAATGCTGAAAGCTCTTCCTCCGTCTGGGATTCGTGAAATGACCAACACCATCCGTGCCATATGGATGAGCGAAAGGATACCCGATTCGTGGAGACATGCGATCATCGTACTCTCTTCACAAGAAGCTATCCGTCACGGATCCTAAGAACTACAGAGGAATCTCTCTACTTCGTGTCATGTACAAGGTTTTAGAACGTATCATTCTCGAGCGACTTATCAAACATCGGGAAGGAACGACCAGAGATGAGCAAGCCGGTTTTCGACCTGGAAGATCGACCATCGACCAAGTGTTCGTCGTGAGAAGAGTAATTGAATCGTGGCAGCGGTTTTCGAAGCCATTACAGCTTGCTTTTTTGGACTTTGAAGCCGCGTTCGACTCTCCTCATCGTGATCGATTGCTCAGTGCTCTGCGAGCAGATGGAGTCCCGGAAAAGTATGTTCGGTTAATCGAGGACATGAACAAAGGAACAACAGCAGCAGTTCGTACACCTGTCGGATTTACGTCAGCTTTCGAGGTGAAAACAGGAGTAAGGCAAGGAGCCGTTGCAGGACCTTTTCTTTTCAACTTCGCCGTTGATGACATCATGCGTAGAGTTGCAGAACAGTTTCCTGCGGATGTGATCCTAACACCATCAGGACGCTCCCTGTCGACCTCGAGTACGCCGACGACATTGTGTTATTCGCTGAAAACAACGCAAAACTGCAAAGGATTGTGAACCTCGTTTCGAAGTATGCCGAAGCCTATGGACTTCGTCTTCGTCCCGACAAATGCAAGCAGATGTGGGTCTCTCAGAGGCATTCAACGGAAGTTCGAGGCAACGTATCGTACTGGTGGACGATTTCTGTTATTTGGGCTGTTTGCTGAAGAACGATGGTAGTTATGCAGCGGATATTCGACAACGATGTGCGAAAGCTACGTCTGCATTCGATTCTCTAACAAAGTGTTTGTGGTCTACCACCATCGCGAAGGAAGTCAAGTTGCGCGTATAGCTATCCGCTATTCGCCCTATAATGATGTACGAATCGGAGACGTGGGGTGCACCGAAGACGCAGATGGAAAGGTTGGATTGCACGGAGAGGAAGCTTTTTAGGCGTTTGCTTGGATATTTCTGGCCGCGTGTATGCCATAACGAAGACTTTTACAAGGAAATCGACGCAGTACATCAACGCTTGACACGAGGGAGGTGCCAGCATCTCCTAACGCCATCTCAAGCAGCAATGGAAAGTCGACTTCGACTGCTCGGGCATATACTAAGAAGAACGCCGGATCGTCTCGTACAACACGCTTTAAAAATGCTTCCAAATCCTGTCTGGAAACGGCCACCTGGGCGTAGGCGAAAGTTCTGGACGGATGTGGTTAAAGAGGATTTAAAGTCACTCGGCATCGAAAGACAGTTCAGGCGCGATGTTTCGTTTCGCAGGAAATGGAATAGTGACAGCTGGATGGAATGTGTTCAAATTGTGGCTGAAGACCGTGAAAAATGGACACGGCTGACTACTAGGACGGCACACCTCGGTGAAGATGCGGAATGACCGCGTCAGGCGAAAGCCAACCGATTAAGTCAAGTAAGTCACTACAAGGTTAGATGTGTAATAATCTGAAGATTTCCTCCGTAAAACATTGACACAGGAGTAATCATTGTGAAAAAACTCTTCTGTGCTAAAAATCCTCGAAAAGAACTTCCCATCCAGTGGCTTCGTATTTTGAAAAATGCGCGTATAGTATGGTGCACGTGGGCCGTAGCTGCGGACACATCGGAATTGACGGTTGTACATTTCTGCAGGGGTGTCCAGCTGCCGACAGCCAGACATTACAGGATCACAGGAACATACTTCTGTACACTAATGAAAAGCTGGCACGATAGTGGAACGAAGAAAGAGCTAGACAAAATCAGAAATGAGGGCATTGCCACGAAGCGGTCGAATGCATTGTGAACGCCGGCCTGTCGAAATTGGTTGCTGCCACTGTTTACGGGATACGGTAGCGCGATAGTGCCTGCAACTGCATCCATTAGGCGTCGCAGGCAGCCAACCACGTCACAGAACGGCTTCAGAATCGATGGTTTAGCTGGCTAGTGGCTTGGCTAACCACGTGGTTGGCTGACCGAGAGCGTAACCATGGCTATGGTTAGCGTTTGCGAATTCCACCCCTGGTCGCCCAGTTTCTCCGCCTATGACAAAACCCTCGGTGGCTGCGAATAAGATGAAGAATACGCGACAATATGCAGGTTTTAGCGATCGTCGCTAAAAACTGTCCCCCAACTCAATTTCGGCCACATGGAGTGAGAGGGGCGTGATTGGCCGCGCCTTCAGAGGCAACTAGCTACGCGTTGGCAGATTACATAAACTACGTCACGAAGTGTGATGGTAGGCGATTTGGGTCCGACCCTCTCTTTCTCCACTGATATTATTCAGCCGTACTCGGTCTCTTTACAAAAACTCTGGTTGAAGGGAGGTCAGGTGGCGAAGGAAGGGTGGCGACAAGTATTTTGTTGAATTCAGAGTGCAATGGTGTTTTTCAAGAAGTAAATTTGCCTTTTGTCATTTATTCGCTTTGTAAAAAAAAATCCTGTTTGAATTCTCATAGTAAAGGTTCTTCGGGACGTTGGCTAGGAGATCGACGCAGGCGAGGTCCTGAACACGACGACTCTCATATTTACAGAATCATCTGGAAGTAAGACTTCGTGGTAGTGGACAGACGCCTCCCAAACCCGACCTTGCCACCATGACCGAGGAAGTGCAGGTTAGTCTGGAACAGGGATGTGCGGAAATAATATTTTTGGAAACAGAAAACAGAAAATCTAGCTTGACAGAAAACAGAAAACAGAAAAAAATCTCCAAAAATGGGCAGAAAACAGAAAACAGAAAATTTTCAAAAATCAATAAAGCGTGTTCAGCGTACACTAAACGAAATTTTTCAAAACACTGAACTTTTTTATACACTTTTTGAGTGATCTATGCTTCTTTCATTGAATTTTCTAAACCTTACAGTTGGCTAGAGCAAAAAGTGTAGACGCTCAAGAATTGCAGATTATGAGTGCGATGAGATGACAAATGTTCATCGAACCTTCCTTTCCCAGGCAATAAAAGCTCAATTATTTATTAGAAACTCAATACATATGTATATCTGTACAAGGAGTACGTATTGAAGTCGGAGCGAGTTTTCCGTTCATGAGTGTACATATTTTGACACTTATTGCGGGATAACTGGTGGTTTGAACACTGTACTACTCCTCAGAGCTAAAAGTCACGCCCGTACCGCGCGCTCGTGCCGTTAGAGTATAAATGACCTGACGTGCCGTTCGCTCCAACATTGAGAGCCTCCGGCTCCGCGATAGTGCCGCCTTGGCGCGTGCAGGCACCGAAGCGGCACTATCGCGGAGCCATAGCGGGGACCCGACAGTACCGCTTCGGCTCCGCGATAACGCCGCAGCGCCTTCGGGAGAGTGTCTGATATGAAGCTCAGGCGAAAAAAGTTGTCGAGAATTCGGCGAGAAGTTGTCCAGAATTTGTACGAATTCAGGACAACTTCTCGCCTAATTCTCCACAACTCCTCGACAACTTCTCGTCGGATTCTCGACAACTCCTCGTCTTATTCTCGACAAATTTTAGTTTTATTCTCCACAGCAGCTTTTCGCCTGATTTCTCCTCTCGAGAGTCCGTCACAAATAATTTAAAATAAAATAAGTAAATAAGAAAAAGAATATATATATGAACACATGTATATCTAAACAAACGGTTTGATTACGAAAAGAGATATCTTACTTTCTACATCTGTGGGACTTAAATGAATCAAAAGCGTCAGTTTTTTTGATTACTTTGTAAGCACTAAATTCAGCAGCAGTAATTATTCTCTCATTTTTAGACCTTTATTTTTGTCGAACGATTTTTTCCAAATTTCGTTCGTTCGATGTTTCATCGGACAATTTTTTTTTCAAATTTCGTTCGTCCGAAATTTCGTCAAAAGAATTTCCTTCTCGATTTTCATTCGTTCGAGATCTGGTTTTTCGATTTTTTTTTTGAAAAATCGTTGGACTTTGAACACGCTTCTCGAACCCTACGTTACGCTGTTTCTTTATTCCTCGGTCCGAGTTGACGTGAGCGTGAGCGAACTCGACTTGAGTAGAAATTGAATACTTGTGGAATATTCATTCTCTGACCGAGCGTTGTAAATAAATCGTTGAGACCGGTTTCGAAAAAAAGATCCGAAACTTCTAAGGAGTATCGAAAAAATCCTAAACTTCGAACGAAATTCGAAAAGATCCAAAATTTCGAACGACTTTCGAAAAAAATCAAAACTTCTATTAGATTCGAAATTCGTTCGTTCGACCTAGGAAATTTCGAAAAATTTTCGAGATTTGTTCGTTTAGAATTTTTTTCGAACAAACTTCGAAAAAATCCGAAATTTCGCTTAGTTTCGAAATTCGTTCGTTCCAACTTCAAAATTTCGAAAGGTTTTCGATTTTTGTTCGTTCGAACTTTTTTAATTTTTCGTTGTTTCGAACGATGTTTTTTTTTTTCAGTTTTCGTTTGTTCGACATTTTTTTCGAAATTGTACTACTATAATGCTATTCAACATTCAAGGCGTGGCCATTTTCACACAGTATTCGACTTTCCTCGTTGAGGCCTACGCTACCTATATAAGCAAGAATGCGTTTTTGAAATTCCCGAATGTTTGAATTTTTCGAAAGAAGCCCTTCTCAAATTTTCGAATGAATGACTAAATCCGAGTAGGAATCCACAGTTTTTTTTCTCGAATGAATAAATAAATTTGTATACCCGTTATGAATTCGATTGGAATGAATATTCGGAAAATCTATCTAACACATCATAAATACTTTGAACTTTTTTTCAGGCTGAATAATCAAGTGTAGTGACCCGAAAATGGTTTAAAATTCGAAAAATCAAATCTTTCGGTGGGCGGACCCCAGGTAGCGGACGCCTCGTCAACGGTAACGGGTCAGCAGATCTCGAATGGTAAGTACCTGTGGTGGTGCCTGTTAATACTCTAGGATGTGAAGACTGGCCTCGCTCATGTGCCAACACAAGGCTCGGGTCACACCTATCCATGCGGTGAAGGAGCAACTCAATTGGGATAGGACACTGTACACCAATAGAATGCCAACTAATTGATGCAAGGTTAAGAGGTTCATATTTAGGCCAGAACTGAATCACTTAAGATTTTTCTTCGATTGAATATTCCTAATTCTCAACGTCATTTTGATAATTCTAGAACAACTTTTTGAATAATGATATTCAAAATCTCATTTTCCAGTAACGAATCATAAAAATAAAGTTCAGTACTTGGAATCGCGAAAACTCTGAAATTTAGTTACTTCAATTTACAATCTTCCGGTAAAACCGATTTGTCAAAACTCGAAAACATGGAAAATTCCATAGAAATGTGATGTTCAAGAGTTCGGTGGAATAAATTATAAACGATAACCAGCTTGCTCAAGTTCGATGTGTCCTGAATTCTCGACAAGTTTTTGACACATTCTCGTTTCGGAGAAAAGTTGTCCAGAATTCTCACGGAATTCTCATCAACTATGTCCTTCTCCTGAGTTCTCGACAACTTTTCCAGAATTCTGGACAACTTCTCCGAAATTCTCGACAACTTCCCCATCTGCCAGAATTCTCCACAACTTCTCTCCACTTTCTGAACAACTTCTCGATTCTCGACCGATTCTCGACAACTTCTCGATATATTCTGGACAACTAGTTTTACCTGAGGAAGTTATTAAAGAATTATAAGACAACTAGAGGGGGTCTAGTTGCAATAAAAAAATTCGCACCTGCGGTCGCTACGTCCTTTGTCTGATAAGGACAGAGGTTACCGCCGCTTTTGCGCACAAGGAAACACAGAATGCACCTCAAACTTGGGTATTCTGTACCGGTGACAATTTCGTTTCACCACACAGGACAGTGCATCGTACTCCACGCGGGTTCGCTGCTGCATCCTCGCGGAGCCGGCGCGGTTCTGACGCGGAGCTGCTGCGGTACTATCGCCGCGATGTCGAGGCTCAAGGCACGGCAGCAGAATCGTCTGATCACGGAGCCGCTGCGGCACTATCGCGGAACTATCGCGGCACAGTCGAGAATCGCGGTACTTCGCCGGCACTGACACGGCACATTTTTTCAGAGGAATGGGCTTCGTGCTTATTTAGTGGGTTGCGGGGGCCAGCCGACTTCCCAATGAGTGCCTTCATCTCCCTACATAATTCTGTTCCAAATTGAAGGATCCCGGAGGGTTGGTTGGTTTGGTTCACCTCGGCGAGGATCGAACCCGACCGTGTACAGCGAACAGCACCGTTTCCTCCCACCACGCCACACATGCCCTAATGGATAACCACTACAGCGAGATAAAAGTGTCTAGCGTGGTACAACTGAGCCTGGGTGAGGTACATCCTCACCCTAAACACATCCTGGCTTAGCTTCGAAAAATCAAAAAAAATCCTGCTGCTAATCGCGGTACACGTTTTTTTCCTGTTTTCTGTCCAATTTTGCCTATTTTTACAGAAAACGGAAAACAGAAAAAAATGGCCAAAAATGGGCAGAAAACAGAAAATTCCGCACATCCCTGGTCTGGAAGAGCATTGTTGGCTGCGTCAGACTGCGTCATCCAGTTGCATGGCTGCTAAGGAATTCGTGTCCTTCTGGCGCGTTTTTCTCGGTTTCTTCGTCATTTGAGTTCTACTCGGGGGCCAAACAGTCGATTTGGCGACTAATCTCAAAATCGAGGATTATCGTGAACACTGCCTTCAAATGATAGCTCGGTAGGTGGACTTAACCCAACTAGGTGGTCGCAGGTTTTTTTTTCAAAAAGTCCTCTAGACATAGAGAAGTAGAGCCTCGGAGGCACACAACGCTACCTTGCGCACACCACACTTTGTGTCAAAGCCTGCTTGAACAAAATAACTACCGCATCGTTAGGAACCACTCCTTCTCCTAGCGAGTAGTCGAGTAATGGATGTCTTCCTTCATTTATAATGATGCTACTTCCAAAACGAGGACGAACTGAAAATGTAGTTTTGATAAAGCAAACCAGTCTGCAGGCTTAGAATGCAGGGGATTGGAATCGATCGCGCATTTACCCTCATTCCAATCTGTCAATTACTAAGCGTGTTATCACTTTCAAAAAGAATGAACTTTCTTCAAGTGGAGAGGATGACCTGATTAAACGTTCTTGTCACATCATATTTCAGGAGACTAGTTTATATGGAATTTCTACGAGAACAAGAAACAGCGAACTCGAGGACAAAGAGGTTGGCAACACAGTAGGATAACGTGAAACAGCACCCCTTCTATTGTGCCGTGAATCGATGTCATCGAGCAGCCCTTCTTCCTCGTGCACTACTGATCTTTTTTGTCAACCTCAAAGCGTCCATTGATTCTTTCTTTTCTGATACGAGCGAACCCGGCAGCACCATCTTATATCACGACATCGTCGTCATATAAGGCGGTCCCCCTCAACGGAAGAACATGACTACGAGTTACTTACTGGACGTTAATTTGGACGCTGATTGATTCATACCAAGTTCTATCGCGGTAAAGGCTCTCGCGTTGTCGACCGTAAGCGAGAAATGGCCTCGTTGTAAACCTTTATAAGCATTGGCCTCCTTGCTGCGGACAGTGACATGGATTGTGCCCAGTTCAGCTACTGGAGGCGGTAGGCCTAATTCTCTTTTCATTCACACGATGTAGGGCTACAAACGAGGTGCTGGAAAACCAGTGAATACTCGAGTTCAATCCCTCCTTAACTGGATTGAGGAGGCGTTGGAAACTAGGATGTGTTGCCAACACATGTTACTGACTAGGGATTGAGCTCAGTGACCGCCAAGGTATTGTGCTGAAAAGCAGCCCGCTACTCCATGGGCTGCTGCTGCGGACACGTGATCCTGAATCAAGGTGTTCACCCTCGATTGAACGCCAATATTAATGATCTTCCAGTTTGAGATAAACCTTTCAATCCAATTCTCTCGTTGAAGGAAACCTTTCGAGGCAATGCAATGTATTTGTCTATATGTTGTTCAATGGGGTGTGTATACAAGTCTGTTGGTACCTGCGCATTGGTGGCCCTGCTTCTACTAAACCCAGCAGACGTTCGAGTATACACAGGGAACGTTCGAGCGGTAAAGCGTGCACAACTATATCGCGAAAGTATCCCATATATTGCATAAAGGTGCTGCCGTCCTAAGGCCTCTGTTCCATAACACCTTAGGATCCGTACCTAAGGAGTTCATGGAGTCTTTGGCCACAAGCCACAGTTTCGCCACCCTGAACTGTCGATCGGTGTCGAGTGATATCCAAAAAACTGCGCTTTCCAGACTTCTGAGCTATTTCCATGCAACGTTTGCTGCTTTGCAGGAAACTCGCCTCAAGGATAGACCCGTCATCAGCGTCGGAGTACACCATCTACTGCCGTCACGCTGATAATAGGAGAATGGGAGGCTAGGCGATAGCTGTAAGGAAGGACTTCAATGGTAAGGTCAAGGAGTTCGGCTTACGCTATTGTCGTGGGAATCGACGCAATTCGAAGATGGGGCTCGATCAGGAATCCAAAGTACTCGGTAAGTGGTTGTTTTTACACTCTAATTCCACTCAGGACCACTTCGCTTACATTGAGTAGCGTGCCATCCCTGTCTTGTCCACTACAAGAAAGCATTCACCGTTTACTGCCGACCCCTGCTGGAGTACTGTACTCAGGTTTGGTCACCTTCTACAGTGGAAGATGATGAGATCATCGAAAACGTGCAGAAGCGATACTCTAGACGTGTGTTCACCAAAGTATTCCCAAACAATGAAATTCCAGATTATGCAGCTCGTTTGGATATGCTAGGGTTAAATACCCTACGATATCGCAGAGCTGAATTTGATTTGCATCTGTGCTATAAGACCGTGCATGGTTTTTGCGACATTCCCTTCGACAGCCTTTTCGTGTTCACTCGCCACCATGTCCGTTCTCGCAAACATGGATTCCAACTTGAACGGAAATTTACCTCTAAAGGCAGCATATTGAATTCCTTTGCGTTCAGGGTTGTCAGAACTTGGAACAAGTTGCCTGCAGAGATAGCTGAATCCGTAAACTTTTCGATCGTTCGAAGTAGTCTATTCAAGTACGATCTCAGGTCACTACAAGGGAGTAGTGAGCGTCCACTCTGATCAAAAGGGTATTGCTATTAATCTAATGTGACTGGTTTTTCCAGCTTCTTCTTTTCTTTGTTGTGCCCAGAAGCGGTGATCTCAGCTCTCTTGAGACAAGAGGTCATTCGATTTGTAAAAAAAAATTTCTCTGCAAAATGTTCATATTTTGTCCCCTTCTTACTTCTGCCATTGTTATGCATCTTCTTTTTACTTTACCAAAGAATCTCATTCGCATACGTATATATGTATGTTTCTTTATTATTTCCAAAATAAAGTCGTTGAATGAATGAATGACGTGTCGAACTGCAAAAACGGGACAACTCCTTCTTCTCTGTGTAGAGACCCCCAATCCCTCGGACAATGGCTATCGCCTTGTCGACTTGTGTGAACGCAGTGGTCTGATCATTTCATCGACACTCTAGGAGAATCATCGCCGTCATCAGCTTACGTGGCAGGGACCAACCCAGATATGTCCAGAAGAGCAGCGGAAGCGGAAGATGATAGCTTTAAAACAACAGCTCGACTATTTTCTGACGAGGAATATTCCAGTATCGGACATTCGAAGATCTAGAGCTGTGTGGGATGTCGCATTCGATTCGGATCACCGTCTTGTTCTGTTGAACTTCACTGCGAGGACCCATAAGAGGAAGCGAGGAGCTAGGCTTCTCCAGAGGATTGACATGACAAGTCTCAGAGATGATGATTGCAGAGGGAACTTCCGACGGCGCGTTTCTATTCATACTGAAGTACGGACTAAGAAGAAACTTTGAGACGCGGACTCTTTCGTCAAGTGCATCCAAGGCGCTTTGAAGGAGGCACTCACGGATGGACAGCCCAAAAAAAGTTCGCATACGTCTCAGAGGAAACAACATAGACTTACAACAGAGTATGTGCTCTCCGAACTGCAGGAAACTTCGTGGAGGAGAAGCGTCTGAAGAGGGAAATGCGTCGGCAGCTTCGAGGCGACCGCGAGCGAGAATGGACGTGAAGATCTAAAGAGTTTGAGAAGGCTTGGGAGGAGAAGAACCCCAGGAAAGTCTACACGTTGTTACGACAGTATAGCGGCAAGATGAAGAGATAGCGGCAAGATTCTCTTGTACTCAACATTACCAATGGAGTTGCATTTGGTGATGCGACGCTGCCAATATGGAAGGTTTACTTCAGTTCACTACTAAATCGTCCAGCGCCATCAGTACCTGAGCTCCCACATGTTCAGAGAGCACATTACGATGTCACTGAAGAACCGCCGACTGAGGCTGAAGTTCCGAATTGTGAACGGAAAATTAAGAATGGAAAGGCAGGTGGAGATGGCAACACTGCTGGAGTGCTGTAAGCTCTCCCTCCGTCTGGGATTCGTGGAATGACCCACACTAACCTTGACATACGGATGAGCGAAAAGATACCCGATTCGTGGATACATGCGACCATCGTACCTCTTCATAAGAAGTTATCCGTGACGGATCCCAAGAACTATAGGGAGATTTCTCTACTACGTGTCATGTACAAGGTTTGGAACGTATCATTCTCCAGCGACTCATTAGACATCGCGAGGAAAAGACCAGAGAGGAGCAAGCCGGTTTTCGACGTGGAAGACCAAGTTTTTTTCGACCATCGACCAAGTTTTTGTCGTGAGAAGAGTAATTGATTCGTGGCAGCGGTATTCGAAGCCATTACAGCTTGCTTTTTCAGACTTCAAAGCCGCATTCGACTCTACTCATCGTGATCGATTGCTCAACGCTCTGCGAGCAGATGGAGTCCCGGAAAAGTATGTTCGACTAATCGAGGACATGAAAAAAGGAACAACAGTAGCAGTTCGTACGCCTGTCGGATTTACGTCAGCTTTCGAGGTGAAAACAGGAGTAAGGCAAGAAGCTGTAGCAGAACCTTTTCTATTCAACTTCGCCGTCGATGAAATCATGCGTAGAGTTGCAGAACAGTTTCCTGTGGACGCTCCCTTGTCGACCTGGGGTACGCCGACGACATTGTGTAATTCGCTGAAAACAATGCAAAACTGCAAAGGTATAGTGCCTCAACTGCACTATCAACAGCGAAAGGAAGAAGATATCCAGATCAGAGTATTATGATAAAGGATAAAGTCGAGTATAAATAAGACTGTCTGTTAGAAATGAACCTTACTTGATCAATTGTGTCCACAGCAGCACCCAGCTACTACACTGGTGCATCGGCGGTTTCAAAGAAGAATCAAGACCCGCGTGGCAGAAGATCTACCCGGCAGTTTCGACAACAGCCGAAGAAGCCGGACCACGATCAAGTGTGGGCAACCTATCTACGGCAGATATCAACTATCTACGACGGTCCAGCTCTCGACGACGACTGTATAGTGGTTCTGTATATAGCTACGTATACGACGACTCATACTACTTATATACGACGACTATACTTTATATCTCGACGTCAACACTCACGATCCCCAAGAATCGTCTGCGTAAGTAATTTTGAAGAAATCACACAGATTTAACCAAAATCTTGATTTCGCTCAAAATGTCATCGTTTCTAAGTATGCGCCAAGGAATTTTAACCAAAGCGAGGAACCGTCTCTCGTCAACACTGGAGGAAGAATCTTCACTTCTTAATTTCCAAGCAGTCCCACGCGAAGAAAGCGGAGACAGCAAACCTTCGCAAGCGGCTAAGGAAAAGCGAAGATCGCCCTCCAAAACGGCGCAGAGAAGCTCGAGGAATCCATGGTGAAATACAGCAAGGCTGCCGACGAACTAGAAAGGACACACCAGGTAGAGATGAGATTCTGTCGCAAGTGGAATCTACCTTGGACATGGCACAAGGAGTCCTGGATGAAGCTCAAGCACTGTCGGCATTGATGAAAATTAATGAAGAAATTGATTATGTAGGAAACAGTGGTAGCTCTCTTGGTTCGGAACCCATGATAGCGAAACTGGCACCAATACCAATTCCCAAGTTCACTGGTAAATTAGCGGAATGGGAAGCGTTTTGGACAGCCTTCGATCATACTGTCCATTCAAAAACCATCGACAATATCTACAAGCTCAACTATCTTCTTGACTCTCTTCAAGGAGAAGCAAAGGAATCAGTGAAACAATTCGAAATATCGGGACACACGTATGATCTGTAATCGCCCATCTAAAGGAGAAATACGGAAACAAGCAGGCATTATTGGATCGTCTTCTTGGCAAACTTCACATGATACGAGCACGCAGTAGTCACTTGAAGATCAAGAAACTCTCGGTGAACAACTCTGCTCCATCGTATCGCAATTGAAGCTCAAGGGAGAACATGTTGACAATGCGTTTCTTCAAAGACAGCTTTGAGCAAATTCGCAGTGGACGTTCAGAGGCATATCCTACGGCAGAAGGCAAGACTTGAAGAAGAAGAAACAACCGGAACACTTCAACATTGCTATCAGCAGCAAAGGAGTACGTGAAATCCGAACCAAGGATAACCCACCAGCCTGGGAACAATACCCAACCAGCAATATTCGAAGGCAAGAACAAATGAAATCTCCGGAAAACAATGACTTCACAAAAAGCACAAACAGTCCATCGACCATGCCTTCTGCTGCGAGAGACAAGGGCATCAACCGAAGGATTGCAGAGCAGTATCCACACTGAACAACGAATCAACACTATGAAACACAAGAAACTATGTCAAAATTGTGGAAACAGCGACCACATTTCAATGCAGTGTTCCAAAGGAGCTTGTCGAATTTGCAAACAAGTTGGCCATCACACTTCGATTTGCAAAAACTTTTCGACTCAGGAAATACATCAGAATTTCCAACTCAAGCAACGGCAGCGAATAAGGTCACAAAACTACGCAGCCAACACCAACAAAGTATGTGAAGATAAACACTACTTCCTCGAACAGAAATTGCAAGGAAGCAGACAGTGAAACAATCTTGCAGTCCGTCAACAACACCAACGTTTTCATCCTAGCAGGGCAAGCCCAAGTGCTTAACCCAAAGTCCCAAATACTGGAGCCAGTCTACGTGATGCTCGACACAGGAGCTGACCGTTCGTTCATCTGCAACGATTTGGCTGGAGAGACTACAGCTAAAGGACATCGAATCCTGTCACCTAACAATCACCACATTCGGCTCGCACACGCCAATGGTGAAGAAATGTGGAATAACTTCCCTTCAAATGTGGGATGCCAACGGCACCTCACCATTTCACAGTGACAAGAATCGACGAACTCACGGAATCACTGGAGCGCAGCCGCCTCTGCATCGAGGACAAACGCTTTATCTGTGACAATGACATTCAACTGTCTATAAAACACACATCAAAGGATATTCGTCCCCACATTCTTCTAGGATGCACCGATTTTGTTCTCACTGCTAAATTGCGGACTCGCACCTCAACACACACTTCCATCAGGATTGAAACTCATTGCTTCAAAACTAGGATACTTGGTTTGCAGGGCTCAACACAAATCACGTCAACAATAGCAACCAAAACAACAAACCTCAAATCACAAGCGTACTGTCACATTCAGAAGAGAACCCACAGACATGGGAAGACTTCTGCAGGTTCAGAAACATCCGAGTTGAAGAATTCGCAGGTCCAATAGCCGAAGAACGTCGTTTAGCCGACATCGCAGTTTGGAAATCGTTCGAACAAACGGTCGAGAGGAAAGCTGACGGTTATCACGTGCGACTACCATGGAAAAGGAATGCGAGAAATTACCGGATAACAAAGGACTTGCCGTACGTCGTCTGAAGGCAACGATTACAAAGCTGAGAAATAATCCAGCAGTGCTTCAGTACGATACATGGAAACGATACAGAATCAACGTGATCAAGGTGTAATAGAAGAAGTAGACGAAACCAAGGCCCCGGATGGCGATGTCGTCCACTACCTATCACACCACGCCGTTTTAACGCCACACAAGCACGACCAAACTAAGAATCGTATTTGACGCGTCAGCCCATCTGAAGAATCACCGTCGCTCAACGAAGTGCTATACCGGGGACCAGTCATGATTCCCAAATTGTGCGACATCCTACTTCGATTCAGAATTGGCAATGCTGGGCCATAACTAGCGATGTGGAAAAGGCCTTCTTGCAAGTCAGACTTCACCAGAAGGACAGAGACGCAACTCGCTTTCTATGGTTACGAGATCCTGAACAACCAGTTGTGCCCAACAACATGGTGGTCTACCGCTTCAACAGAGTAACATTTGATCTCATCTGCTTGCCATTCCTACTGGCAGGAACGATCAAGTACCACCTACAACACCACTCTTCTAATCCACGAACTGCTCACAAAATCGACAGCAATACATATGTAGACAACTTAGGGAAAACCTCCGAATCCACGGAAGAAGAGGATTCAACTATATAAGGAATCGAAGGCAATTTTGAGAACATGAATATGAATCTCAGAGAATTTCTCACCAACGACAAACATCTACAAGCACAAATAGCTGAGAAAAGGATTTGAGCAAAAACCCCACTCAAAAATCTAGGATTACGTGGATTCCAATGAAGACAGTTCTTCTTCACATGCAAGTATCCATTCAAGAAGGAAATCACCAAGCGTTCTGTTTCCGAACAAGTAGCGGCCATTTACGATCCACTGGGATGGCTCACTCCAATCATAGATAGGGAAACAATTCCTACAACAGTTGTGGAAGTACAAGTACGACTGGGACATGAAGCTATCACAAGAACACAAAACACAATGGAGAAATATCATAGAAAGAGCTGACGAGTTCCAAGGTCAGATATCCAGAAAAGTCACACAGATTAACACCTCCACACGACTCGTGCTATTCTCCGACGCTAGCCAAAACGCAATGGCAGCCTGTGCTTATATGGTTTCCGAACACGGATCACACTTGATAATCGGAAAATCCAAGTTACCGTCGATAAAGCAAAACCCAACAATACCCAAACTCGAACTAAACGCACTCACCATGGCAATGCGATTAGCATATTCGGTGTACAAAGCAGTACAGGATCAAGCAAAGCTGGAAGAAATTATCGTTCTTCCGGATTCCGAAATTACACTAAAAATGGATATCGATCGACCAATTCCGTGGACAGGACTGTCGGAATCCTAGTGAAGAACCGAGTTCGAGAAATAAGGAAACTTGCAGATGAAATCGAAGCACCCGTTCTATTTGGTTATGTCAACACCACCGATAATCCGCGGACTGTGCCACAAGGGGATTAAACAAAACGGACTTCAAAAACCACTTCTGGTGGACCGGACCGTCTTTCATACAAGGAGCTAAAGAAAATTGGCCAAAGGAATGTCGACTGTTCGCCCTTCCGCCAGAATGTGTAGTGAACAAGCATACATCCTAACAACTACATCGAAGAGAGCATCCCGTCCGAGCTACTCGACTGGAACCGTCACAACGACCTAATACTTTGCCAAAAAGTTGTGGCATATGTTCTACGCTTTATCAAACAGCTAACTCTACGAACGAGAAAAGAAATTCAAGAACGCGTCGAAGAAGGCATTCCCGAACTACACTCTATGGAACTTCTTCCATACATAACGGCAACAGAACTTGAAATGGCTTTGCATGTAATAGTTCGAAATCACCAGAAGATCTACCTTTCAACAGCAAGACAGACTTCACTCAAGCAACTGAAGCTCAAGGAAGATAAAAAAGGAATTCTTCGGTGTCAAGGCCGGCTGGGAAATGCCAGTCTTCCAATCAATGCTAAGCATCCATTCCTGATCGCATCCAAGTCACACCTGGCACAGATGATTGTGAAATACGCACATTCTGCACTGCACTGCGGAACCAGGCAAACAATGTCACGTGTAAGAGAACGGTTTTGGATCCCAAAACTAAGACAAATGGTTCGTAACCTCATCGCACGATGCGTGCCGTGCCAAAGAATGAACAATCTTCCTTACAAATACCCAGAAATGGACGACCTTCCAAGCCGACGAGTGCAAAGGTCGAATCCATTCGAACATGTCAGGATAGACTACTTCGGACCTCTATCAGCAAAACGAAATGAGGAAACAACGAAGGTCTACGGCATCATCATCACCTGCGCAACAACAAGACTCACTCACATAGAACTGGTCCAGGACATGACGACGTTTCATCTTCTACTGCACTTCGTCGATTTTTTTGCTAGAAGAGGATACCATCCAGCATAACGTCAGATAATGCACCGAACTTCATGTTAGGAGACCAAATCCTTCAAGACGCAGTTTCTCATATGATTCACGACATTTCGCTAAAGCAAGCAATGGCCACGAAAGGCATTACTTGGAAAACAATCACGCCCTACGCTCCGTGGCAGGGAGCTCTTTATGGAAAGACTGATCAAGTCAATCAAACACAGCCTTACAAGACCATACACCGCACCGTGCCGACACAAGAAGTTTTTGGAAACACTATTGGTGCAGGAATTGAGGGAAGTCTCAACAGCAGGCCGCTCACATATCAGGAAGAAAAATGGGAAGACACGCCTGTTCTACGCCCAATAGACTTCATGCAACGCGACATAATCATCACGTATCCATTCGAAAATATCAGTTCCGATGAAGCCGAACGTGACTCAGATTACTACCCGCAAACGAAGTTGCTGTAATAAGAAATCGAAAACAAGCAGAAGACGCTCTCAAGACAAGTCATCAACTGACGGAACGCTTCTGGAATATTTGGCACAAAGACTATTTGACCAGTCTAAGAGAGAAACACAAACTTGATGTTAACAATAAACGCGGTACCAACAAATTTCCTACTGAAGGTACAGTAGTGCTAGTATCCGAAGCAGTGATGCCCCGCAATTCCTGGAAATTAGGAAGGATTACCAAAGTATTTCATTCACACAATGGAATGATACGCGAAGTCGAACTGAAAATACCCAGTGGTCGCACCATCCGCCGTCCAGTGAATCTACTAATTCCGTTGGAACTAGGAGACTTAAACACGGATACCACCGAAACAAACTTTCCAAAGAAACTTGCAATAACGAAAACAAAGAAGGACCACTGGAGGCACGTTATAACCTGCGCCCTCGATTGAACAAAAATGGAAATCTCAATTGTGGAAATAAGACAGTCAACAGTCATGCAAAGGCAACAGTGATTCAGCCTCATCTTCAACTGGACACAGTACACGGTCATGAACAGATTCAACGCAAAACAAATTTTGAGGAGGTCGGAGCCCCAACAGCGTTGGACATCTCACGCCTATTCACCTCCCTGCACCTCACCCACCTCCAACAGCGAAAGGCGAACCCCAACTCGCACGTTCCTCCCCCAATCGAAACACCTTCGCCACTTCCAACGACAAGCGAACTCCAGCTCAAACACTCCTCTCCCACCCAAACCCTTTCCCTACCTCCAACGGCGAGAAAACCCCAACTCGCACGTTCCTCATCCATTCAAACCTTACGTCCACCTCCACCGGCAGGAAATCGAAGCTCACACGTTCCCTTCGTGTCGAACAGTTTCCACATCAGAAAACGACCCAACTCAAACTCACGCGTTGGTTTCGTCAAAGGATATCCACAATATTAACACGGTTTCCTCTGCTCTTGCAGTATCGATCAAGAAAACATTACACGTCATCGAACAAGAAGACAAGACGTCGAAGAAGAAGAAGAAGGTCAACGTGCTCGGCCCGGAGTATAGTGCCTCAACTGCACTATCAACAGCGAAAGGAAGAAGATATCCAGATCAGAGTATTATGATAAAGGATAAAGTCGAGTATAAATAAGACTGTCTGTTAGAAATGAACCTTACTTGATCAATTGTGTCCACAGCAGCACCCAGCTACTACAAAAGGATTGTGAACCTCGTTTCGAAGTATGCCGCAGCCTATGGACTTCGTCTTCGTCCCGACAAATGCAGGCAGCTGTGGGTCTCTCAGAGGCTTTCACCGGGAGTTTGTATGGACGGACAACGGATCGAACTGGTGGATGATTTTTGTAATTTGGGCTGTTTGCTGAAGGGGGATGGTAGTTATGCAGCGGATATTCGACAACGATGCGCGAAAGCTACGTCTGCATTCAATTCTCTAACCAAGTGTTCGTGGTCTACCCTAATCGCGAAGAAAGTCAAGTTGCGCGTCTATTTATCCGCTATGTACGGATCGGAGACGTGGGTAGCACCGAAGACGCAGATGGAAAGGTTGGAATGCACGGAGAGGAAGCTGTTTAGACAACTGCTTGAATATTTCTGGCCGTGGATGTGCAATAACGAAATTCTCTTTAACGAAATCGACGCCTTACATCAACGCTTGACACGAGGGAGGTGGCATCATCTCCCAACGCCATCTCGAGCGGCGACGGAAGGTCGTCTTCGTTTGTTCGGGCTATTTTAAGAAGACATAGGTAGAAATGAATGGAAAACCCTATAAAAGATACTTTATGCTGCTATCAATCATTGTTGTTGTTGAAATTCTATGGAAATACTTTGATTGATACCGTTACAGATCGGTGGTTCATTTCATTTCTGACTTGATTTTTAAGTGCCCCCCCCCGTGTAGGACAGTTCCGACGACACACCTCGATGAAGATGCGGAATGACGGCGCCAGGCGAAAGCCAACCGATCAAGTCAAAGTAAGTCAAGTTGTTCTTAGACGAACGGTCAGAAAAGTTTGGAGAAAAGTATTGATTGTTTTGGACAAGAAATCTTATAGCCGCTCGAACAATCAGTGTGTGGAGCTCGTTTCTGTCTTTTTGGACCCTGATTGTTAGAGGAGTCCGCCATGTACTCATGCGAATTAATTACGGGGAGTTCCTCCTTGTTGCGTTGTAAAATGGGGAGCCTTTCAATTATTTCCGCTTTTAGTAGGCCCAATACGAAGAATGCGTGTATACTCCTGATACGGTTGTTGTCAAGGGTCAAACACCATTCACAGTCAGAACGGTTTGTAGATTTGAGCCGGTATGTTAGTGTTTAGAAAAACGCGGGGGTTCGCACGATAAATCTATTTGCCCGCTGTATACCGCAGAGCGTCTAGCTTCTCTATGCCTTGCACGTTGAGAATTAACGCACAATTGAACGCTACAAAATCGAGCTGTCAAAATCAGCATTGGAAATGCCTTCAAGCAATAAAATCACTGACCGGTTTCTCTATCGGATGCATAAACAGCAAAACTGCAGAGCATGTCTATCGTTGCAATAGAGTCCATAATATGATAGAGGACGGCAATCAGCGGACGGACCGGAAACAGAACAAAATACAATATAAGAAGAACGACCCTATTGGCGTTAACCAAACCCTATACTCAGACAAACAGAGCAGGCCTCGAGCTGGCAAAAGTATGCATTCCAGGCGAGTAGTTGGCCACCAACGCGCGCTCAGCGGGCGATTGGAGATGCCTTGGCAGTGTTAAAAAACACCTTGAATGCGGTCGACCAGCTGACATTCAAGAGCGCAGATGGCCGCAATTTAGTGACTAGATGGCAGCATTCTCAGATCGGTGGCGAGCTGGTGGGGTCCGGCTTGCAACTCGGAAACCAACTCGCAGAATTCAGCTGTCCAATTCCAGAAGTGAAATCAGGTGTTGATAATCGTCTATACAGTAGTGCTGGAAAGGTGTATATGACTTCTTGAATGGTGCGCAGGATTCCCACACTATTGCGCAGATTTGTTGGAAACGTGTGCAGGACTGTTGTGAGCTCAGAAAAACGCCGCATTCAATGCATGTGGAATATGCATTCAACACAAGTGACCACCCCCATAGAAAAATTCTATCGCAGGGGCACGTGCTCCAAACAACAGCACGTGCTGCAAAATTCAACCGCAGGAGCACCTGCTGCAATGTAGTCCTACGCTATTGTCGCAGCATGCCGACACGGCCAGCTCGCCGAGCACTATTTGGGGCCGCTAGCAGTTGGACGAGGCTTCCAGCGCCTGGGCAGGCCAAGTACTGAAAACTTGAGTAATTGAACCGGCGGCGAGTCCAACATCTGAGTCCCGCCTCAAGAGTGCGTCGTATGCTTCCCATTTTAGAAAAATCGCCTTGTCATCGAGTTAAATGTGTATAATGCACGCATTGAACGCTTTGTTTGTTGGGACATAAGCTGTAATTTGAAACACAATAGGAGCACGTGCTTCTCTAGCAGCACGTTTCCTGAATGTACTCGAAACCGCCTTGTCATCGAGATGAATGCATATTCGACACGCAGTCAATGCGGCGATTGTCAGAGAGTGTGCAAGGCTGTCGAAAAGACGTACAGGACTACCAGCACGGTGTCGAGGATCAATGGTAAGGTGCGCAGGAGTGTTAGGAAGATGCGCATATAAATAGGTCGATAGCTCTCACACAATTCTGCCCCTTCGAGTGTCCCGCACACCTCCCAACAACCGTGCACAACTCTCACACAATCTTGCGCACTTCCCCGACAATTCTACGCAACTCTCACACAGTCCAGCCCACCTTCCCAACAGTCCTGCATAATTCTCACACACTTCACCATGGGCGATCCAGTAAAGCCACCCACATCTCCAGGTCGACCCATCCATGTCATATCGGATAAAAACGAAAGACCGACAGACGCAACGAAGGGAAGAAACGCGATTCGTCCACCACTGCCAAAGGCAAGATCGAAAACGTCACAATTCATGAGCAAGATGTCAAAGCTAAGGACTTCAACTGCTTGGAGGAACGAAAGAAGGCCCTCGACATCATTGTCGATGCCACTCGAACCACGAAAAAGCGTTCAAAGACCAACGGAATCAATTTCGCCTTCCTTCCACCACTAGGGCCATAGTTATGCCGTCTTTGCGACCGCGATAGGTTCGGTCAACTGTTACAAATCGCGTCGGGGCCAGGTCCAAACAGTAAAAAAATGTTGTCGTAGGAAAACTTGGCAGCACCAGTGCAGTGCACTGCGACGGGCTTGTGCGACAGCTACCCAGCAAAATCCAGTATCGTGCGAGGTGTTTCTTGAACCTAAGCGACAGCGACGGATGGCATTCGGCCATTATTATACCCTACGACAGATCTGCCCCTGTCATCGAGGGTCAGCCGTCGCTGTCGCTCAGGGCTGAGAAAAACAAGAACGACATTGGATTGAACCCTCGGTCGCTGTCGCTGGCACCCGTCGCAGTGCACTGCACTGCGACGGACAGCCGCGACAGCGACCGATTACCGCACGGTTTTCACCTTTCAGGCATAACATCCCCTTTCGAGCCAGCGACCGCGACAGGTGCTGGTAACTGTTCTTCTGACGGCATTTTTCTGTGTACCTGGTCCTCAGAAAAATGAAAATATGTTACATGTAATATAAAAGGCCTGAATAAATATACATATAATATAAATTGGCCAATGTATATTACTTGCGAATTATCTCGACCGATGTATGTTGAATGTGACAAATCGACCCCTCGCTGGCAGGCCAAGTGTCGCACGTAATATGTTTTTGCAGGTGAAAACATAATACTTGTAACACAAGAGACGATTAAAATATACTTGTAATACATCTCCGTCAATGTGAAGTATCTCTACTCAAGTAAATTACATGTAGTATAAGTGTAACGTAATTCAAATACCCTCAACGACTGAGGGCCCATGCTGAACATGTTCTCCAAACCTGCAAAACATACGGGCCGTCGAGTACCTTGGCGATGAGCGCAGGTCCATTGGATTGACATTCGACAGGGTGGCCACTCGCACTGGCTCTCTGACATTCAGACAGCGCGGCGCTGGGGCATTTTCGGCATTTAGCGCGAGGCTGGGGCGCGATTGGTGGGCGGAGCACCCCTCAGCGCGAGGCCAGCGACTGCCTCTCCGCGGAATCTTCGCGAGACGGCGTGTTCCATGCGAGACCTGCTGAAATAGTTGAACGGCGCCGCGCTGGGGTAATAATTCATGGCCCAGCCTCGCGCTCTGTTCGCAATCATCTCTGATTTTTTCGATTGAAGCGCGGATGTTAATGTCCGATTTTCTTTTAGTTTCGGTGTCGCCCTAACTTTTCTCCGTGAATATTTGCTGTACCGTTTTGTACTAACATATATTCAACGAATTTGTCACTTACAGTTATCGTATTGATCGATATTCCATTTTGCATTTCATTTTCAGATGTGACGCGCGAGGCTTCAAATCTGCAGACGTGGATGGCGCTCATAGTCAGGAATGGATTCCGAGAGATGTGAGTTTGTGACAAAATCTGCTCAACTTTCTGTAAATTTCCTTGTGAAACTGGATATCATGATACGAATGCTCGAACACTTTTTTTCAGAATTGCGCTAGGCAGTCCCAGAGTGTGCAGCAAAAGGATGACGGTCAGTGCAGCGGAGATCCGGATCTAGTCAACTGATGTAGCCTCCATTTCCCAGCTACTCGCAGTTTTCTTTATCACTATCATAAAAGCAACGCGGTTTTGAGAATGATTGCCTCATTTTCATTATTTGAGGTTTTCGAAAAACAGCCGCTTCGCATCTTCGATTGTGATAATACGACTGCGAGTAGCGAGGAAAGGAAGGGTATGCTATGTTGTGGACTGCGAAAAATACACAAGGACGGCGTTATATGATCTTGACGATATTCGAGTAATGATTAGTTCTCGTAATAACCCAAGAAAAAGGTTTGATAGATTTTGTGCTCCGTGGTTTCCCATATTTCCATCTATTTGCTTGTCCATTTTGTACTCCTGCATTGCATTCGTACGTCTCGATCTTATTGAATGTCCATTTTGTGTTCCTGTACAGATATAAGCAGAAGTGTAATCAATCACAAGTGCTTTCATTCATTTAAATACGACTATTTCAATTTAGAGTATTTATTGTTAGTGAATGGAAAACTATGCATGAAAAGATTCCTTTTTCAGCATTGTCATTGCGTGAAAACGTGTTGTTATGACCAAAATTTGTTGTATTACGATTTAGAATGAAGATAAATTATTCATAGTAATTGTGTCATGATATTGATAATATATTGCTAATGTAATAATATGATGATACATGATAGTATTGATAGTAATGAAGCCAGAAAAGGATACAATCGACGCGATGGAAAAGGCCGGCCCCGCGCTATTCTGCAAAAATGACCCAGCGCGGCGCCGCTGAAGAATTTTAGCCTCACGCTGGGGCGCAAACAGCGCCAGGCTAGGATGGGGGCGCCGCCTCGCGCTGTTTGCGCCCCAGCGCGGCGCTGTCCGAATGTCAGAGCTCCTCATGGTTCGTGCTAATCGTGGGGAGGATTAGAGGGGTCGACATACAATATTCCTGAAGAAGCTTAAGCCCACTGCTTCACGTTTTGAAGCTGTGGGTTCCAAGCTTGCTGTTTCCAAGCTTCGGATCTGGAACAGCACGCTTTAAACTCCGAGGATGTCCAAGAGAGCTTGAAGGCAGCAGACACGCTCAAAAATGGTATCGATTTTATGAAATGAATCAAAGGTTTGGAGCTGGCTGTATTCGGAACTGACGAAAAAACGAACGAAAACTGTGTGCAAATAGAGGAATAACGGTTATTTTGTTATCAGGTGAAAGTGGACAAGTTTTACGGCGCGCGGTTGAAACAGCGAATATTAGCAACAAAACGGTCGAGATAAAGAAGCCGATATACTCTTACACTCTGTACTGGAACGCTAGCCTCGTTGGAAGCATCAAAAACCAGCCAAAGAGACCATACAGTGCGTTCGGAAATTATAGGGACACCTCTAAAAAATGAGATTTTCAAAACATTTCTGGGAATGGTGATGAATACTGTTCATCAATGAATTCAGCGTGATAAAAAACCTCTGTTCGCAACTTCCTTGAAACCGTGCCTAATTTCATAAGATTTTGCCTTTACATTTAGACAATTTCACCGTTCGGAAATGATAGGGACACCCTGCAAAAAATGGAATTCTTCACTTCGAACAAAATTTCCCGTCACAAGTTCACTACATGAACGCAACACGAGGACACCCAACATCTTTATTACAACCATGGGCCGTGGTACATCGCTTACTGTTTCCGAACAAGCCCAAATACGTGCCCTCAACGCTGCCGGGCTGAGCCAACGTCGAATTGCCTCCCAGCTCGGACGCTCCCCCAACTGCATCAGCCACTTCCTAGGAGATCCAGACTCCTACGGCTTGGCGAACAGTCCTGGACGCCCAAGAAAGGTCAGCGGCAGGGATGCACGGAGGATAAGCTGACTCTGCTCAAACAGCAATCTGTCTCTCAACCAAGTGAGGGCTCAGTTGTCGCTCAATGTGTCGAGTACTACTGTTTGGAGCGTCGTAAGCGCAGACGAAAACATCGTCCGCCAAGTGACGAAGAAGGCTCCATCACTCTCAAAAGCCCACAAAGTAGCTCGACTCCTGTTTGCAAGGAACAACATGGCAACAGACTGGTCAAAGGTAATGGATTCTCTAAAAACCCGATAAAATTTAAAAAAGATAAAGGCGACATGTTCCAGGTAACCTCCATTTCCCTGCTACTTGCACTTTTCTTTATCACTATCACTAAAGTAGTGCGGTTTTGAGAATGATTTCTTCATGTTCATTATTGAGGTTTTCGAAAAACAACCGCTTCGCATCTACGATTGTGATAATATGACTGCTAATAGCGAGGAATTGAAGGATAATTTTCTCCGACGAAAAGAAGTTTAACCTTGATGGACCTGACGGTGCTCGATGCTACTGGAGAGATCTTCGCAAGGATCCGATGCTATTTAGTCGAAGAGATTTCGGAGGCGGTTCGCTGATGTGATGGGGAGCATTCTGCAGCGAAGGTGTTTTGGAAATCGCCTTCATTTCGTGTCGGATGGATTCGGAGGAGTATCAAGAAACATTTCGTGCGCATCTTCTGCCGTTCTTCACTGGAAACAGGCGTCAATGCTACATTTTCCAGCAAGATAACGCTGCGGTCCATGTCTCCAGATCCACAAAGGCGTGGCTTCAACAAAACCGAGTTCGCGTGATGGAATGGCCCGCGTGTAGTCCTGACTGCAACCCGATAGAGAATATCTGGGGCATAATTGTGCGCCAGATTTACGCGAATAACAAGCAGTATGGGACCGTAGACGAGCTAAAGGCCGCTGTACTCGAAGCCTGGAGAAATTAGGATAAAAATGTGATATCCAATTGGATCACTTCTATGCCGAATAGAATTTTCGAATTAATTTCCAACTCTGGAGGTGCGATATCATATTAGATTTTATGTATGTGTATGTTTTGTTCATTCCTTGTTTGATAATTTTTGTTTTTTAATAGTGTCCCTATCATTTCCGAACGGCGAATAATGTGACAATTTAAAATAAAATATTACAATATTACGCTATTGTTATAGAAACAAGTGAACAGAGGTTATTTACCTTCCTGAATTCATTTATGAGCATTACTGAACGCCGCACTCAATTTTAACATAAAGACTGTGGTTTTCAGGGGTGTCCCTATCATTTCCGAACGCACTGTATTAGTACTATCAATCTGGACGAGTTTGTACCAGGGGCGGCATGCATGAACGCAGCGAACGGTGTCAGGGAGCCGCTCCGCGTGCCAAGCGCGCAGCGTCGACCAACGGGCGGCCCCGAAAATCAGACACATCAATACACGCCACGAAATTCGGGGCCGCCCCGTTGCTCGACGCTGCGCGCATGGCACGCGGAGCGGTTCACTGACACCGTTCGCTGCGTTTATGCATGCCGCCCCAGGCCGTCCAATAATTCCTGTCCGAAAATTTTCAAAATTCTATAATTTTCCTTAGAAGCGTTATAATATCAGGCAAGTATAATAACCTTCTAGAAGGTTCTCCAAAGTTCTAAGCTAGGGGTATATAAGGCGCAGTCGCCGCGTCTAGCTACCAGTACAAGCTAAAATGGACCAACGTCGAACTCGCACGTTCGTGTACTACGAGTGGCTGCTGGGCAACGACACGGGCACCGCAGTCGCCAACATCTGCAGAGCGTGCAAGGAGGATGCAGTGTCCCAACGTACAGTCAGCCGCTGGTTCAATCGTTTCGAGAGCGGCGACACGAGCCTCGAGGACAGGGAGCACAGCGGAAAGCCTTCCACGGTGGATGATGACGAAGTCCGTCGCTGTATCAAGGAGAAGCCGGAAGCCATCACCCGTGAACTGGCGACGACGCTCGGCTGCAGCAAGTCCACCATCCACAATCGACTCAACTTACTCGGCTACCACAAAGTTCTGGCCCGTTGGATCCCCCACCGTCTGACGGACGCCAACAAGCAGATCCGCGTGGCCGTCTGCCAGTCCCTCCTCCTTCGTCCACATCACAAGGAGTTTCTCGAGGACCTGGTCACTGGGGATGAGAGCTGGGTCCTCTACGACGACGTCGCCCGCCGTGCCGTCTGGATCCCGCGCGGAGAAGAGCCGCCGACAACGCCGAAAGCCGACCTGCACCCGCTGAAGATCATGCTCTGCTGCTGGTGGGACACCAAGGGCATGCTGTACTTCGAGCTGCTCCCGCAAGGCAGGACGGTCACCGCCTCCATCTACACCTATCAGCTCGAGAAACTAGCCGCCGCCATCCGAGAAAAGCGTCCCCGACGGGCCTCGATCCACCTGCTGCACGACAACGCGCGCCCCCACGTGGCGAAGAAGACCCAGCAGAAGTTGGCGACGCTCGGCTGGGAGACGGTTGCCCATCCGCCGTATTCCCCGGACCTCGCCCCCTCCGACTACCACTTGTTCCGCCCGCTGAAGCATCATTTGGCCGGAAGAAAATTCACCAACTACGACAACCTCAAATCCGACATCGCGGACTTCTTCGAGTCGCAGCCCCCGGAGTTCTGGGCGAAGGGCATCGGCGACCTGCCCAATCGATGGGCCACTGTTGTGGATAACTGTGGCGATTATATTGTTGATTAGACTTGTTTTTCAATAAAGTTGAAAAAAATTAAAAATGGTGAAATTTTTTGACAAGAATTATTGGACAACCTGGTATTTTGGGGCGGGGTTGCAGAAATTTTCAGATTTGCATTGCTGGAATTTAGTAGTTTTGACTCGTATTTGACGCTTCCAACGGCGTGAGCAGTCTACTAGGAGCCATGCGACTTCAGAAACGTAGTTATCTCAACAATTTTTTCGAGCATGTCTGCTGCCTTTAAAGGCTGCTGATTCGTACGTGAAGTAGCAACTTGGAACTTTTGCAGCTCCAACCCTTAAAGGCAGCAGACACGCTAGAAACGTTGTTGAGATAACTATGCTAGTTGGATCGTATGGCCCCAAGTGGAACGCTCACGCTGATGGAAGCGTCAAAAACGAGTGAAAACTACCAAATTTGAGTCGAAAATTTTTGCCAGTCACGCCCATGAGCTTCCAACCCCGCCCCCTCAATATACGAATACGGTCACTTCGGCTGGTTTTAAAGCTTCCAGCGAGGAGAGTGTTCTAGTACAGGCTGTAAGACTCTATCAGCTTCGCTATCCCAACCGTTTTATCGTTATTATTAGCTATTTCAACCGCTCGGGCAAAACTCGTCCAATTTTACCCCATAACAAAAACAGCCGTTATTCCTGTATTTGCATGCAGTTTTCGTCGGTTTTTCGTTAGTTTCCCATACTACTAGCTTCAAACCTTCGATTTATGACATAAAATCGATACCACTTTTGAGCGTGTCCGCTGTCTTTAAGCATCGAGCTCTAATTAAGTTACATGAAACATAAGTGTATGTTACGTGGCATATGAGTGTATGTTACATGTAATATGAGTGTAGGTTACATGCGATATAAAAGTAAGATACTTGAATGTATCAAGTATCTTACACTTTAGATTCCATGTAACATGTTTTCATTTTTCTAGGTCCCGGCACGATTCGTAACAGTTGATCGCATCTGTCGCGGTCGCAAACTTTTGGTATAACAATGGCCTTCGACGACAGCGACGTCGCAGTGTACTGCGACTGCGACAGGTCTGCCGTGGGGTATAACTATGGCCTAGAACCGCCTTCCTATACGCCACAACCTGCGGTAAGGAAAACAGGTAGCAAGATGCTGCCTGTGTCGAAAGCTTCTAAAACGAGTACAAAGACTAAAACTGGAAGCAGTGCTTCATCTAAAACGATCAGACAATAGCCGTCGACGAACTCGAAGAAGAAGTGACCTCTCTATATTGCTTAGAATGTGTGCATGGTCGCTGACATTGTGAAACCATCGTAGAACAGAGGCGACGCTCCGGTTTGATATTTTTGAAGCCATTTCCTTACGGAAGTAGACTGCTCACATTCCTAACAGTCTTGCACATTTCTCCGGCAGTTCTACCCCTGTTTTCGACACTCCTGTACACTTCCAAGAGATTCTTGCTCGCCTTCGCAGCAGTTCTGCACACTTTCCCAAGTTCAAGAAACGGGCAATCGAAGAGGTGGGCCGTCGTGTGGCCAGGGTTACCACAATCAGGGCACTCGTCAGGCTTACTGCCATCGATCCTAAGCAAGTATGACATCAGCATGGGGAAATGCCCGCAGCGTAACGAGGCAAGGGAACATCCAGCCCGCCTACCGAGTTCCATCTCGGTGTCGCTGACTTCAGGTGGTGCGATCCCCAATATGGGGTTGACAGCCACCTTACTCAAGCGATCCCTAACGATTCGGGTGTGCTCCGCACGTAAAATACGAAGACCATCCAATTAGGAGTCTGTCCATCTTTGTATATGGACTTTCTCGGGAGCATCCAAAAAGGACCTTCTGATATCTCTCTCTCTAACAGGATTCATAATCTTTCTCAATGGGCGATCAGGCCGCTTGACGATGTTAATAACTAGCTGCTGCGCTTGGAGTTGACAGTGCTCCTTGAAGGCAGTGGTCACGATGAAACACGTAATCGAAAAAACTACAAAAAAATCAGCTTGGATTGAAAACAGCTGAAAAACTATGAAGGTAGCGCGGTAAAAACGGGCTAGAATTAGAGTTTCTAAGGCCCAAAGATGCCAGTTCGTGCACACGTGCACAGCGTCGCCAAAAAAGATCGCAGCCCCATGCCGGGGTGTCGAAAATCTTCGGAGGAAGAAATAAATGCAAATTTACCTAATAAAAACAGTTGTGCAGAGAAAGAGAGCACTCCAGTCAATGTTTCTGACTAGATGTGTACATAAATCCGAAAGTTCATTGATTAAAATTCAATTTCAGGCCAGCTGATATCTTGATATATGAGGTCATCGATGCCGATGATGTGGAGTGGGCTCGTCCACCATCAAAAGACAAGAAAGTTCAGGCCTCAAATTTGGCCCAAAACAGTGGTTTTTTTCGCGATTTTTTCTTATAGGTCCTACTTCTCGAGACCCAGAAAAGGGTTTAGAGAGAAAAAGACGACAAGCATAAATGATCGTGACCACTGCCTTTAACAGGCAGAATACGGCATGCTCCACTGGAGTGCTTTTAGCAAACCCAGCGGCAATCCGAAGTGCAGCATTTTGAACTCGCTGCATCTTTGTCCACGAAGAGGCCGATATTATATGTTGCCATACCGGTGCTGCATACTCCAACGACGGCTGCAAGATTGCCTTGTACGTGGCCAGGATCGTCTCCTTACTGCTTACCCACGAGGTACCGCTCAGAGCTCGTAAGACGTTGAGCTTAGCTCTCACTGTAGCGTTTTTTTCACAGCAGTGTTTTTATGGAACTTGAGCGAAAGATCCAATACTAGGCCAAGCAGCTTCGGGAAACGTGCGGCAGGCAGACGAGCGTCTTCCCAGTTCACAGCGGGGTGAGCACAGTGTTCCTTACGGTCAGTGAAGAAAACAGATACAGATGATTTAGCGGCAGAAGCAGTGAGCATAATATAATCGAGAAAGCTCTTCAAGACGATGAAGTAGGTATTGATCTTGCGTGCAGCTACATTAATGTCTCTGTCACGGCATAAGATGGTGATGTCATCAGCATACGCAACGACTTTGATGTCACTTGGGGAGATGGGCAAATCTTCAAGGTAAAGAGTGAACAGAGCAGGCGATATGACTATTCCTTGAGAGACACCGGTAGCAATTGGGGGGCTATTAGAGACATGTCCCTGTAACACCACTTTTGCTCGGCGTCCTTCGATGAGTGCAGTAATCCATCGCTTCTGCCAAGCCGGGATGGTGGACCCCAGTAGCTTCTCAGACAGTATACCCGCGATGACAGTGCCAATGGCCTTTGTGAGGTCAAGGGCTACTCCCATAGTGCGTTGAGGCTTTTTGGCGTTGAAGCCATCCAAAACATAGCTCACAATCTCCAGCAGCGCCGTGGTAGTAGAGTGAAGTTTGCGGAAACCATGTTGGTGCTGCTGTTTGTTGTTATGCTCAGCGAGCTCCTTGAAGGCATCGTACGCGCAAAAAACCGTATCTCATTTTTTCATGTTTTTGCGCAGGCAATTCTCTGACATACAGAATAACAGTGGAAAGGCTCCACAAAATCATCAACTTTCGCGAAAAGACTCGTTTTAAAACGTCTCGAATTATTATCTTCCCACCCCTCCGTCAATTTCGGTGTGTCTGGTGCAATACGTCGGAAGTTTTTTTCGCAAACGTCGGATATGTTATTTGCTTTAAACTTATTAAGTGGGTGATTTTCTCTTGCCTTTCGTTCACTGGAACTTATTCTAAAAAAAGTATCCATTTAGCAAGTTTGGATGTAAGAACATCCCGAATTAAAAATTTCAAATGCTGAATCATTTGCGCCTGTGATGGCGCTTCTGTTCCTTGTGCTAGATGGTTGGTGAAAACTGATGGCGGATCGTCATTTGGAACCACTCTGACTTCAGAACCATATGTTTTTGTCACGCGAAACTTAGCCGACGTGGTCCACCGGGCTCATTCATGAATATAAGCCTGAGAAATGGAAATTGGTTTTCAGCGCGAACGATGCCTTTAAAGGCAAAGTCCAACCTCAAAATCGGGTTTCTGTTCTTCTGCCTATCTAAAAAACGGTCCCACGCTGATTCGAATGTCTCTAGAATCGTACAAGGCCCCCTGGTAACGGAGTTATGTCCCCTCAAAAATTGAGCTACGGAATCAAGGTGGACGAGTTCTCCTAGGCGTGTAACTTCCGTCATTTGCAACCGATGAGTGCGAGCCGACCTGAGTAAAGAGAGAGGCTGAGAATGAAGGGAAGAACAGGTCTATTGATCGGAAACCATCGCTCATCTCGTCATTGTTGAGCTCGAAAGATCGTAAAAGGGGCGTGCCAAAGTGGCTTCCGGGTGTGGGCGCCCCAGGGTGGCTTCCTCCTATATCTCGCTTATTCGGGGGAATTGAGAGCTCGCGTTTGGCAGGTGCTATAAAGGGTTGGTCTACTTCACAATTATGTGGAAACCTCAGATTTTGTCCCTGAGCTTGGACTGTGCCTTTAACGACCAATTTATCAGCGACTTTAGCGAGTGGTGAAAGAAGACTAATCGGTCTATACCCCTTTGATGGTGATTTTTCAGGCTTAGGCAATGGCATGACGCTTGCCATGCATGCGCGAAAGGATGTGTTGATGACATCAGCCAGGATTGGCACGAGCTCATTCGACAGTTTCTTCTAGACCGCTGGACTCATGCCATTTGGCCCTACAGCCTTCGAGTTGCGCATCTCTTTGACCACCTTCTCAATCTGCGCGGGCGTCACTGCTCCTGTCACATCCATGAGTGGTATATTAGCGAACTCTCTTACAGTCACTCGGTTCTGTTTCCCTCTCTTAGCCTGAGTTATTAAAAAATCCTTTCCGAGAGCAGTTGCAGCCTCCTTTCTCAATTTGAAATCTCCATTCTCGAACTCGATCGTGGAATAGTTGGTGGAGGTGCTTTTGCCCGAGATCTTCCTTAGAACTTTCGAAGTTGATGCTCCGTCACTCTTGAAGTTCATCTTCTCGGTAAATTCCTCCCAGCACTCATTTCTGTGCTTGTCCAGATCCCGCTTTATCTCGCTAACTAGCTCAGCAATGACCGGATCCAGGTGATCTGCGACTCTCTTTGCATCCCTTGTCCTTATCTTCTCCAAGATTTCCCTGGTGACATTGGGAAAGAAGTTCTTGACTCGGCCCTCCGGAATGGGGGCTTTCATTGCCTTGCGAATTGCGTCCGTCAAGTGACGCTCTTTCTGGTGCACGTTTCCATTCCATGGGTGGGCCGCCACATGGCGAAGTGCCACCTCCCTGAATAAGCGCCAGTCTGCAAGGCAAAGAGATTAAGATAAGACCTTTGACGGATACCCTAATAAGGAGCAAGAGAATTAGAGAGATCAAAATGAACGAAGACGGGGATATGATCACTGGACAGAGTTGTCGCGGTCGATCAAGAGCAGGCGCTAGAGAGATTAGAAGATGCAAGTGAGATGTCTGGGCTATCTGGGCTAGAGGATCGGCCGTTGGCCGGGAGACGAGTGGGCTGACCATCGTTAAGGATGACCAGGTCGCACTCCTCCGCCCATTCTGCGACGTCTTTTCCTCTAGCATCAGTGTCAATCGACGAGCAGAATGTATGAGCATTAAAACCGCCTCTGAGAAGACAACAGAGGGTGAAAGGGAGCGGTCGTACAGCTGCTTGAGAGAGGGAGTAGGGTCGTATGATTGGGGACATGACGTGGTAGGAGGGATATAGATATTAAAAAGGGATATAGGTGTTTTGAGGGGGGGGGGGTGGATAGGTAGGCACTCAAGAGTACCATCCTTAGGGGTGTTTGGTATGAGATGAGAGGGTAGACCTGATACCTTAGGGGTGTTTGGTATGAGATGAGAGGGTAGACTTGATAATACGAAAGTAGAAACTTCTCCCCCGAGAGATGACCTTGGAGCATGATAAGCAGTGTAGCCAGGAATGTTAGGGTGACGAGCGGTAGTAGAGGGAGAAAGCTTGGTTTCCTGAACCATTATGACATCAGGATGATGAGGGCGAGCAGAAAGAGAGAGTTCAGACAACTTGGCACGGAGGCCGTAGAGGTTACTATGTACAATAGAGAGGGGCAGTTGGTAAATGAGGAATCAGAGTTGCTGGGGGCAGAGCACAGAACACAATGGTAGGAAGAGTCGTGATGCCTCACAGAACTGAGACCCGAGCAGGAGAGATGCACCCACCTCTGACATCCAAAGCATTGGACACTCTTTCCATTCCAGGTGACATCCTTGCTGCATGTGGCGCATGGATACTTCTGAGCGGGTCTAGGATTCGCCGGCCCTTTGTAGTAGAATTCTTAGGAGATCTGCGGCCGACCACCATCTCTCCCAAAACAAAACCTTCTTCGCGGCCTGCTGGCAATCTGCTGGCCATGAGACGGAATGACAACCGGAGGCAGAAGCGCGGTCATTGGTATGCCAGTCTGCTGGCCACGATTCGTAATGGCATCGGGCGGTCGATAAGCTGGCAGCGCTTCGCCAGCATGCTGGCGGCGAACCGTCAAACAGATGGCCACGACCGGACCCAGTGCTAGTTCGCCAACTGGACGGGTAAATTAGCTGATGGAACCAACCTCCTCGATAACCTGTTGCATAACGATGTCAGTGGCGATCATGACCTCCGATATGGATTGTTCTATTCTATCTGAACCAAAGAACCGAATGTACAACGCTCAGAAAAGTCCGGAAACTACGCACTCACCATTATATCGAAGCAGGTCTCGCGAAGAAAATGTGACACATGATCTATTACGTGTGACGTTGATAAAAACCTGACTCATAGTGATGAATTTATTCAATTAAATAAATCCACTACAGAATAGAGCATACTGGAGGCAAGACAGCAGTCAATGCGTGGTCACACACCCAAACGTAATGGAACCCTCGAGATACAGAGAACGCCATACGAGTGTCTCCTTTTGGTAGATGCTTGGAGAGTTCCTCCTCTGAATACTTCATGCGTTAACTATTAACATATACAACAGCTTGCATCACCTTGAGCTTGAATATCACGCAGTAGTTCTTCATAAGCTCGTCGAGCGACATCCAAATTCACAGAAACATTCTCCTGAATAAAAAAAATGAAGTGCAGCTGTGAGGTATTGCCATTCCAATGCCATGCGCTACAAGGGGCGAATTCGACCAAAAAGTAATATTACGCCAAGACTTTCGCGCACACGTAGCAACGTTGCGGTTTACTGATTGAAGGATTTTTAGAACATGTGAAGGCTAGCATCATACAAAGTTGAGAAGATGTAAAAGAACCCAGAGAAGGGAGAGAACCACTACCAAGTTTTTTACTGACGGCGAATCGCTCCGCTCAACGCTCCGTATGCCCTATTTAACAAGAGCGCCGCCGTAACCCGCAGTTATTGATCCCCTAATATCGGCTTTCGAATCACCTTAGTATGGGAGTATGGGACGGAACCAGGGTTAAGCTCATGCTATGATAATCACAGAGGGGCCGCAGCTTGGGGCATGGAGGAGGAAGGGATCCGCAATCCCGCTACGGCCATCATTGAAAAAATAGTCGGTATTCAGCAGGACAATTTTTTAAACATGAATAGAATTCAATTATACCTAAAAAATTCAAAAGTAGCTTGAAATATAAAAATAATAATAAATTACTCACAAATTTATAGAATTTCGCTAAACTTTTTCTTGATCATATGCATGACCCACCTGGGGGTCGCATGAAATTTCAGGCTGGAGGGAGTGCGGGGAAGCACCTTTTACGAACAGATCACAATGCCACGCCTTACCCTGAACGGAACTGAGGTTATCATAGATTAGCGTCATGGAGGATCATACAAGAATCAATTTCAGGAAGTAGCTACGAATATCGATGCCCCACGGATCGTTACCCCGTAGCCAATGTGTCGTAGTAAAAAAATCCTGTTCTTTAAAAAAGACATTCTCGTTTCTCTGTGATTCATTCCATAACAAATAGAGAGTTTTTTTGCAAATACTACTCCGAAATCGAATGCGTATAAAATTTGCTTAAATGGTAAGGTGCGCCCACGCGACCGGCGTGAGTGTATAATTTCACTTGTTTTACCTTTTTGTACTCCTCGGGTAAAACTAGTTGCCAAGAATCGGACGAAAAGTTGTCTTGCAGGCGTACGAATCAGGGGTGTGCATTTTCCGTTTACATATTCACCGATTTTCCGGATTTACAGGTTTTTCGGTAAATTTCGATTTACCGCATTACCGAATTTTTATCGATATTCACCGAAATTTTTTACCGAAAAAAATAGGGTGTTGTTCGCCCAATCGGCCTACTCCTTACTCGTATTTCACGGGTTCGCCACAGTTGTGGCATGCCTTTGGCGCGATATCCTTCTTCATCCTTCTTTTTGTTACCCTTTTTTCCCTCCCTTTGGCTTACTTTTAGAATGCTCAAACGCTCTCTTCACCTTTTATATCACGTGCTTCTTCTCATCGAGATACTACTACGAGAAATTCATATTTTATTAAGAAATGTCAGTAGGTTTGCAACGCAGCCGAGTCCTGAATCAGATAATTCAGGAACTTCAAAAATTCATTTCGGAGCTCCCGGACACAACACTGTCCACTGCAGTTCTGGCACGACTCCCATGTGAAATTATCGTACTCGCACCTTTCCTCACTGACCAATCAAAACTTTTGCGCCCCTCCTGGCATAGTTGAGGCGGAAAAGATGTCTTCCTTAGCTGG
>JAPDOI010000341.1:600000-775189 GCA_029168955.1 Aplectana chamaeleonis
CTAAATCGTGTCTAATGACTCTCTTTTTGCGTCTTCATTGATATCCCTCTTGTTCTCACGCCTATTGACGCTACGTAATCATGCACATTGCCTTTTTTCACAAAACTATTACAGCGGAAATTGATAGGATTAGGCTTTTTGAAAATAATAGCCACATGAGGAAATAACAGATCACAGACCACGATCTCCCACAAATGTGAATGCCTTCCTAATCAGCGTCTTCGAAGTTCACTTATTGAACACATGCTTCTCCAGATTAACATACTCTTCAGTATCTTTAGGTTTATTACCACTATTGAATATAAAGTTCACATTAGGAAGTGTTGGAAGTCGCACAAAGTAGTCTATTGAACGATAAATTTTGAGCGTAGGATCATTTACTTTGAGAGGAGATCATTTTAATATCTCAAGCAAAATATCTTCTCGTCTACCATATTCTACAGCACGCATCAGAATATTGCGAAATGAACCTAAGATTCGTGGGTAGGACCACAAAAAACTCCTAGAAAATGTTCTAAGCCGAACTGAGGAAAATTCTTCCGAACACCCATGAAAACGACTGATGATCCTCATTTTTTCAGCCGGCCGAGGAAACCCCATGACTAGGTTTAGAAATACCCTTAGTAGCTGCAAACATGGGTTGAAAAACGTCCATTGGACCTTCATTGGTAGTGGGGTATCAATTACGTTGCTGACAGCATTTTCGACCGATTGCGATTTCTTTGTTAGTCAATAAATAGGAAATTCATTGTTATTCGTTTAACTGTTATCTGGCCAGTTCAGGAGAAGTTCGCTAGTGTTAGTTACCAGGGATTTTAAAATTCCTTATTCGCCTATCCTACCCACTCTCCTAACCTGTCTCCAAAGGATTATCACCTACTATTCAAAAGGTCAGTATAGGTTATACTGAATAACATCTACAAGATAAAATCTAGGTAATGTTAGACGTGGGTTGAAGGACATTCTCCCTTTTCGTTGACCACGAACTTTCCTTGTGGCATTTGTTCACTTTTATCTCATAGGGAATTTGATAGTTCAGTAAATTTCTTAAATTACATAATCATTAAATATAAATATCATGGGCATCATATACCAGAAAACACTACTGATAGTTTTCCTTGAAAGAGACTGAGAAGATTTCAAAACTTCCACATGGATTTTAGTTGTTTCTCCCTTTTCTACATTACCGTTCTTTGATTCCCGTGAGTCTAATAACAGCTAGTGGGTCCACGGACCGGGCTAGTCCCTTCAAAAGACCTACAATACCGCTTCTAACATTGGGGAAACGGGGCGAAATGGGCAAAGTTGGCACAAGAACGTCTTTCGCCTATAACCTGCTTTAAAGGCAGTGTCCACGATAATAATCGCTTTTCTGTTTCTTAGCCTATCGTGAAAACGGTCCCATGCTGATTCCAATGATATCTCTGAAATCGTACACGACCTTCTGGGAACGGAGTTATGGTCCTTCAAAAATTGAGCTAGAGAAGCATGTTGGACGAGTTTTCCAAGGCTTGTAACTTCCGTCTCGTGCCGCCGATGTACAGGCCATAAAACGGCCAAAGTCTCACCGTCGACTGCGTGCCACGCGCTGCGCGACCACACGCGCGTCGGAAGCAGACGAGTTTTGGCCGACGCGCGACGAGTTCCGGCCGCCGCGCGACGTTTCGGCCTCCGCCGCGGCCGCGCGTTCGGTCGTGCATCGCGTGGTACGCAGTCGACGGTGAGACTTTGGCCGTTTTATGGCCTGTACCTGAGAATTTTGAAGCGCGAAACCATTTTCCCGACGTCAGGTTCGATGCGTTGTACGCAGTTTTCCTGCGGACAACGCAATGAACCTGACGTCTGGGAAATAAACAAACAGGCATAATTTTTTTCGGAGATTTTTGAAAACTGTTTTTCTCCGCCATTTGATTGTTCTGTAATAACTTTTTCCTAGTAACCTCTTCTTAGTGGACATCGTAGAAACATCGTAGACAATGATACGTTTTTTTAGTCTTTAAAGTACTCCAATCAAAGTGTTTGAAAAAAAAAACATTCTTTTCAGAGCGACCTATTGGTTTTTTAGGCATCGTACACGATGAAAACCGAATTCCAGCTTTCGCGTTCAGTCGGACTAGTGGGTCTTGACAATGCCACTCAGAAAGTTTGGAGTTTCAAAATCGCCTCCGAATGAAGATTTGCTTACCTCAAGACGGCTTCCTAAGTTGGGAGGGCCGGCCTAGGGGTCGATCCGTTGTTACAAGGAGCAAAACTCCGTGGTTGCTGTCGGCGGGCGTGCCTTGACACGTCGTAGGGCGCAATGCACACGCCAGGCGATTTCACATTCGGCATCGATCGGAAGCAGCTGACAGGAATGGACGCAATCCTTTTATTATTTTGTTCAAGTGGTTATTTTCCAGGAAGGAAATGAAAATCTTCTAACGCTGCGCCAAGGAACGAATCGTAAAACTGCACCTTGCGTTCTCCGCGCAACTATCCCAAGTTGATATCGACGCGAACTTCACATTTGTTTTGAACTTGCTTAAAAAGGGTTTTTCTTGGAAAGTTGACGTTTTTGAGGGGACCTTTTGCAACCTTTAGTCACTATAGGGATATAACAACACGAAAACTTCAAAAACATGAGTATGGTTTCCATCGTGTACGATACCTTCAAATATATCAAGAATGTCCAGATAAATCGACGAGGAAACTCCGTTTCTGGGCAGAGTTGTATTATCATGCGATAACGTGTAATTTTGCGCAAGGTGATTAGCGATAGGCAACCACCGCGCGGGACATTACAGGTCATCGCATGTAGAAAAATTTCGCCCGAGAAAGGGTTCGTTTGTAAAGTTTTCCTACCTTCTTAAAAGCAGCAGATACGCTCGAAAAAGTTGAGCTACTAAGCTTCTCTGGGCCGAATTCCGGTCCGCAATTGCTGCTCGACACGCTTTGCGGCCGCACGCTTCCGAGTCGAAAAGCTTCCAGTGCCGCCAATGTATTGATTCTAGGTGGGTTTTTGGAACTGGAAACTAACGAAAATTTAAGAAAGATGTATAAAAAAGCCCCATCGAGTCGGCTTTGGCGCTGGAAACTCGACCGACTCGAGCGCATGCGGCCGCAAAGCGGGTCGGGACGCAATTGCGGACCGGAATTCGGCTCAGAGAAGCACAATCACTACGCTACGGGAGTCGTATGGCCCCTAGTAGAAGGCTCGCGCCGTTATGAGCGTCAAAAACGAGTTGAAACCACTACATTTAAGCAATGCAAGTCGAAAAATTTTGTCAAATCCGCCCTCGAGCTTCGACAACTCCGCCTCCAACCACAAACTCGTCCAAATCGTTCGAACACGATCACATGGGCTGGTCTTTTATGCTTCCAGCGAGTTGAGCGTTCTAGTACAGGCTGTAAAATTCTATCGGCCTTGCAATCTCACCCTTTTGTCGTTAAAGGCAGCATACACGGTCGTAAACGTGATTGAGATAACTACGGTAATAGAATGGTATGGCCCAGAATACAACGCCTTCGCGTTTTGAAGTGTCAAAAACGACCCACAATGCCGCTACATGAGTTAGAAGTTGGCCCCGCCCTGTACTTTCACGCCCCCTGTATTTGCCCTTTTCCTGCAACGCAAGGTTGCCGGGTCATATTCACCGTTGGTACTGTTGAAAGATTGCCTAACAAGTGAACCACACACGTCACTGACGGCGAAGATGGCCCAGAAAACCTGCGTTGGAGGAAAAGGTCAAATACAGGGGGCGTGAAAATACAGGGCGGGGCCAACTTCTAACTCATGTAGCGGCGTTGTGGGTCGTTTTTGGCACTTCAGAATGCTTAGGTTCGATTTACATTGTTATACCAACCACGTTTACGAGCTCGTATGTTGCCTTTAATGTACGCTGCTTCAACCACGCGCGGTGTAACTGGTCCACTCTCACCCGATAACAAAAGCAACCTTTCGCAATTCTTCTAATTGCATTCAATTTCGTTGGTTTTTTCGTTACTTCCCCATCTACCAGCTCCAAACCTTCGATTTATGTCATGAAATCGATATTATTTATGAGCGCGTCTGCTGCCTTTAATTTGATAGGAGCTAATAGGTTGCGCTGAAGAGGATGCATTCTTCTTCTTCTTCCTAGCGTTTGTCCCACGTTGACGTAGGGTCCGCTTGTTTGGTTCTTGTCCTGCACTTATTCCTGTCAGCTGCGTCCTCCGAAGTGAGTCGTGCCTCAGCCATGTTGGTTTTCACGCGGTCGAGCCAGCGCGTTTCCGGCCTTTTTTGCGACCTGACACCGGCCACCTCCAGGTTGAGTGCAGTTTTGACCACGGAACTAGCGTCTTTCCGTTGAACATGTCCAGACCATCTCATACGGGTTTCCTTCATCTTTCCATTTATTGGTGCAACTCCGAAGGTGCCACGCACAGTGGCACGCACAGCCGTGTTGCATTACCTGTTGAATTTCCTCTCCTAACATTCCCATCGTGACGCGCCTGCAGTTGGCGCTCGTCGAGAACGCGCGCCCTTGTGGGTCATCTTGAGGCTCTTTTATAGCTGTGAGAATGGGATGGTATTTAGTACAGTTCACGTATGATGCTGATCGTTCTCTAGAGTAGCAGAACACCTCATCCCTCACGTACTCAGAACTGATCGTTCTTCGTAGTATAAAGAATCATGAACTCTAGGATTCATGACACACTTGTTGAACGTCGGCAGAAGTTCGTGGAATGTAATGCCATTCTACAATGATGAGAGCTCATTTCAAGCTGATAATGAGTGGATTTCTCGCCTGCCAGGCTGAAGTGCATTTCTCCTAACTCATTTCTGTTGAGCCTAATCATTTTGAGCTCATTTCCTCAACAAGCGCAACATTTTCAAATTGGAAAAGTTCACGCTTAGTCAAACTCTTGTTTTCTATCGTGGCGCTAGTGTTGCCTTTGCTAGGGCAGCAGTCAGTGTGGTTTTCCGCATCGTAGCACAATTTTTGACGGACTTATACCATGGAACTCAGAGGCCATCGATTTCTACAAACTTTTCTTTCAAAGCGATTTTACCCGCAGCACCGAGAATTCGTTACTATTCATCTCGGTATCGATTCACGCCTGCTGTTCTTGTAGCCGAGCTTCACTTGCCTGTGTTCTCTTCTCTAGATTCGACTTAGCTTGGAACAAATGGGATGATTGCAGAGTTCATATTGAGATTTCCTTGTTGCTTCTTGCCCGAATTTTTCTCCTAGAAGCATATAGAAGAAAGTTGCGATGATTTCATAGCAACCGCCTAATGTGTAGGTAGTGCACGTAATCTAATTGCTGGCATAACGAGTTACGTAACCGTTGTTGCTGCTCAGTGCATACATACTTATTACTCCTAATGAGACTTTGCGTTCCCCGTAGGAGGTTAGCGCAAACTCGGTGCACCTACATATGTTATAGCATAAGGCACCGAGCAACCTTCAATAGTGAAAGCAAAGTCTCATTAGGATCCATGCCGATGCTAGGTGTAAGATGTTTTCAACTTGTTCTCCACCTACCGTTGCTTTAGATGTGACTTTTATTGTACAGACGTTTGAGCTTTTACATTCGTCGTCATCTATTTTGATGCTTTTACATTTCTCTACTTTTAATCGTCGTTTCGGTTGTGTTCGATTTTCTATCTATTGTAATGGACTCGTTTATGCTGGTTTTTTGTTGTTGTGGCAACTTTGGCGCTGAGCACTTCGAGTGTAGTTAAATAAATGGAAAAATAACAAGCGTTTTGAGTTGTTCAGCATCCCAACTAGAGTAGCACGCGAAAGCGACATCAACTCTCTTCAAAAATTCATATTTGTCATTCCGCTAAAACAACGTAAGCGACATATCGTCAGTCTCCCTTAAAGGCAGGGTTCTCGATAAAATCGGCTGTTGTGTTATCACCGTAGAATGGTAGATCTGACCATCAAAAAAGTGAAAATAAGTAAAAAATTGGAGAAAAAACGCTCAGGAGAAAGTTATGGCTTGGTGTCCTCCCGCCCCCAATTATCGAGATTTGGGTAAAAGCCTGTTTTGTCAACTTTTATTTTGCTTCCAAAGTAATTTCTGAACATTTCTGGAGACTACTGATTGCTTTAGCAGAAAAATAAATGTCGGATAAGCAAGCATTAATGAAAATCGCGTTAATTAGGGGGCCGGCCGACACCGGTCATTAGCCGTTATACTTTGTTTTTGAGGGTTTTTTCCTTAAATTTCCGGGTTTTTTAACTTACTTTCACTTTTGTGATGGCCAAATCTACATTCTCATGAAGAGAGCTCAAAAGTCGCTTTTATCGCGAACCCTGCCTTTAAGTAGTAAGCCGCGCTCAGCAATCGATCGAGACTTCATTCGTTCGTTTACCCGCGCGCAATTCTTCCCGCCAAGCTGCGTCGCGGCTACCTCCCCCTCCATCTAGAGATTGATGATACTTTATTTGTTTGTGCTCTAACCATGTCAACCTCGATGTTAGAAAAGCTTCGCGGCAAGCACTGCTTCTTGCTTCGAACGGAAAAAGAGGGCAGGTAATAGACATTGTTTGTTCTGTTGAAGGCAGAGTCCGAGCAGATTTTTAAACTTGAGATTTTCCGCTAAATCGGAGCGCAGGCCACCGGTTTTTTCCCAGGATAAGTGCGACAACCGCAGATAAAACGGTCTTTAAGTTATTTCAGCCATTTTACTACGCCACTGTGTCGCGAAAGTTTGCCCGTCGTTCAAGTTTTCAACCATTGTATGTGCTTTCCTTGCCGCACGCTCCGGAAATTGTCCCCCACGAGTGCGATGAATGCCGTCAATGCTGTGACCCCGCGGCGTGGCGGAGAGACGACAACCAAGATGCCGTAGAAGAATCGATATTTTGACGGCCCGATCATGCTGTGAATATCGCCATTCTTTACTTACAGGATTTTCTCCATGAGTAGGTCGACCAGTCTAGCACAAATTTTGGAAAAGTCGAAATGTGACCAAATTTTGCCATTAAAGGCAGCATACACGCTCGCAAACATGGTCGAGATATCAGCATAAATAGGCCAGCACGGCCCCTACCATGTCGTCAACGACGTTTGAAGAGCTGAAAACCACCCAGGATGACAGTATTTGACCATCCCTGTCACGCACGCCCGTATTTTCACACCCCTTCGAGTAACAGAATGAAAAGTTAAACTTGAGAAAACATGTGATAATTGAGAGTGATAGCACTATCAAATTGGAGTGCACGAGAGAAACAGCTCGATTTACCTGGATATTACACGTTTGTGCACTGATGAAATCCTCCATTTTCAAGAGCCATCCGGAGTAGAGCGGCATTCTCGAAAGTGGATGAGAGTTTGTGAGTGTTTAGACAGGTAATAATCAAGTAAATCGAGCTGAGCTGTTTCTCTCGTGCACTCCCCTTTGATAGTGCTATCACTCTAAGTTGTCACATGTTTTCTCAAGTTCAACTTTTCATTCTGTTACTCGAAGGGGTGTGCAAATACGGGCGTGCGTGACAGGGATGGTCAAATACTGTCATCCTGGATGGTTTTCAGCGCTTCAAACGTCGTTCACGACATGGTAGGGGCCGTGCAGTCCTATTTATGCTGATATCTCGACCATGTTTGCGAGCGTGTATGCTGCCTTCAAGCATATGGCTACATGTTCCGTAAACGAAAACGCTTTGAAAAAAATCTTATAAGGAAACCTCGCATGGCCTTCCCCACCATTTAAAGGCAGCATACACGCGTTCCTTCCAGCGAGTTGAGCGTTCTAGTACAGGCTGTAAAATTCTATCGGCCTTGCAATCTCATCGTTAATGTTAAATATAGCAGTACACGTTCGTAAACGTGGTTGAGATAACTACGGAAATAGAATGGTGCGGCCTAGATTACAACGCCTACGCATTTTTAAGTGTCAAAAACGACCTACAATGCCGCTACACGAGTTAGAAGTTGGCCCCGCCCTGTATTTTCACGCCCCCTGTATTTGCCCTTTTCCTGCAACGCAAGGTTGCTGGGTTATATTCACCGTCGGTACTGTTGGTAGATTGCCTAACAAGTGACCCACACACGTCACTGACGGCGAAGGTGGCCCAACAACCCTGCGTTGGAGGAAAAGGGCAAATACAGGGGGGGGCGTGAAAGTACAGGGCGGGGCCAACTCCTAACTCATGTAGCGGCATTGTGGGTCGTTTTTGACACCTCAAAATGCGTACGCATTATATTGTAAGCCATACGGTCCGATCCACATTGTTATCCCAACCACGTTTACGAGCGTGTATGTTGCCTTTAACTGATGATGAATGTTTTCTGGTCGATTCTGGCTAGCTGTCTCCGAATCTGACATCGGATTCTGCTACGAACACCGGTGCACGAAAATATAAGCGTTTTTGAATCTTTGCTAAAAGGTAAGGGATCAGCCAATTCTTAGGGTGTTTGAAAAAAAAATCGGATTCGGCTCAAAACTTTCAACTGGGGGTTACTCAGGGCGCTGAACGCGAATCTGGGGTCTGTTCGTCGCTAGACTTAGGGTTGCTGTAGGTGACGGTAGGCATAATGCCTTTTAACTGGAGTTACCTACCTTAATATTTCGAAAATCCGGAAATGGACCCCAAGTTCATGTTCGGCGTCCCAAATAACACCTACTGAGAAATTTTGAGCCAAATCTGAGACTTTGACCATGCTACCGTATACCCACCGTAACCTACCGTAATCTTTTGAGAATCGATATACGGGTTGCAGATTCGTGCTCAGCACTCCAGAAAACCCATACAGAAAATTTTTGGGCCTTACCTACCGACCCATTCCGGAAATCGTCAAAAGCCGCGATTTGCCATCAACTTCTCCCCCTGACTGAATTCTTTGAGCGAATCAAGTCGAACATTTCGAAAAATTGACAAATAAACCCCAGATTGATTAGCGTCTCAAATGACCCAGCTGGAAAGGCTTTGAGTGAAATCTGGAACATTTTTATTTTTTGAAACGCTTCCAGAGGAGCCCTCTAATTGGTATAAATAAACGCCCAACTGAGTAGTCCAAAACGCTCTCAGTCTGCGCAAAGTTCGGAAAATGTGGCTTCACCCAAACTCCGCTTAGGGTGTAGTTTTTGTGCGCTGAACACATTTATGAGGTCCGTTAAAGGATTTTCCGAAAACCAATGCGCGATTTTTATAGAAAAAAGGCGCCTGACAAACAATTCTAGGCTTCTAGCCTTCTAGGAAATCTGTAACTCATGGATTCCCACAATATTCTCTTGAAAATTAAGAAACCGACTTAGAATTCAAGCTCGGTACGTCAAATAACCCTCCATGGAACTTTTTAGCCAGATTCATCCGAGAACTACAAACGTCTCGTTCAGCTCAGCTGCAAGAAATACGAGTTTTGACGGGCTATAACTTTTTACGCAGATGTCCGTAGCAAAATCCGAGTTCAGATTCGAGGAGGGCGTGCCAGAGTTGAGTAGAAAACATGCATCAGCTTTCTGATCCGGGGTAACACCATGCGAGGTTCCCTGGGCGGCGGCCAGGTCGTACGCCGCGCGCGCCTGGGATCATGCGTTGCGTGTCGCGTTGCGGCGTACCACCAAGCGTTGATTGGGTCATTTCCCTTCAACACGATGTTTGGAGACTCGCCTACCACTCATATGGTAGGATCAGTGCAAAAAGTTGACAGCAATGAGTTTCCCAGAAGTGAGCGTTCATCGGCAACTTAAGAAGGACTTCTTTTGCCGCCTGATTTCTGTGAATAATGATTAGTTCTAATGGGGATCACTAAAAACTCTATTTTTCTATGTTATATTCAATGAGATGGGTTGTCCTAGCATCCAAACACGTTTCTTAACCTGAGATGCAGTCATTTTGTTTGTGTTGACTGCACGGTGCAGCGATGAATTGAAGATGGTACGCCGCGACGCAACACGCGTCGCTTGTTATCGCCGCGCGCGGCGTACCACACCCGAGGTTCCCTATTTAAAATAAAAAAATATTTAAAATAAAAAAAATAGAGCTCAAAAAATTGTCGCTCCGGCCTATTTAAACCATCACGTGGGAGCGTAATAAACGAAAGTTGACGCATGCGAGCGTACTGCGCCTTTAAAGAGTCAACTCGGTGGACCTCTCAAGATAGCGCTGTGAGACTGGAGCACACAGCAGAAGCTTCAAATATTCTTGAATTAGTATTACCAAATCGTTGTGTCTTACCAGCCATCTCGAAAAGCAATTGGGAAACGCTGTGTCTCGTGACGTCCAATTCTACACCCTGAGTCTTCAAATCAATGTTTTCCCACTTCTCTTGGCTGTTTTTCTCTTTTCTTGGGTGTCTTGCCAGATATACAGCTGGACCAAGGAGCTTTGATACGCAGCTTCTCACGCATGTGTGACGACAAATACCCAGGTGGCGTTCCATTAATAGCATTGTAGCACGCGACGTTTCAAGCTTTTCCACAATAAGCGTATGCTTCTACACACGCTTGATAGAAATGCTTATTCAGCTCAGAAATCCCTCCTATTGTCAGCATGATAGTTTCTAGCAATGGTGCTTTGACAACTTGAGTTGTTGGCTTTATCGTGTTGTCGCGCGATGAAAATGAGCCCCTTCTGTTAGGTAAGCTTTTCATTGTTCGGTGTTACCAACACTGTTGATCGCCAATCAGTGTCCTTCAACTAGCAAGCTGCACTTGGCGATTGGGCACGAGGTTATTCGATCGATAAGGGGTCCGCAGAGTTGAAGTAGCGGCGTTGCTCGCAGCGACGAACAGCACTGGGTGATGCAATATCGATTACATTCGACGACGATGGCGACCGACGCGGTGTGAAGGGCGACGAGGGGGCACCGCAGAGTGTATTGACGCCGCGACGGCCCTACATCACTGCCAGCGAGTGGCAACCGACGCCGCGTCGATAATGTTTCGAAACATTTCTGTCGCCGCGTCAAGGCTGACGCTCGGCGACCACTCGCCGGTCTCTGCAACTCTGCAGACCCCTATAGACACCTCTGCGTTTTCTCGCGCGAAATTTTTTCGCCAAGCAGCGTCGTGGCTCCTCACTTAGTTTTCACATACTATCATATTCAACTGTGCTTGGAGCTACGGATAAATTCGTTGCGATCTGTTCGTAGAATCCTATCTACTTACGGTCGGCACGGATCGCATTGATCCTTTGTGTTTCTTTTTGCGCGTCGCCGCAACTCTGCGCACATATGCTCTAACAACACAGTTCAGGCCGACACGCAATAAAATCGCTAAGTATAAATGCGACCCGTGTCGGCTGGATGTCAGGACGTCAGAACGTCTGTCTCGACGCCTCATTGTTCCGGATGTTTTTGAAATGTCTCTTGGGTCTTCAGACTTGGAACACTTTTGGCGAGTTTTCGGTGTTGTGAAACTTTTGTCACACCAAAAACTCGCTAAATCTCCAAAAGTGGAAAATTACGCGCATAGAATTTACGAAAAACATCTTCATGAGCATAGCGTCTTCTTACTTTTCGCCCGCATAACGGGATGAAACAGATATACCGTCAGAGACTATCTAACAGTCGTAGACCCGTCAAGATGATGCCCTAGTTAAGTCTTACATGATTTTTGGATGTTTTCCGCCGTAACTGCAGTTACGTCAAAAACTTAGGGACTTAACTAGTGCATCATCTTGACAGTTCTACGACTGTTAGATAGTCTGTGACGGTATACCTGTTTCATCCCGTTATGCGGGTGAAAGGGTGATTGCTTCGGTGAAGATTTACCGAGCAGTTGAGTGAGAGCGGCGCTGGGGCTTCGGTGGTGCAGTGCGATAAGGCGCTCCCCCGGAAAGGGAATATGCTGGTTCAATCTCGCCCGGAGCCAAGCGTTTTGCGATCAACTCAGCACCTTGTGTAAACATACCATAACGTGCACTGCGACGTTGAACTGCAGTTACGGAAAAAAACATCCAAAAATCGTGTAAGACTTATCTAGGGCATCATCTTGACAGGTCTACGACTGTAGATAGTCTCTGACGGTTTACCTGTTTCATCCCGTTATGCGGGTGAAAGGATGACTGCTTCGTTTAAGATTTACCGAGCAATTGAGTGAGAGCGGCGCTGGTGCTTCGGTGGTGCAGTGCGATAAGGCGCTTCCCCGGAAAGGGGAAATGCTGGTTCAATCTCGCCCGGAGCCAAGCGATTTGCGATCAATTCAGCACCTCGTGTAAACATACCATAACGTGCACTGCGGCGTTGAACTGCAGTTACGGCAAAAAAAACATCCAAAAATCGTGTAAGACTCAACTAGGGCATCATCTTGACAGTTCTACGACTGTTAGATAGTCTCTGACGGTATACCTGTTTCATCCCGTTATGCGAGTGAAAGGATGATTCCTTCGGTGAAGATTTACCGAGCAGTTGAGTGAGAGCGGCGCTGAGCTTCGGTGGTTAAGTGCGATAAGGCGCTCCCCCGGAAAGGGAATATGCTGGTTCAATCTCGCCCGGAGCCAAGCGTTTTGCGATCAAGTCAGCACCTTGTGTAAACATACCATAACGTGTACTGCGACGTTGAACTGCAGTTACGGCAAAAAAAACATCCAAAAATCGTGTAAGACTTAACTAGGGCATCATCTTGACAGGTCTACGACTGTTAGATAGTCTCTGACGGTATACCTGTTTCATACCGTTATGCGGGTGAAAGGATGATTGCTTCGGTGAAGATTTATCGAGCAATTGAGTGAGAGCGACGCTGGGGCTTCGGTGGTGCAGTGCGATAAGGCGCTCCCCCGAAAAGGGAATATGCTGGTTCAATCTCGCCCGGAGCCAAGCGTTTTGTTGAAAAAAATATTCAAAATAAGATAAATGGATGACTTGACTTACTTGACTTAATCGGTTGGCTTTCGCCTGACGCGGTCATTCCGCATCTTCACCGAGGTGTGCCGTCCTAGTAGTCAGCCGTGTCCATTTTTCACGGTCTTCAGCCACAATTTGAACACATTCCATCCAGTTGTCACTATTCCATTTCCTGCGAAACGAAACATCGCGCCTGAACTGTCTTTCGATGCCGAGTGACTTCAAATCCTCTTTAACCACATCCGTCCAGAACTTTCGCCTACGCCCAGGTGGCCGTTTCCAGACAGGATTTGGAAGCATTTTTTAAAGGTAGCATACACGCTCACAAACATGGTTGAGATATCATCACAAATAGGACCGCCTGGCCCCTACCATCTCGTCAACGGCGTTTGAAGCGCTGAAAACCATCCAGGTTGACAGAATTCGAGCATTCCCGTCTCGAAAGCCTGTGGAACCCCACCCCTACGAATAACAGAATGAAAGAGTGAGGCATGTGAAAACATTTGATAGCTTAGAGTGATAGCCTAGCAAATGAGATTCTACGAAGAAACGGCTTGGTTTACCTGAACATAACATGTCTGTTTACTGATGAAATGCTCCATTTTATAAGCCAGCCGGAGTAGATGGGCTTTCTTGAAAGTGGATGGGAATTAATCGGTATGTAAACAAGTTATATACAGGAAATCAAGCTGTTTCTCTAGTAGACCCTCATTATATAGTGCTATCGCTCTAAATTATCAAATGCTTCCACATGCCTCACTCTTCATTCTGTTATTTGTAGGGGTGGTGTTCCACATGCATTCGAGGAGGGTATGCTCAAATTCTGTCAACCTGAATGGTTTTTAGCGCTTCAAACGCCGTTGACGGCATGGTAGGGGCCAGGCGGTTAAATTTATGCTGTTATCTCAACCATTTTTTGTGAGCGTGTATGCTGCCTTTAAAGCGTGTTGTACGAGACGATCCGGCGTTCTTCTTAGTTTATGCCCGAGCAGTCGAAGTCGACTTTCCATTGCTGCTTGAGATGGCGTTAGGAGATGCTGGCACCTCCCTCGTGTCAAGCGTTGATGTACTGCGTCGATTTCCTTGTAAAGGTCTCCGTTATGGCATACACGCGGCCAGAAATATCCAAGCAAACGCCCTTTTCGGTGCTGCCCACGTCTCCGATCCGTACATCATGATAGGGCGAATAGCGGATAGGTAGACGCGCAACTTGCCTTCCTTCGCGATGGTGGTAGACCACAAACACTTGGTTAGAGAATTGAATGCAGACGTAGCTTTCGCACATCGTTGTCGAATATCCGCTGCATAACTACCATCGTTCTTCAGCAAACAGCCCAAATAACAGAAATCGTCCACCAGTTCGATATACGTTGTCCGTCCACACAAACTCCAGTTGAAGGCCTCTGAGAGACCCACATCTGCTTGCATTTGTCGGGACGAAGACGAAGTCCATAGGCTGCGGCATGCTTCGAAACGAGGTTCACAATCCTTTGCAGTTTTGCGTTGTTTCAGCGGATAACACAATGTCGTCGGCGTACTCAAGGTCGACAAGGGAGCGTCCTGATGGTGTTAGGATCACATCCGCAGGAAACTGTTCTGCAACTCTACGCATGATGTCATCAACGGCGAAGTTGAAAGAAAGGTCCTGCAACGGCTCCTTGCCTTACTCCTGTTTTCACCTCGAAAGCTGACGTAAATCCGACAGGTGTACGAACTGCTGCTGTTGTTCCTTTGTTCATGTCCTCGATTAACCGAACATACTTTTTCCGGGACTCCATCGGCTCGCAGAGCATTGGGCAATCGATCACGATGAGGAGAGTCGAACGCGGCTTCAAAGTCCAAAAAGCAAGCTGTAATGGCTTCGAAAACCGCTGCCACGATTCAATTACTCTTCTCGACGAACACTTGGTCGATGGTCGATCTTCCAGGACGAAACACGGCGTGCTCATCTCTGGTCGTTCCTTCCCGATGTTTGATAAGTCGCTCGAGAATGATACGTTCTAAAACCTTGTACATGACACGAAGTAGAGAGATTCCTCTGTAGTTCTCAGGATCCGTGACGGATAGCTTCTTGTGAAGAGGTACGATGATCGCATGTCTCCACGAATCGGGTATCCTTTCGCTCATCCATATGGCTCGGATGGTGTTGGTCATTTCACGAATCCCAGACGGAGGAAGAGCTTTCAGCATTTAAGCAGTGATGTTGTCATCTCCACCTGCCTTTCCATTCTTCATTTTCCGGACACAATCCAAAACTTCAGACTCAGTCGGCGGTTCCTCACTGACATCGTAATATGCTCTCTGAACATGCGGGAGCTCAGGTACTGATGGCGCTGGACGATTCAGTAGTGAACTGAAGTAATCCTTCCATATTGGCAGCGTCGCATCACCAACTGCAACTCCATTGGTAGTGTTCAAGACAGGAGAACATCTCTTCATCTTCCCGTTATACTGTCGCAGCAACGTGTAGGCTTTCTTCGGATTCTTCTCCTCCCAAGCCTTCTCGAACTCCTTAGCTCTACACGTCCACTCTCGTTCGCGGTCACTTTGAAGCTGCCGACGCAACTTCCTCCTCAGACGCTTCTCCTCCACGAAGTTTCCTGCAGTTCGGAGAGCACATACTCTGTTGTAGGTAGATGTTGTTTCTTCTGAGACGTAGGCGAACTTCTTCTTAGGCTGTACAACCGGGAGTGCCTCTTTCCGAAGCGTCCTGGATGCATGACAAAGAATCCGCGTCGCAAAGTTTCTTCTTAGTCCGTACTCCGATGTGAATAGAAACGCGTTGTCGGAAATTCCTTCTGCACTCTTCATCTCTGAGACTTGTCATGTCAATCCTCTGGAGAGGCTGAGCCCCTCGCTTCCTCTTATGAATCCTCGCAGTGAAGTTCAACAGAACAGGACGGTGATTCGAATCGAATGCGACATCCCACACAGCTCTAGATCTTCGAATGTCCGATACTGGAATATTCTTCGTCAGGACATAGTCAAGCTGTAGTTTCAAAGTTGTCATCTTCCGCTTCCGCTGCTCTTCTGGAGATAGCCGGGTTGGTCCCTGCCACGTAAGCTGATGGCGGCGATGATTCCTCTTGAATGTCGATGCAATAATCAGACCACTGCGTTCACAAAAGTCGACAAGGCGGTAGCCATTGTCCGATGTTTGCTCCACTGGGTAGAACCATTTACCGAGTACTTCGGATTCCTGATCAAGTCCCATCTTCGCATTTGCGTCAATCCCCACGACAACAGCATGTTGACAAGGTATCCTGGCCAGCAACGTGTTGAGTTCCTCATAAAACGCATCCTTCGAATTGTCTTCGGCGGTTTCAGTGGGCGCATGAGCACTCACTATCCACAGATTGAATCCTCTGTGATCCCGCAGTCGCACGAATGCATTCCGACACGACGTTGAGCCGAACTCCTTGACCATACCATTGAAATCCTTCCTTACAGCTATTGCACAGCCTCCCACTCTCCTATCGTCAGCGTTACCGCAGTAGATGGTGTACTCTCCGACGCTGATGACGGGTCTATCCTTGAGGCGGGTTCCTGCAAAGCAGCAAACGGTGCATGGAAATAGCTCAGAAGTCTGGATAGCGCAGTTTTTGGATATCACTCGACAGCGATCGACAGTTCAGGGTGGCGAAATTGTGGCTTGTGGCCAAAGACTCCATGACTCCTAGGTACGGATCCTAAGGTGTTATGGACCAGAGGCCTTAGTGTGCCGGACGGCGACACCTTTATGCAATGTGCGGGATACTTTGGCGATATAGTTGTGCGCTATATCGCTCAAACGTTCCCTGTGTACACTCAAACGTCTGCTGGGTTCAGTAGAAGCAGGGGCACCAACGAGCAGAGTTGGGTTCACAGAAAACCTCGAGGTTAATGGCTGTGTATACAAGTCTGTTGGTACCTGCTCGTTTGGTGCCTGCTTCTACTGAACCCAGCGGACGTTTGAGGTGTACACGAGAACGTTCGAGCGACATAGCGTGCAGAACTATATCGCGAAAGCTATCCGCGCATTGCATAAAGTGTCGCCGTCCGGCACACTAAGGCCTCTGGTCCATAACACCTTAGGATCCGTACCTAGAGTCATGGAGTCTTTGGCCACAAACCGCCACCTGAGCTGTCGATCGCTGTCGGTGATATCCCAAAGGCTGCGCTATCAGACTTCTGAGCTATTTCCATGCACCGCCTGCTTTGCGGAAACCCGCCTCAGAGATAGACCCGTCATCAGTGTCGGAGACACCATCTGCTGCGTGTACACTGACGATAGAGGAGAGTGGCGCTGTGCAATAGCTGGAAGGATTCCAATGAGTATGGTCAGGGATTCGGCTCAGCATCGTGTCGATCATTCGTACGACTGCGGGATCACAGAAGGATTCAATCTGTGGATAGTGAGTGCTCATGCCCTGCCGCCTGAATTCGAGGATGCGTTTCATGAGGAACTCAATACGTTGCTGGCCAGATACGCTGTCAGCATAACTGTTGTCGTGAGGATTGACACGCAGATGCGAGATGGACGTCAGGAATCCGAAGTACTCGGCAAATGGTTCTGCCCAGTGGAGCAAGCGTCGGACAATGGCCTACGCTGCTGTCGACTTTGTGAACGCGTGATCTGATTATTTAAATCGACATTCGAGAGGAATCATCGCCGCCGTCGTGGCAGGACAACCGCTATCTCGGAAGGCGGCGGAAGCGGAAGATGACTGGCTGAACCTGGCTTGACTATGTCTGACGAGGAATATTCCGGTATCGGACATTCGAAGATCTAGAACTGTGTGGATGTCGCATTCATTCGGATCACCGTCTGTTCTGTTGAACTTCACTGCGAGATTCATGGAAGCGAGGAAAGCCTCTCCGGAAGGATTGACATGACAAGTCTCAGAGATGAGTGCGGAAGGAATTTCCGACAACGCGTTCTATGCATCGGGTACTGGACTAAGAAGAAACTTTGCGACGCGAGATTCTTTGTCAGAGTGCATCCAGGACGCTTCGAGGCGCTCCCGGTACACAGCCTAAGAAGAGTTCGCCTGCGTCTCGAAGAACAACATCTACCTACGGCAGAGTATGTGTCTCGGAACTGCGGGAACTTCGTGGAGGAAGCGTCTGAGGAGGAAGTTGCGTCGGCAGCTTCAAAGTGACCGCGAACGAGAGTGGACGTGTAGAGCTAAGGAGTTCGAGAAGGCTTGGGAAGAATCCGAAGAAAGCGCGTTGCTTGCGACTGTAGCGGGAGGATGAAGAGATGTTCTCTGGAACCTACTGATGGGTTGCAGTTGGTGATGCGACCTTTGCCAGTATGGAAGGATTACTTCAGTTCGCTGCTGAATCGTCAGCGCCATCGACACCCTGAACGCATGTTCAGAGAGCCATTACGATGCGTGAGGAACGCCGATTTGAGTCTGAAGTTTTGGATTGTGTCCGGAAAATGAAGAATGGAAGGCGAGGTGAAGATGACAGCATCACTGCTGAAATGCTGAAGCTCTTCCTCCGTCTGGGAATTCGTGAATGACCAACACCATCCGTGCCATCTATGGATGAGCGAAAGGATACGATTCGTGGACATGCGATCATCGTACCTCTTCACAAAGAAGCTATCCGTCACGGATCTAAGAACTACAGGAGTCTCTACTTCGTGTCATGTACAAGGTTTTAGAACGTATCATTCTCGGGCGGTATCAGAACATCGTGGAAGGAACGACCGGAAGATGAGTAGCCAGTTTTCGACCTGGAAGATCGACCATCGACCAAGTGTTCGTCGTGAAGAGTAATTGAATCGTGGCAGCGGTTTTCGAAGCCATTACAGCTTGCTTTTTGGACTTTGAAGCCGCGTTCGATCTCCTCATCGTGATCGATTGCTCAATGCTCTGCGGCAGATGGAGTCCCGGAAAGTATGTTCGGTTAATCGAAGGACATGAACAAGGAGGAACAGCGGCAGTTCGTACACCTGTCGGATTTACGTCAGCTTTCGAGGTGAAAAACAGGAGTAAGGCAAGGAGCCGTTGCAGGACAGCAACTGCCGGCTTGAAATCGATCATGCGTAGTCCGTTTAGGCAGTTTCTGCGGATGTGATCCTAACACCATCAGGACGCTCCCTTGTCGACCTGGAGTACGCCGACGACATTGTGATTATTCGCTGAAAACAACGCAAAACTGCAGAGGATTGTGAACCTCGTTTCGAAGTATGCCGCAGGCTATGGACTTCGTCTTCGTCCCGACAAATGCAAGCAGATGTGGGTCTCTCAGAGGCCTTCAACTGGAGTTTGTAGTGGACGGACAACGTATCGAACTGGTGGACGATTTCTGTTATTTGGGCTGTTTGCTGAAGGAACGATGAGTAGTTATGCGGCGGATATTCGACGGCGATGTGCGGCTACGTCTGCATTCAATTCTCTAACCAAGTGTTTGTGGTCTGCCACCATCGCGAAGGAAGTCAGAGTTGCGCGTCTACCTATCCGCTATTCGCCCTATCATGATGTACGGATCGGAGACGTGGGCAGCACCAAACGCAGATGGAAAGGTTGGATTGCACGGAGAGGAAGCTTTTTAGGCATTTGCTTGGATATTTCTGGCGCGTGTATGCCATAACGAAGACCTTTACAGGAAATCGACGCAGTACATCAAGCGCTTGACATGAGGAGGTGCCAGCATCTCCTAACGTCATCTCAAGCAGCAATGGAAAGTCGACTTCGACTGCTCGGGCATATACTAAGAAGAACGCCGGATCGTCTCGTACAACACGCTTTAAAAATGCTTCCAAATCGCAATGCCTGGAAACACCTGGGCGTAGGCGAAAGTTCTGGACGGATGTGGTGAAAGAGGGATTTAAAGTCACTCGGCATCGAAAGACAGTTCAGGCGATGTTTCGTTTCGCAGGAAATGGAATAGTGACAGCTGGATGGAATGTCTTCAAATTGTGGCTGAAGACCGTGAAAAATGGACACGGCTGACTACTAGGACGGCACACCTCGGTGAAGATGCGGAATGACCGCGTCAGGCGAAAGCCAACCGATTAAGTCAAGTAAGTCATCACGATTTCTCTAATGCCAGATCATAACCCTTTTGTAGCGGCGCAAAACAGTTACAAATACAGCAGTCCCTATGAATCATCGCGCGCACGCTGCTCCCTCTTTATCCCCGTATACTATTCCCGTATTTTTCGGGTGGTGGCCAACGTGTATCAACACCCCTGAGGGGCAGAAACGGGGAGGAGCGAGGTTTCTGATTGTACGCAACACGGACTAGCCCCGCCCCCCGGCTGTTGCGTCCAACCAGGAACCCGCTCCTCCCCCCTTTCTCCCGCATCCTCAGGGGTGTTGATACACGATGTTAGGCGGGTTAGGTCATGGATGGGCAGTGTTTGGGGCGTCGGCGCGTTTGACGGTTGCTCTGCGAGTGCTGGAGATAATCAATAATGGGTGTCTCAGTGGGGTTTGGCTGCCTCACCCTCCTATCTTGGGTTGGCGAAGGAACGATTTTTAGTGTTACCCCAACCCCTTTTTAGCCCTCGCTCCGCCATCATCAAACGAGCCAACACGGCAAACACTGCCCAACCCCAACCTAACCCTCCGCGCACGTGAATGCGGCCCCTGAGTACGTGCGCGAGTGTTACGAAGGGGTTGGGGTAGGATTTCGGGCGTCGGCGCGTTTGATGATGGCAGTGCAAGGGCTGAAAAGTGGTTGGGGTAGCACTATAAAAGTGTTCTCTCGCCAACCCTACCTGGGAGGGTGGGACAGCTGCGACACCGCTGAGACACCATTGATTGATGATCTCCTCTTACAAGGAAACTACTATTAGTCAGCCTGGCCATTCCGGATGAAATGTTCTTCACTAGAACCGTTTTTAACGTAGAATCCGATTATGATCTTCGCAGCTGCCTAAACCCACTCTGAAACAAGTTATAGGCGTTTTTCGCCAGATTTTCGTACCTATTGTACCACCCAAAACGGACATTAATTTTTGGAAAATCTGAAAACGGACGTCATAGTCGTGTTCAGCGCCCAAAACTACTCCCCTGAGCAATGTTTAGGTGAAGTCACATTTCCCGAACTATGCCCAGACTGAAAGCGTTTTGGACTTGGCCGGATTTTTGGTTGGGCGTTTATTTATACCTATAGGAAGGCTCCGAAAGCATTTTGAAAAATGTTTCAGATTTGACTTAAAATCTTGCTAGATGGGTTACTTGGGGCGCTGATCACGAATCTGGTGTTTATCTGCCAATTTTCCGAAGTTTTCGACTCTGTTCGTTCAAAGCTTCTCATCGGGGGAAAATTTGATGGTGAATTGCGACTCTTGACCAGGGGTGTGCATTTCCCGTTTACCGATTTACCGATTTTCCGGATTTACCGGTGTTTTTCGGTTAATTTTGATTTACCGATTTTTTCTCTCAATTTACCGAAATTTTTACCGAAAAGTAAAGTTGGGTGTTTAAGCTCAATCGGCCTAGTTCTTACTCGTATTTCACGGGTTCGCAACTGTTATGACATGATTTTGGAGCGATATCCTTCTTTATCCTTCTTTTTGTTACTGTTTTTAGCCCTTTGGCTTACTTCCTGAATAATCAAACGATCTCTTCACCTTTTGTGTAACGTGCTTCCTCTTATTGAGATACTACTCCGAGAAATACATATTAGCAGAGTCCCGAAGCAGATATTACAGAAAGCGGAATTTTTTTCTCGGAGCCCCCGGACACAATACTGAATCCACTACACCATCGTATCCACACATTTCCTCACAGACCAATAAGTACTTTATCGCGCCTCTTGGCACAGTCGAGGCGGAAAGGATGTTTTCCTCAGCTGGCCTGATTTCTAGTGACTACAGAAAGACCTTGACGACAGGAAATTTTGAAATGTTGCTTTTTCTCAAAATTAACATTCAGCTGATTGGGTTCAGCCGTTGAGCTCAGTTTGATATGTAAAACTCACTCATTATTCGCACAATCCACATGAACTATTGAAAATGACACATAAATATGGTGTTTTGTTCTCGTATGGAATATGCACCAAAGTCGACTTGACTATTTCCGGAGTGCTTTAAAAGATATCGCTCAAATTGTTGCTCTGGTGGTTATTTGGAGTGCTGAACACGAATCTGTGGTCGATTTATCGATTTTGACAGAATACAGTAGATTATGGGGGGTATACGGAGTTCTGTCAAAGTTTCAAATTTGACTCTAAACTTGTACACGGGGGTTATTTGGGGTGGTAAATACGAATTTAATGTCCATTTGTCGATTTTTGAAATACTAAGGTAGGTTTAGCCCCGTAATTAGCATGATTCTACCGTCACCTGAAGTAAACTTCAGAATTTCAACAAGCGGACTTCAGATTCGTGTTCAGCACCCTAGATTACCCCTACAAACAAATTTTGAGCCGAATCCGAATTTTCTTCAAAACGCCCCAAGAAATTCATGGGGTGTACCTTTACCTCGAAAAATGGCCTTGAAAAGCGCGCGTAACTTTTTTCACAGTGGCTTTAGGCAGCTGCAGAATTCATAATCGGATTCTACGCTAAAACGAGTCTAGAAAAATACATTTCATTCGGACTGGCCACGCTGACTAAAAGTAGTTCCCTTGTTAGAGTTTTGGTCGAGAAATAGCCGCCATTGATGCTCGCCACGAAATAAAGCTTGCCGCGGATCAGCTGAGAAATAATGCTCTCCAGGTGAGTTTGCGACGCGTTCCAGTGCCATGATTCAAATGTCAACACCTCGGTCGGTTCAATTTTGCGAGTTTGAAGTACTTGGTCCTCGCTCAGCCTCTGAAGGCGCCGCATAACCGCTGGCGGGCCCGGATGGCGGCTCTAAGAGCCGGCAGCGGCTGCGTCTTGGTGACTTCTCGTTATTTCTCGGCTTCTTCTCGTATATAGCTTGTACGTTTTATGAAAATCCGTGAAGAAGCCGAGAAATAGCCCGCTAGGAGTCGCTGCGAAGCCTGGCGGGCTATTTCTTGGCTGTATCTCTGCAGAGTCTAGCCCTCGCAAGGCGATCATCAATCGCGCCGACGCCCCGACCCCTTCATAACACTCGCGTACGTGCATGCCCCTGCTCACGCGCGCGTGGGTGTCGTGGGCTTTCCGCTTTGATACAAATTTTGGACAATTAGGCGTCGATTTATGTGGTCTTTCTGAAAGAGCCTATCCATCATTTCGACGATTGTAGTGCCTCAACTGACTATTTCTTGTTGGTATTTATGAACGTCTATCAGCTTGAGAAGATTGGATGTTAATATAAAGTTGTTTGGTTTTCCAAAACTCTGAAGCAAGTAAAATGAGTCGCGACGGCGATCCCTGATGTTGAATCTCACTGAAATTCAAATAGTAACAACAAGTGATTGGCAATTGTGCTCGCTGAATGTTTTCTGAAGGAGAGAGAAGAATCTATGATATCTATTCAGTATCTCTGCCATCCATGTAGACTGCTAATGAGTTGTGAGAGGGTGGAGGCGTTTGTCTGCACGTTCACCTGCTTTTGTCACACTTCCTACATATTCGCGCCGTCTTTGTGAATCACCTGCATGTCTTCTTAACTTTGTTTTCTACTGCTCTAACAATGATATCGATGACATTCACTTGTTTCTGTAGGACTTACTCTAGTTCATTAATACATCTGTTTTATGTTTTATTCCTATTGGAACCGCATAGATAACTGTTACCTCATTAGATTTCTCAGTAGTCGCATGGCGTAACTAAGCGACCGATGCCTGTATCAGCGTCTTACATATCGATGTAACTGCAAACTTCAAAATTGAGAGTAGAATTTTTCCCTAGAACAATCCGGTCAGCAGAAACTGTTACGGCACAGAGATCAGACGAACTCATCAAGCATCTAAAGAAAATTACTGAATCATGGCACAGCATGAATACGCCCAATCACGCATCACGCGAAATCATTCGGATCACTCTCATGCTTTGGGACCAATCCGTGGTAACATTCACAACTCTCTTCGCCTGTCTGACAGCGGTGTGTTTTATAAGATTTAATCGTTCGCAAGATTTTGTTCTAAGAACATGTTTTTGATAGTTTCTCGCATAAGCGGGTTTACGAGTTTTCAAAAAAAAAGATAGTGGTGAATGATCCAGCGGGAAAATCTTCCAAATGCAGCCCCATTCTTCCGCAAGTGCCCAGTTTTTCACGAAGGTGTACCGAGGCTAGGCTTAGCTTAAAGGCAGTGTTCACGATAATCTTCAATTTTGAGATTATCCACTATATTGACTAAGTGGCCCCCGGGTAGAACTAAAATGACATAGAAATTGAGAGAAACGCTCCGGAAGTACAAGAAATCCTTAAGTATCAGCCCGCCTTTTAAGTATCACAGGAAGTGTTTGTTGTGACAATGAAACCTTTCGCTGACCCGTCCTTCGCGTTTCTCTACTCTCTATTGCTCCGTGCTTTTCTTCGGACCCTAACTAATACTGTTTTGCCTGAAATGTTCCTCCGTTTCTGATTATCCTCATTTTATACCGGTGACAACCACCATGAACATGTTCATCCAACCGGACAACTAGTCCATGTTATAGAATAGTGTCACTGAAATACGACGTTTCAACGCGTTTCTCGCCTTTTCTCCGTAATTTGGGTAACACTTGGAGGCCAACTCATTGTTTCATGTGAAAAACTCGGGAACGGAAATCATCATGAACACTGCCTTTAAGAATTAGACGAATAAGAGATAAATGTCTCGTATGGTTTGTCGTTTGTCAGGCCCATTGTAGAAAGTGGTACATCAGTATTCAATCCTCTTAAGAAGAAGGATGAGGAGTTACTTGAGCGAGTTCAGAATAATTCTACGAGAAAACTTGTAATTAGATACAACGGCTTCCTTCACTCTCGGGTACCGAATGCGGCAGCAAGGAATAAATTTTTTGGGTACCATTCCTTGTCATCTAAAAAAAAATTTGCTGATGCTTGTTGTGTGTTCAAAAAACTATATGGTCAGCTCTCCATACGCGCGTCAAAAATTCCATCAACTCAGTCCTTCGAAAACTAGAGGTACTTCCCTCAAAATTCGGTATTCTAAACCAAGAATAGGCAATAGGGCGCACTCATTTACAGTTCGTTCTGAATCGACTTACTTAGCTCTGAAGAGTGACATCTCTCCATCCCTCAAAAGTTTTTGCTCCCTTAAACTAACAGCAGAAAAGATTCTTATGAAGTTCTGAGTTTTCCATCGCTCTACGTTTGATTGTTCTCTCATTGCAGATGACTCTGGTTCCACAAGAATTGTTAGAAAACAATTAACTGATTTTGGTGTGTTTTATTGTTGACTTTTGATGTTTTTATCATGGCTGTCTCAAATAGTCGTAAATCAATCAATCAATCAATCAATCAATCAATCAATCAATGGTCTTTGTTGTTCAAGTAAGAAGCCGCACGCTATTTCGCGGGAAAATCTGCACTCGGGAAAGTGAGGAGGCGACTATCGATCGTCCGCGCCCAATCGCTGAGTGGGCTTTCTATTGGGTCGGCGAATAAGTTCGTTCGGTTTTTTCAAAGAGCTTTATTTAAACGATCTGTTTTTTGTTTAGCAAAGCGTTTGAAATCTCATTTAAAGGCAGTGTTCACGATAAAAAATGTGTTCCATTTTCCACTGGGAATTTGTAGTGGAGGGGCACACTCTAAGGTTGACGTCGAAAGAGCGCATGAAAACGAGCCAGGAGAAGCTCCAAAAACGCCCGAAGTTGTCACTTCGAGCGCAAGGCAAACCCCAAAAAGATAGGCGAAAAAACAGAAAAGCGATTTTTGTCGTGAACATTGCGTTTAAGTCCTTTTTCTGCTCTACAAAACGGTGTTATTCCTTCTTCCGTATGACTTTATTTTTCTCGCTTTTCAGGCTTGGAAAAGGAATAAAGTCAGCATTTCACACACCTACCTTTCTTCGCTTTTCATTGCGGTCAAAAAGACGCGGGGCCACCCACTTCTTTTTTTCATAATAACGTACAGGCACCATTTCTCACCTCCCGTGACAATTCGGTACTAAAACCCTTCGAGGCCAAAACCGCAGTTTTTGAACTTTTCAAACCATCTCTAGACTTCGCAAACCCCAAGTTTTTTTGAGCGCGATGAAAAGCGAAGAAAAATATGTGTGGAGAATTCTGATTTTTGCCTTCTGGGTATTCCTTTTCGAAGCCCGAAAAATGGGGAAAATACGATGATTTGGAAAAACAAATCCAAAGTTTGGTAGAGCGGAGCAAGCACTTTTTAGAGATTACAAAAATTTGCTGAACAGCAAACAAATAATTTAAGTAAAGCCCTTTGAAACAACCGAGCGAACTTATTTCCCAACCCAATAAGTAAATGACATGGACGATTCATTTATTCATTTATTTCTGGACGATGTTTAGGAAAATCTTAGGGCAAGGTAGATGAAACATGATTCTTTGTCAGGTTTCCTTGCGATTCAACGTTTGAATGTCTTTTTTGTGCAATACGTGTCTACGGCTTTACACAGCTCAATAGAGATTGATCCCGCTCGACCCGTAAAATTGAGTGGTCTATGCCTTGTTTCTGGCTTTTGGTAGGACATTTTGGCTTCATCTCCTCTGGTTACAGGGTGATCCAAAGTATCTAATAGTAGGACATCACTATTAGAGCAACTATTCAATATTTTATACACCATACAAGCATCAAAGACATTTCATCTGGGGTCGGGGGCTTTAACATTGAATTCGACGATACTATTAATTATTTTGCTTGGCACCTTTTCAAGCGAATGCGGTCTGATCTGAGGTGTGTTTGAAAGACATTCTATTCTAGCGCGCATAGGGGTCTGCAGAGTTCAGGTCGCGGCGTTGCTCGCAGCGACCAACAGCGGTGAGTGGTGTAATATGGATTCCATTCGGCGACGACGGCGACCGACGCGGCGTGAAGGGGGACGAGGGGGCTTCGCAGAGTGTTTTGACGCTTCGAAGACCTTGTGTCACTGCGAGCGAGCGGCAACCGACGCCGCGACGAAAATGTTTCAAAACATTTTTGACGCCGCGCCAAAGTTGACGCTCAGCGACCACTCGCCAGACGCTGCAACTCTGCTGACCCCTTATGACAAGATTTTCTCCCATTTTCGTTACGTTCCAACTGTTGCGATGGAAAATTGATGCTGGACGTTTCATGTATGTACCTGTATATCCTTTCTTCATCTATTTCAAACAAAATTTTTTCGGTTCGTTTGCGTGCTTGTATGCGCACACGCTAGTGTCTCCATTCCCACACCCGTTAACGCCGTCTCTTCTTCTGTTTTGCTCAAAGCCATGCATTGAATAAGGTCATTTCAGGACAAAGTATCCTTTGTTGCGGAGGCAAATTTAGTTTGTTTCTTCGCGCTCGTATGCGTGCGAGGGTAGAGACAGCGAGAAAGGGTGGGGTAGAAGGAGACGCACCATACGCACGCTACTAACAGTAGTAAATTTTATTCATAAATTGAGGGCACGTACAGCGCCGCCGGCAATCTGCTGGCGAGCTGTTGGCGAAAAGTAGGTTCCTTAGGCAGTAGAATAATGGCCCAGGTACTGTTGTTGATAGCAAGCTTGTACAAACCACATTAATATGTGAACGAATCACTAAGATAAGATGTTTTATTTCTTAACGACGAAGAAAATTGGATGAAATAACAAAAGATATGGCTTGAAATTCGTTTGGAATCTAGAATTCATAGAAATCCGCGCGTGTAGGAACAGAAGAGAGTACAGCGGGGAAAGCACAGGAACTGTTAAAATCTTTACACTCAAGTCGATTGTTGAAGACTGATCGAGAATCATCGTTCCTATCGCTTTGCGTATCTGCATGAGGCACGTTTTGTCTATCTGCAGACACTGCTCTACAGTACCCGAACACACCACCTCACGCGTTATTTTATTTCAGCACACCTACTTTTACTGACATAGTACGCGTACCTTTGCTTGGTAAACAAATCTTTTGGATACTGGTGAAAATCGCAGGTTAACTGTTACTTCAATCGAATTTCGGAACACATACGAATATCGATGTTGTCCGAAGATCCAGCAGACAAATGTTGTAAATCCATTTTGTATTTGTACGATCTGTCCTGTTCAGTACATGTTTTTGCGATCCTTAAAGGCAGTGTCCACGATAGAATCAGTCTCCGAGTTTTCACCGGAAATCGAGGGGTTCGAGCCCTATTTAAAGGCAGGGTTCGCGATAAAAAACGACTTTGGACCTCTCTTCATAAAAATGTAGATTTGGCCATCACAGAAGTAAAAATAAGTGAAAAAACCCGGAAATTCGCGGGAAAAACGCTCAAAAACAAAGTATAACGGCTAATTACCGGTTTCGGCCGGCCCCCTAATTAACGCGATTTTCAGTAACGCTTGCTTATTCGGTATTTATTTTGCTGTTAAAGTAATCAGTAGTCTCCAGAAATGTTCAGAAATTACTTTAGAAACAAAATAAAAGTTGGCAAAACAGGATTTTACACTAATCTCGATGATTGGAGGCGGGAGGACACCAATCCATAACTTTCTCCTGAGCGTTTGTTCTCCAATTTTCCACTTATTTTCACTTTTGTGATGGTCAGATCTACCATTTTACGGTGATAGCACAACAACCGATTTTATCGAGAACCCTGCCTTTAACTATAAACGTTGAAAAAACGGCTAAGAACGAGTGCGAACGAGTCCCATACGGCCATAATTTGAGTGTTCCGCTCACGCAACGCCCACTCCCTCAACGGCTACCGATGAAGTTGTGCGATTCAAAATTTCAGTTCGAGAAGGTAGTCGATCATCAAAAGGAGTAAATTTAGTTAAGTGGAGTGGACTTTAGCCAACTGAATATGTGTTGTTTCCTTAGAACGGGTTTTCCAGCTATTTACGAATCAGAGGTGGTTTAAATGAGTGAGCGTTGCATGCGCGGGACACTGAAGTTTAGGGACGTATAGGGCTCTTCTGTGCTTGTTCCGAGCCGATTTTCCAACATTGCTGGTGAGATCGGACTCGGACCTCTCGATTTCCGGTGAAAACTCGGAGACTGATTTCATCGTGGACACTGCCTTGAAAGACACACTCTGAGTTCAAAATCCTTTCACCTTTTCTCGCAGATCTTGGAGAGGACTTCAAGCTGATCACACTATCTCGGGCCCGTTTTTCTCATAATTCGCAGTCATTTCTCTGGAGCAGACCACAATACAACATTTCGAAGAACATAGAATTTGATCAAACCCATCGCGTGTCTCGTCGCAATGGGTCAAAAAGTTGTCGGGGGCGCAACTCTTTTTTCTTTCTTGGGGGCGTTGTCGACTCTTTATTTGCTTTATATAGTTAAGTTGAACGAGCTAAGATTTGGAGCCTGACAGGGAGGCTACCCATGGCGGCCTCTCTACAATATCACAAATTACTCCCAAGGTCTGATTGTGCTCTCAAAGGCAGTGTTCACAAATATTTTGTCCCGGATTCCCACATAAAACTGCGCTGGGCGGCAAAAATCGTCATACGGGTCTCAGATTTGTGTTAAGCACTCCAAATAACCATCAGATAATGGTTTTCAGCCACAGCTATCAAAATCCGAAACTCTCGAAGGTAGAGTTTTGTCCTCAAAAGTTTCCCCCGCGGGGACGCTCGGAACAAATTAAGTCGGAAACTCCGAATAATTGTTAAGTAAACCTCAACTTTGTGATCAGCGTCTCAAATAAGCTTCCTTGAAGGCTTCTATGTCGAATCTGAAACATCTCTCCTGAGCGATTGAGCAAGGCTGTGATCAGGTGCTTGTTATGTTCATGTTATCACCAAGTGTGGAATATTCGTGTTATTCATTATGAACGCTCTACTGCGTTATTGTTTGAGGCGGGAGTTATTTTGCGGCTGATTTCGTTCATGCTTGGAACACAACTCAGTTGACTACAATATATTTAGACATAAAGTTCATTGCGCTACAATCTCCTACATGAATAACAGACAATAATTTGTCGCACTGAATCGATTGCACTTGGGTGCTCACTATTAATTTCTCTGTCCACTCTCCTGTTAGGGCATGCTGGGTTTTACTCATTTGCATTCTTAGTGAGCTTGTCGTCATTCCATTTGTGACGAAGTTCGTTGACTTATCAGCAGGAACGTTCGGCAATGCCCGTTTGCAGTTTGCCGATTGTCGTTCACCGGCCGTTTTTGGACGAACATTGTCGATTGTCGTTTTTTCTATTTTTTCCGACAAAACTCGACGAAATGCGTAATAGATAGCAACCGCCGCGATTTGGACGTAGAGCTCCTAGTGGGTAATCCGCGCTCTAATGATAAATGATGACCCAGTTCCCGCGTCTTTTGAATAGAACCTTTGTGTCCTTTGAATAGAGCCACGAGGTTTTTTTTGGAACAGCTTGCTGCTCGATATCTGTCTGCTCGAGCTACCTCAATGCTGAATAGGCGAGGGTCTGTTCAGAATTCCCGTGGTTATCGTATCGGACTTCCGAAAAAGTTTGACCCCAGAGGGCCTCGAGAAATTTTCATTCCCACGCCACAATTTTCTTATAACCAACTTTTAGTAGAACACTCATTCCGACGCTGTTTTCCATATCATGTATTGTAGTAAGAAGTTCAACTTCTTGTGGCTTATGTTGTTTCTGGAATACGAAATAAACGTGAATAAATCATAAATTTTCTTACAGTTGCTTTTCGGTTCCGATTCGTCAGCGGCTGTGGCACTTGTGTTAGCTAAAACTATTACTAGAAAACGTTGTTTCCAGGATTCCAATAATAAACCGCCATTGATGGATGTTTGATGTTCCGTACCTTCAAGGCCGAATCCATCTCGTCGTCGCCCTTACCGGAAAAGGAGAACGACAACGGTGATGAGATAACCGCGGATATTGGCAATGACAAGTGAGTCTTTATTAAAGGCAGTGTTCACGATAAAAATCCGTGTTGTAGTTTTCGATGTTTTGGAGTAGGTAAGTCCATTAGGAAGAGGTTAATTTTGAAAAGTTCCCACAGAACGCTCAAATCAAAGAGCAAAACTATTTGAAGGCAGTGGTCGCGATGAAAAAGTTGTTGAGAAATTCATGGAAATTGATTGGGTTTGCAAGCGTTTGAAAGACCATGAAGGGTACTGGGCAAGGAACGGGCCAAAATTAGAGTTATAAAGTTCCTACGTTGAGAATTCGTGCAAAAGTGCGCAGCTCCGCCCAAAAAGATCAGTCTCGTGTGTGTATAATCAAAATTCATTGACATTCACAGGTAGAAACGCATGCAAAATGGGGTAATAAAAACTATTTAACAATATCAGCAAGCACTCCAGTAAATGTTTCAACTATATGAGGGTAGAAATATTCGAGCAGGCAAGTCCGAAGGCCATTGTTCATTGATTGAATAATAATTTCACACCAGCTGATGTTGTTGATACGAGAGATCATCGAAGCCATTGATATGGAGTGGGCTCGTCCGACATCAAAAGACCGAAAAATGACGCCGAAAAATCAGCCCAAAGTTGGTTTTTTTTTTCGACTAGGTCCTACTACTCGGAATCCAAAAAAGGCTTTAGAGAAGAAACGAAGACAGGCATATCTTCTCTCGACCTCTGCCTTAAAAAAAATCAGAAAACTTTGAAGAAATGAATGACTTGTGTGTCAGGTTCGATGAACCAGACGTCGGGGAAATGTTTACGCACTTCAGAAATCTTAGGTAAGTTGCTTTGTTTCCTATTTCTTGTACCGAAGATTGTTCGAAAATAAGAATGGCCAATGTAGAGTTCGCGCAATCATTTTAGTCTGATGAATGAACGGGGCTGCGACGGTAGATCATCCCCTCCCCCCCGAAAATCGAAACCCATTCTCCAGTAAGGCTGCCAACCCCGCACGGCCGGCCGCCTGGTCCACTAAAATGAAAACGGAAACCATACATGCTGGGATGCTAGAACCTTTCGTGTTCAAGAATATTCGAAAATTCGGTGTCTGTTTCTACGGTAACGCGAAATCAGGGCAACTGTTATAGGACGTGGGCGGGGTGGCCCAATGGGTTGGCTGGCCCACGAGATTTTCACCCATTTTCCGACCGCACTTCCGTTCAAAATCTTCTTAAAGGGACCCAAAGCTTGCGTTTTAGCCAAAAAAGGGCAAGTTTTCCATCGTGAACTTTGCTTTTAGTTTCATAATTCCCGCGATTTGTAGATTTTTTTGTCATTTTAATTTTATCCACCTGGGGTGGTAGCAAACTGACCTAAACTCGCAGTTAAGAACCGTGATCAGCTAGCGGAAATCAGGTTGAAATCATGTGCTAGACCGATATACAGCCCTCAATTTAACTCGGAGATGATACCTCCAACCCTTCCGTGCTCTCATCCCTTACTTCACAGCTCGTCTCGAGCGTTCATATGCTTCTATTTACTAACCTTCTATATTCGTGCTTATAAATGAATATAAGCTTACTAAATTTATATCGAAATTTCATCAGGGGTCATATTCGCCAACAACCCGCCGAGGGAATGCGAAGGGAAGCGGAAGGGATGATACCGCGCGCGGCAGAGGAACCGATCAACCCATATTACGCTATGTAGGATTAAAATGCAAACTGTGTTCCGTATAGATATCACTGCGAAAAGATAAAGATTCCATCGCGAAGCGGCCATTCTTCAGTTATGCTATTCGAAAAATTCCGGCGGTCGCGGGGGAAGCCAAGGGAGGCGAGAGTTGGCCGTGGAGCGCGCGTTTTGTATTGAAATTTTACCTCATCTACCCTTCGACTACCCGGCGGGTTGATGGCGAATACGGCCCCAGAAGCTTCGGCTGACTCGCGAACGCATTAATCATTTACCAATGAATGGAGCATGCTGTTGGTTGGTCAATTGGTGAGTATTACAACAAAAACACAGAAACTGACCGACCAACACCATGCGCCTTCCATTGCATAATCAGCGTATCAGTATCTCCATTTACAAAAGCAGCTGGCGAAACTATGATATGTCAGTTAGAGAAAAAAGTTCTCGGGAGGACATTCCTTTGTAACTCGCAATCATGGACCGGTGCTCTCCTAAATGAGTGCACCATATCACTACAAATCCGACCGATCTGCTAGTTTATATGTGAACATCCATGTTTGAAATAGTAGCTTAGGATTGCGAGTACATGGATGTTGACGCCCTTGTAACATCGTAGTTTCTGTTTGGAGATGGAATGTGGGACAAACCAAGGAAATTCCAACTTCCAAACTGCGCCTCCAGCAACATATTAGAAGGGGTTATAGAACGCCAGCGGTGTTCACCTTACTTACTTACTTACTTAATCGATTGGCTTTCGCCTGACGCGGTCATTCCGCATCTTCACCGAGGTGTGCCGCCCTGGTAGTCAGCCGTGTCCATTTTTCACGGTCTTCAGCCACAATTTGAACACATTCCATCCAGCTGTCACTATTCCATTTCCGGGGAAACGAAACATCGCGCCTGAACTGTCTTTCGATGCCGAGTGACTTTAAATCCTCTTTAACCACATCCGTCCAGAACTTTCGCCTACGCCCAGGTGGCCGTTTCCAGACAGGATTTGGAAGCATTCTTAAAGCGTTTTGTAGGAGACGATCCGGCGTTCTTCTTAGTATATGCACGAGCAGTCGAAGTCGACTTTCCATTGCTGCTTGAGATGGCGTTAGGAGATGCTGGCACCTCTCTCGTGTCAAGTGTTGATGTACTGCGTCGATTTCCTTGTAAAGGTCTTCGTTATGGCATACACGCGGCCATAAATATCCAAGCAAACGCCTAAAAAGCTTCCTCTCCGTGCAATCCAACCTTTCCATCTGCGTCTTCGGTGCTGCCCACGTCTCCGCTCCGTACATCATGATAGGGCAAATAGCGGATAGGTAGACGCGCAACTTGACTTCCTTCGCGATGGTGGTAGACCACAAACACTTGGTTAGAGTATTAAATGCAGACGTAGCTTTCGCACATCGTTGTCGAATATCCGCTGCATAACTACCATCGTTCTTCAGCAGACGGCCCAAATAACAGAAATCGTCCACCAGTTCGATACGTTATCCGTCCACACAAACTCCCGTTGAAGGCCTCTGAGAGACCCACATCTGCTTGCATTTGTCGGGACGAAGACGAAGTCCATAGAGGGCGGCATACTTCGTAACGAGGTTCGCAATCCTTTGTAGTTTTGCGTTGTTTTCAGCGAATAACACGATGTCGTCGGCGTACTCCAGGTCGACAAGGGAGCGCCCTGATGGTGTTAGGATCACATCCGCAGGAAACTGTTCTGCAACTCTACGCATGATGTCATCAACGGCGAAGTTGAAAGAAAAGGTCCTGCAACGGCTTCTTGCCTGACTCCTGTTTTCACCGCGAAAGCTGTCCTCGATTAACCGAACATACTTTTCCGGGACTCCATCTGCTCGCAGAGCATTGAGCAATCGATCACGATGAGGAGAGTCGAACGCGGCTTCAAAGTCCAAAAAGTGCGAGCTGTAATGGCTTCAAATACCGCTGCCACGATTCAATTACTCTTCTCACGACGAACACTTGGTCGATGGTCGATCTTCCAGGTCGAAAACCGGCTTGCTCATCTCTGGTCGTTCTTTCACGATGTTTGATAAGTCGCTCGAGAATGATACGTTCTAAAACCTTGTACATGACACGAAGTAGAGAGATTTCTCTGTAGTTCCTAGGATCTGTGACGGATAGCTTCTTGTGAAGAGGTACGATGATCGCATGTCTCCACGAATCGGGTATCCTTTCGCTCATCCATATAGCACGGATGGTGTTGGTCGTTTCACGAATCCCAGACGGAGGAAGAGCTTTCAGCATTTCAGCAGTGATGTTGTCATCTCCACCAGCCTTTCCATTCTTCATTTTACGGACACAATCCAAAACTTCAGACTCAGTCGCCGGTTCCTCACTGACATCGTAATGTGCTCTCTGAACATGCCGGAGCTCAGGTACTGATGGCGCTGGACGATTTAGTAGTGAACTGAAGCAATCCTTCCATATTGGCAGCGTCGCATCACCAACTGCAACTCCATTGGTAGTGTTCAAGACAGGAGAACATCTCTTTATCTTCCCGCTATACTGTCGCAGCAAAGTGTAGGCTTTCCTCGGATTCTTCTACTTCCAAGCCTTCTCGAACTGCTTAGCTCTACATGTCCACTCTCGCTCGCGGTAACTTTGAAGCTGCCGACGCAACTTCCTCCTCAGACGCTTCTCCTCCACGAAGTTTCCTGCAGTTCGGAGAGCACATACTCTGTTGTAGGTAGATGTTGTTTCTTCTGAGACGTAGGCGAACTTCTTCTTAGGCTTTACAACCGGGAGTGCCTCTTTCGATGCGTCCTGGATGCACTTGACAAAAAAATCCGCGTCGCAAAGTTTCTTCTTAGTCCGTACTCCGATGTGAATAGAAACGCGTTGTCGAAAATTCCTTCTGCACTCTTCATCTCTGAGACTTGTCATGTCAATCCTCTGGAGAGGCTGAGCCCCTCGCTTCCTCTTATGAATCCTCGCAGTGAAGTTCAATAGAACAGGACGGTGATCCGAATCGAATGCGACATCCCACACAGCTCTAGATCTTCGAATGTCCGATACTGGAATATTCCTCGTCAGGACATAGTCAAGCTGTAGTTTCAAAGTTGTCATCTTCCGCTTCCGCTGCTCTTCTGGAGATAGCTGGGTTGGTCCCTGCCACGTAAGCTGATGGCGGCAATGATTCCTCTTGAATGTCGATGCAATAATCAGACCACTGCGTTCACAAAAGTAGACAAGGCGGTACCCATTGTCCGATGTTTGCTCCACTGTGTGGAACCATTCACCGAGTACTTCGGATTCCTGATCAACTCCCATCCTCGCATTTTCGTAAATCCCCACGACAACAGCATGTTGACAAGGTTTCCTGGCCAGCAACGTATTTAGTTCCTCATAAAACGCATCCTTCGAATTGTCTTCGGCGGTTTCAGTGGGCGCATGAGCACTCACTATCCACAGATTGAATCCTCTGTGATCCCGCAGTCGTACGAATGCATTCCGACACGACGTTGAGCCGAACTCCTTGACCATACCATTGAAATCCTTCCTTACAGCTATTGCACAGCCTCCCACTCTCCTATCATCAGCGTTACCGCAGTAGATGGTGTACTCTCCGACGCTGATGACGGGTCTATCCTTGAGGCGGGTTTCCTGCAAAGCAGCAAACGGTGCATGGAAATAGCTCAGAAGTCTGGATAGCGCAGTTTTTTGGATATCACTCGACAGCGATCGACAGTTCAGGGTGGCGAAACTGTGGCTTGTGACCAAAGACTCCATGAACTCCCTAGGTACGGATCCTAAGGTGTTATGGACCAGAGGCCTTGGTGTGCCGGACGGCGACACCTTTATGCAATGTGCGGGATACTTTGGCGATATAGTTGTGCACGCGATATCGCTCAAACGTTCCCTGTGTACACTCAAACGTCTGCTGGGTTCAGTAGAAGCAGGGGCACCAACGAGCAGGTACCAACAGACTTGTATACACAGGCCATTAACCTCGAGGTTTTCTGTAAACCTTAACTGTAGTATCTGGAACTCCTATTTGTATCTTGTGGTGTTCACCACAAGATACAAATAGGAGTTCTAGATACTACAGTTAAGGTTTACAGAACACCTCGAGGTTAATGTCCTTGTCTAACATCGAGGTTTGGTTAGATTACTACCACCCCCGGTGGTATGCTCAAAAACGTCTTCGGAATGTGAACTCTGTGAAAAGCAAGATGAGTAGAGGATCGGCCGCCGAGCGTACACCATCTGCAAAAGCATATGAGTTCTTTTCGCCTTTCCTAGTCTGGCGAATGAACAAGGTGCGATAATTCGCTACCGGCCGTGCGGCTATCGTGGCGGTCGATACGATGAAGGAGGTCAAAAGAGCATAATATATTAATAAAAAGGCAATCACAAAAGCAAAGCAAGAGAGCCCAGTCCTTCGGTGGATAATTTGTTTTTGTGTTGTGGCCTACTGCAGAAGGAGGATAAATAGCACGTGAACTGGAGAGGACAACGTTGCCATGGGGTCGTGCTCGCCTAAAGGTGAAGACGAACGGGTCTCTCGAAGGAAGCGCGTCCTGAAGAGAGGCAGTGGAGCGCTGCAAGGCTTCCTGCAACACTAGGTGTGCAAGCTCGAAGCGTTTCGTCGTCCTCGGACACTTACCACCCGAACACAGACCGTCGACCTCCCCGTGCGCAATGGAGACGTGATCGCTTATATAGACGTGGGGTTCAGCAGCGACTTCCAATGGCTAAGTAAAGTTCGTCCGAAAGCAGCCGTCCGCCGCCCACGCGGTCGGCATGCGTGTGGAGTATTTTCTCGGAGTTGTGAATCGATAAGCAGGAATATTCGACGCATGGTGAATAATATCTCAATCAGCTGTAAGCAGCTATGGGAAGGCTCGTGCGGGATAATACCTTCGTGATCGCAGCCCCACACGCACGCCGACCGCGTGGGCGGACAGTCCCATTCAAAAAAATTTTTTGTCCGAGGCGTGCAACTTTCGTCATTTGCAGCCGATGTATGCGAGCGGACCTGAATGGATGGAAAGGCGGAAAATGAAGGGAAGAACGGGATATTGACTGAAAATCATCGCGCATCTCGTCACTGTTCATCTCAAAGGATCGGAAGGTCAAGGGTATACCTTTTCGCTGCCATGAGTGACGGTGGGTGGTGGCCATCGTGTTTCAACACATCATAGGAGGTGGGAGAAACGGAGAAGGAGCGAGGTTTCTGATTGGACGCAACAGCCGGGGGCGGGTGCTAGCCCGTGTTGCGTCCAATCAGGAACGTCGCTCCTCCCCCGTTTCTCCCGCCTCCTCATTGGTGTTGATACACGATGGCCACCACCCGTGACGGTCATGACATTTAGCACAAATCGTGGCGGGACCATCATCGGAGCAATGGCACTGGCCGTCGTAGGAACAGTTGTCGCGTTTCCGTCGCAGCGACGTGTCGCGGAGAGCCGACATACTGCAAATGTGTCGATGCCTATCGTTGCCACTGTCGCTGTGCAGTGCGCTGCGACAGCGACAGATTTGAAAGGCGGGAAGCGGTGGCCGTCGCTCTGCAGAGCGTCGCAACCACGTCTCGCAAAACTATACCATTGGCCTTAAAGTGCCGTTCCAAAGTGAGTTCTCCATGTGGGCGCCTCAGAGTGCCTATCCTCTATATCTCGCTTAGCCGCAGGAATTGAGAGCTCGCACTTGGCAGGTGTTATATAGGGTGGGTCTACTTCATAGATGGAAGTCTTAGATTTGTCTCTCCGCTTGTACGGTGCTGCATTATAAGGTAGTATTCACAATAAAAGTAGTTTTTCTGTTTTTCCACCTATTTTGAAAACGGTCCCATGCTGATTTCAATGATGTCACTTGAATCTTACAAGACCTTCTGGAAACGGAGTTATGGCCCCTCAAAATTCAGCTAGGGAAGCATTGTGGACGAGTTGTCCGAGGCTTGTAACTCCCGTTTTCTGCAACCGAGGTGTGCGAGCCGACCTGAGTAAGGAGAGACATTGAGAATGAAGGGATGAACGGGCTTTTGATCGGAAACCATCGCACATCTAACCACGAATTGAGGGAAACTGTTATAGGACGTGGGCGGAGTGGCCCAATGGCCCACGAGATTTTCACCCACTTACCGGCCGTTTTTCGTCGCACTTCCGTTCTTAATCTTCTAAGAGCGACCCAAAGCTTACGTTTTAGCCAAAAAAACGTGCAACTTTTACTTGGTAAACACTGCCTTTAAGAGTGTACATTGCACCGCAGCTATGATCCGCCTCTCTTCTTCTTAAAAAACAGTGGGCCCTCTTCAATCTCTCCCTCACCAACGTACCTCTTCAAATTGTGTCAATGTGCTAAGCCAGGCCTGGTGAATGGGACTACGGGTAAACAGATTATGCACCACTCAGTTTTCACATTTGAGATATTGGTGTGCCATTTCTCGTAGTTTATCGAGTGCGAAAACTGAGGTAGAGGCACTGTTTACACGAGAAACTCCGCTTCCTTGGGTTTTTGATCGAAACAGTTGTAATTACTTCTGCAAGCAGAATCACGTTGAAAAAAAAATGGGGCGAAACACATGAAGAGAATAAACGATCTAGAAGAGTATTCAAATGTCGTAGTTGCTGCCTTTCTGCATTGATTACATTGTGATTCGCTTGGCCTAAGAAGAGAGCTTCTCATGCCCTATTTAATCTCCTTGTTTCTGTCGTCGTAATGAGCACCGCGCCGCAACACGCTTTCGCAATCAGCGTGCACCTTGCGGACTGAAGGCGATTGCGTAGATGAACTGTAGGTAAGGTCTGTCCAGATGAGACAATCCGCCCAAGTGGCCGGCGTGCGTATCAAGCGGCCGTAACGAAACATTTTTTCGGAGGAGCCTTCCCTCGACTCGGATACAGTCAAAGCATTGCAATTTTTCTTTCCTTACATTCCTTCTACTGTTGCGTTGCTTCTTTTCTTGCACAATATTCTCCTTTTCATTGGTTTCCTTCGTTTATTTGATAACGCAAAACAAACTGAATTTGCTAAATTGAGAAAAAAAAACAATTCGATAATGAACCACCCTATATATGACGCAACACCAGTCATTGTTCAAAATGATTATATTTTTGCTACCTATGCCTCGAAAACTGCTGAAAACCAGAGAAACCAAAGGAAATCACATCCTTTCGAAACATTTGAACGGCTGATCGAATTCGAATTCGTCATCTATTTGCCGCCTTAAAGGCACAGTCCAATCTCAGAATCGTTTTTTTATTTGCCCATCTTTAAAACGGTCCCACGCTGATCCCAGTGATGTCTCTGGAATCGTACAAGACCCTCTGTGAATGGAGTTAAGGCTCCTAAAAAATTGAGACGCGGAAGCATGGTGGACGAGTTGTCCGAGGCTTGTAACTTCCGCCATTTGCAACCGATGTATGCGAGCCGACCTGAATAAAGAGAGTCTCAGAATGAAAGGAAGAACGGGGCTATTCATCGGGAACCATGACTCATCACGCGACTATTGAGCTCGAAAGATTGTAAAAGGGGCGTGCCAAAGTGGCTTCCTAATGTAGGCGCCCAGGGGTGGCTTCCTCCGATATCTCGCTCGTTCGCAGGAGATGAAAGCTCGCACTTAGCAGGTGCTAAGTAGAGTGGGTCTACTTTACAATTGTGTGGAAATCTCAGATTTCTTCCCTGAGCTTGGACTGTGTCTTTAACTCATCCGTATCTTGCTCACGCCCACGCAACTCGTCTAACATCAAAATCTCCCTCCGAAGAAAGGGGTTTTCTTTTGAGCATTTCGTTCGTTTTTTCAGTGGTTCTTTCTTCTCTAATGGAACAATCAGGTCTCATACCTTCCATTTCTCGCGAAAACTGAGGAACGATTTTTATCGTGGACACTGCCTTTAACGGCGAAATTGAATAATGCAAAGCTCAAGGCAAGTTTCGTGTCCTGGAAAATACGTAGTTATGGAATTATATATTTACTAGAAGACTGTGCTCTCCTGCAGAATGAATCAGACGTAGAACCACAGCTGTCGGGCAAAAACGCTGAGAATTCGCAGAACTGCCGAGGCCAGCGTCAGCGTTTTCTAGTTAATTGGACATTTTTCTGCAGCGGTTTGACGTAAGCGACCGTATACATAGCGGGAAATGCTTAGTTGCAAGTGATCCCCCTGTGGCGCTCAGGTTGAGCTGAAGCAAAACAAATTCGCTACGATAAAGCAATTAGTGACGTCTCTCACACTGAAACCTTTCAATAACAGTTCTCAAAATAACACACTATCTGCTACAAACATATTTTTAGGCGATACATGCATCCAAAAATATTGCATACTTTATAGTAGACACACTAGCTTACTCCACTCTATATTTATGAGGTCCTATATATTATGGCATTACTTCAAAGTGGCATTGAACCTACCCAAGAGCATTGCTCTTTGTATTTGTTGAATTGAACTTGCCATAAAAGTATGGGACTGCGATGCGTGAGGACATAAGAGATGAGCCATGTGTGAGTGCATTGAAGTTTTCTACCCGACTGCCACTTCAACTAGCAATGGAGAAGTGTAACCAGGTCATTCGCTCTATACATGCAGCTGTATCCCTCTGTCATACGAGCTGTAGTAAAAACTGATTCCCAACAATCACAGAACAAGCTACCCAAACGAGCTACCCAAACGCATGCGGATAGTTTTATTAGGATTATGGCTTGGACCACGGTCGCGCGAAGCCTTGAAGCACTATGCTGTGAGATGCGTTGTAGGTGAAGAGCAGAGTTTTTCGAAAGGAAGCTTTGGCATGAGTTATCTGAGAGGCAGGTATCATTTCTCGTGATAATGACCATCCTAGGGGGGGCATGGTTGTTGCTTGTGGGTATGTCTGTTTGAGGTGGTTTGAATGGGGTCTTATTGCAGGGTGAAGCTTTCATCAGGGCAAATAAATGCTTGATGGCACTCGATTATTATAGAGTGAGGATCAATGAAATAAGCAACAGGAGGCGTCGGCAGTGCTGAGGGGAAAATGTCTGTGACAGTCAGCAAACTGATGTTCATCACTGCATCAGCTAGAAGTTGAGCGAGGTGGTTCATATATGGGTACATACAAACAAACATGCATTCATATGCCTACACAAATACGTAGAGATTGCTGCCAACGGTCAGCCGTTTTTACAAACATGTTTCTCAGTACCGACTTCAACATGAGCAGGCGCCTCTGGCGCATTGCATGGAACGGTACCTCGAAGGTAGTTTCTTTTTGGAATGATCGTGATTTGGACATTAACAGTAGGTAACTGCGGTCGAAAGTGGAGCGTCGATAGGACATTATTCATGGGAAGTAACTCTTTTGGGGAGCTCTCGGGCAAGCCATGTCTGGGTTGCCCGAGTGCTCGTCGTGACCCTCACAGAGCAGCTCGCTTGTCACACTCCCACCGTACCCCTGGCCTATCCGAAAGCAGAAGCGAGTGCAGAAGTCGCATTCCTGAATTAACTCAGAGGAATTCGTGATCTGCAAGAGGATCTATATTCCTCTTCTTATTTTTTGCTTTTCTTTTTTCTACGGATACCACGTGATTCATTGGAGTGTTCAAAAAGCTGTCTCCATGGAAAACTCAGTGAAACCATAAGATAAAGCAGAAACAGGACGAGAACACAGTAGATCCTCAAATGAAAGCGCACTTACACTTAGTCATTAATGTTACCATAAATGACACAGCCAACGGCATTTGATTCCAAAACTCTCATCTGTCGCGCCAATCGCGCCCGCGGAATTCAAGTGTCATCATTTGCGCCGGAACGCGGCCCTCGGTTCAAAAAATGCGGTTCGCGCCCGCAGCATATTGTTACCGTGCTCCACGAGGACCGGGCAATCGGCCTAAAAAGTTGGCGGGCCGCTCATCGTTCCAACTCCGACGGCTTCACCCAGTTCTTTTGTGTCTAAAAAATCATTTGTTTCCTTTCTTTTACTCAGCCACGGTGCAACCCACCGGAGACATGCCATATTAGGGTGAGGTGAAAATCTCAACGTCAGATTGCACATATATGCTCTCGGAAGTTCCTGAATATTCTCTTCTGAGAATTCTGTGCTCGTCGGAGAATAGTGTCATCTTGGAGATGTAGGCGAATACACCCCGTACAGCTGTTCCTCCCGGGAAGCCTTTACGTAACGGAGGTGCACAATTATAGCAGTTGCGTTTTTATTTCCGCAGCTCTTCGCCGGTGTATAACTAGGGACAAAGCGAGTTTCGCAGCAGGGGCCTCTATGTGACACCTAATTATTTAGACTTATATATCACGACTGGATGCGGCACAGAGATCGGCTATCGGCTTGTGAAATGTCGAGATCCATTTAGCATCCAACTGTGTACGAGATAAACAAACGGGTCGTGCTGCTAATTGGCTTAACTATATAAGCTTACCGAGTTCAGCTAGTAGATTAACGACTGCGAAACGTCATCTAGCTCACTAGCCCATTCTTAGTCACACCCCTGCGCCTTTTTATAGAGGATGACGTGCTATCAATGATAATAGCCTGAAGGCGACGTCATCGTAGATATTCTCGGTGATGCGCGCATGGCCGGCTAATGAGACGTTGCCGACTAGACAAACCCCGCCTGTCGACGTTGCGCTGCTCCTCTGCCTGTTGTCACGGTACGTCGTCGCTGTCGCCATCTATTGCTACATACCTGAAGTCATGAAACTGACGGAGATATCGGCAAAGCACTAGGCAACTTGCATGCCACAGTGCAAATTCCTAGTGGGACTATGGTAGTTCGATCACTTGAATTCTACGATTTAACGTCTTCCGAAGAGGACAACAACGAACTTCACGTTCCAGGGTGAGCCGCTTGAACCACGTTTCAAAAAAAATCTATCCCATGCATATCACGTGATCCTTGCTCAATGATGTTCTTGGATCTGAACTGGCCGTTGAGGGAGTGTGCGGGGCGGGCATAGCACGACCAAGCTTGATGATCACATAGGGCTATCTATGGCCGGCTTTCAGCCGTCCTTTCACAATTATTGTTGCACTAAGCCCCGTTACATTCGGTTTTCTGTAAAAAATCGCAGACGGTTTTTATCGCGAACACCGCTTTTAATGCGCCACGGTAAATCAAAAACAACAAAAAAAATTTTTTTTTGTATATCAGAGATTGGAAAATTTTTAGAAAGAACTTCCTCCGCAGGGTTGGGGTGCTGAACACGTATGATCTAGTTCCGCAATCGCGTTCAGTCCGCTAAGTCTCAATATCACAATCGTAGAAGCGAAGCGGTTGTTTTGAGAATGATTTCTCCATTTTCATAGTTGGATTTCCTAAAAACAACCGCTCCGCTTCTACGATTGTGATAATGAGGAATGAACACGATTGCGGAACTGAACTATAAATTAGGTTCGTTTCCAGTTTTTGAAAGGATTATCATGGGTAACGGTAGGAAAATCAATATTTATCTACAGAAACCTACCGTAATCAGAAAATTTTCTGAACCGGATGCTCTCGCCACACACCGTGGCGAAAGTTATGAACTGCTTTGCTCAGGAATGGTTGAAAAATTACATGCGAGTTGAGAACTCTAAGCATATTACCTGGCTTATATAGGCTGAGGAAAAATGTATGTAACTATACTGTTGACGGGCATGTTACATTAGATATCGCGTGCAACACACATTTTTAGGATTTGACGGTGACGTTTCGGGTTCTCCAAGGGAAGTATACAACGCACTCTTGAGGCGGGACTCAGATGTCGGCATCGACGTTGGTTCAGTTACCCAAGTTAGAGGTGCTTGGTCCTACCTAACAGCTGAAGGTCCTGCCCAACCGCTGGCGGACCCAGATGGCGCTCCGCGAGCCGGCGGCTTTGCGAGACGGTGTGCCGGCCGCATCGCGTGTCGGTCTTAAAGGCAGTGTTCAAGATAAAAAATGTGTTTCATTTTCCACTAGGAATGGGTAGTGGAGGGGCACGCTGTAACGTTGACGTCAAAAGAACGCATGAAAACGAGCCAGGAAAAGCTGTAAAAGAGCACGAAGTTGCCACTTCGAGCGCTAGGCAAACCCCGAAAGCCCAACACACGTTCACCGACGTAAGCAAATGAATGCTCGAAATCGTGAGATGAGCGACGATTTTTAATCCTTAGCCTCGTTTTTCCCTTCATTCTCAACTTCTCTCTTTACTCTGATCAGCTCGCATACATCGGCTGCAAAAGACGGAAGTTACAAGCCTCGGACAACTCGTCCACCATGTTTCCTTAGCTCAATTTTTGAGGGACCATAACTTTGTTCCTAGACGGTCCTGTACGATTTCAGAGAAATCATTGGAATCAGCATGGGGCCGTTCTCAAGATAGGCGGAAAAACAGAAAAAGGATTTTTATCGTGAACACTGCCTTCAAGTTACATGAAACAACAACATTGCAAATTACTTGAAATGTTGAGTAAGTTACGTGTATTATTGAGACAATTTACACGTGACTTTGGTCGAAAATCAAGCCAAGTTACACGCAGCATCGTTTCAAGTTCTATGCGAATTCAGAGCACGTTTCGTGAAGCCATCACGTGTATTGCCTTAAAGTGACACTTAGCTTGTCCAAAAGTTTCTGAGTAGGCGACTCACTTTACTGAAGAACCCTACAGGATGAGCTGGGATATACCAGAATCTCGGCCGTTAACGAGCCCATTGTCGTCAACCCTATCACTACCATCATTCAGCCGGCGTTTCAGTTTAAATTCTTCGACTGTTCACAATAGTTTTCAAATTCTCTGAATTCAACCAATATGGGCTCAAATGGTCTGTTCTGGTCTGTGCCGCTTTCGAATTCTCTGTGATGTGAAGCTCCTGCATAAGCTGAAACTGAAAACTATTCATGTAGCATTGCTTTCTCTTAGGCTACCTGTACACGCTTACTTTTTTGGTCATTGCATTGCAAACGGCACGAAGCCTCTCCTCCAAGATGCTTTTAGGTATGATTTAAGTGCGCGTATAAAAACGAAACCCATCTCACGTTGTGGTACTTTTACTCGGAGATGACTAGCATTGTGAGTGCATTCGACGTCCCAGACATTGTCCTTCCAGATCAATGAATTTCGCATCCACCAAGCATATCCTTTGATTTCCTACCACCCTGCAAAGGATATTGAATTCACTCAACTGCGATGCAGAGGTCATATATGGAAATGAAGCGTTTCCCTCGAGTCTTCGTTACCGACGGCATCGTCACCTTTTCGGGTCGCACAAATGAAGCAAATGCAGCCGTCGTAGTGCACAAGGAATTAACCAGAGCAGGGAAGAGGGTCGGACTGCCGAAGAAGGCGTGTTATTGAAGAAAGCCTTTTGGTAGGAACATAGATTGTGATTGATGGTTCTCGGAATACGGGCACTACCTATACCTCAGACGCCGCATGCAGGGTCAAACAGCTCGTTGGCAAGAGTCGCGAACTACTTACGACCTTACCTCTCGGTGGTCAGTCCGTGCCTAAAAACTTCGAAAATTGTGATGGCCCCGGAGAGTCCTGCACACTCCCAGTGCTGACCTGCATACTTTTTATGACAAGAACATCAGAAATTCGCCAATTTTATCGCTGATAAAAGAATCATGGTGGAGACGCTGTGGGTACCCGTGTGGTCTCGCCCGCCGCGCGTTGGGTTTCGCGCGAAACACATACTCAGGCGAAAACCGAAGTCCTTGTTTGGTCGGATTGTTCGCAGCTAATTCATAGTGCAGAGCCTCGTAGCTGATCCTCACGGCGGTTGCGGGATGTAACTGGTCGAAACGCGCGACCTCATCGTGGATTTTGGGCAATGGGCTGAAACTTGAGGCCCTTTCACAGTTGCCCGACCATTGTCGGACGAGTCGTTATCGAATTTGGATTATCTATATACTCTATCCTATCCATCTTATTTACCTTGACTTGTCAAATTCGGTAATTAGTCGGCCGATGTCGGCCGGCAAACTATGAAAGGCGCTTTATGGATGGGTGAATCTCGAAGAATGCTAGTGAATGACACATTCTTTCGGAGGTTGTTTTTGCTGTACCTTGTATTTTACACATGCGTGATCAACTGTATTATGAATACAAGGTTGTATTTATCATACTGACATTTTGCTTTAATAATGACGTAGTTTTTAAGTGATAATTTATAAGAAAAATTCGAAGAATACGAATTCGCTTCCACTCGGGCGAAGAATATGCGAGAACGACCAAAGGTGATAGAGCAATAATGTGAAGCGCCGAGACCTCGCGCCCTTTCCGCAGTATTTTCCGGGCTTCGTTTTTGATGGAATGTTGATGCGACCGCCAAACAACATGAAAAACAGTTACGGCACAAGCCTCACATCCAGAAAAACTTCAAAAATGATAGTGACGAGGCCTTCAAAAAACTTCAAAAACGATTTTGGCGCGAAATTCAAATTCATATTTACAATGTGTTTCGATTGACTTTTCTTCATAAAAGAGGTTTTACGGGCCTCCTAATTCAAAATTCTCATTCGCTAGAGAGGCCAAGCTGCACAAAAACATAAAAAAAGAATATACGATTTTCTGCGCTTACGATGCCTTTGATGTATCATTGATTGAGAAGTTCGAGTGGCTGCGAGAGAAGTCCGGGAGCAGATTTTTACACAGTCCCATTACCTCAAAGTGTGAGCCCTTGGTGGTTCGAAATTTTATTGCTGAAGGGGTGCCACCCGTTGGATAGAGATGGCAAAAACTGTGCTTTGCCAACATGGTTTGCCAACGTCCACCACTTAACCTCGCCTAACCTCCTGTACATCAGTCGGATTGGGAGGTGAAAGTGTCATAATTTATGGGGATTTCTAGATGGAAATTGTAGTGAGCGCGAAGCGCTCACCAGATTTGGCTTTGGTTCGCCATCGCGCAACCATCTGATCTCAGTATCAGGGTCCAGAGCATACGTAGGGAGACCGTTCTTTTTGCATTTAATCTACTTCAGAAAGCTGAACAACTATCCAAAAAATGGTCCGGAATGGTTATCTGAGATTCAAGAAAAAGTGTCAAAACCACGTCATTTTGGTCGAAAAAATGTTCATCTCCTTTTTTTTATTCAGTTGGCGTTCACGATCTTGTTGGAACACTTATCGTTGAGCTAGAAAGCTCATTTTTGGCCAGGGAGCTGGTTTTGTTTGCACCTAGCTCCTGTCAAATTTAGAAGTTGGTAGCTAAATTTTTGCGGAACCTCAAAATTGAGGGTCAGGAAAGGCGAAAACACGTAAACATGTTATTATAAACCATCCGACGATTAGTAATTCGTAAAAATGAACTAGTGAAATAAACACCGTTACTAATAGGCTTTTACTCAGGATTGAACGCTCCTTGAGACGGGGCAACGCTTCAATCAATGCGGCGGGATCTCGGAAGTTCTTTTTGGAACGCCGCACGGTGTGACTTAGAAGTGCGCCATAGAACGCTATAGATATTGTGCGGGACCCCAACAGGAGTGCGCAAGACGCCGTAGAACGTGTGTGGCACCGCGAGTGAGCTGACGCCGTAGAAGTGTGCGGGACCAAAGTGAGCAGTGCGCCTGACGCCGTAGGGAAGTGTGCGGATCCAAATGGGTGCGCAGAACGCCGTAGAAGGTGTGCGGGACCCAAGTGAGAGTGCGCCGGACGCCGTAGAAAAGTGTGTGAGACCCAAACGAGAGTGCGCCGGACGACGTAGAAAGTGTGCGGGACCCAAACGAGGCGCCGGACGCCGTAGAGAGTGTGCGGGACCTGGCAAATGGGAGTGCCCTGACGCCGTAGAAAGTGTGTGCCGGACCCATAAGTGAGAGTACGCCGGACGGCGTAAAAAGTGTGCGGGACCCAAGTGGGAGTGCGCAGAAAGCCGTAGAAAGTGTGTGAGACCCGAATGAGAGTGCGCCGGACGCCGAAAAGAGTGTGCGGGACCCAAGTGGGCGTGCGCGGGACGCCGTAGAAAGTGTGCCGGACCCAAACGGGCGTGCGCGGGACGGCATAAAAAGTGTGGGGGCCCAAGTGGGCGTTCGCAGAACGCCGTAGAAAGTGTGTGAGACCCGAATGAGAGTGCGCCGGACGCCGTTTGAAAGTGTGTGGACCCAAGGAGTGCGCTGCTGACGCCGTAAAAAGTGTGTGGGACCTGGGAGTGCGCCGGACGCCGTAAAAAGTGCGGACCCAAATGGGTGTGCGCAGAACGCCGTAGAAAGTGTGCCGGGACCCATGGGAGCAGCGCCGGACGCCGTAGAAAGTGTGTGGGACCCATGTGGGAGTGCGCCGGACGCCGTAAAAAAGTGCGGGACCCAAATGGGTGTGCGCAGAAAGCCGTAGGAAGTATGTGAGACCCGAATAAGAGTGCGCCGGACGCTGTAAAAAGCGTGCGGGACCCAAGTGGGAGTGCGCCGGACGCCGTAGAAAGTGTGCGGGACCCAAATGGGTGTGCGAAGAACGCCGTAGAAAGTGTGCGGGACCCAAGTGGGAGTGCGCCGGACGCCGTGGAAAGTGTGCGGGACCCAAATGAGAGTGCGCCGGACGCCGTAGAATGTGTGCGGGACCCAAGTGGGAGTGCGCGGGACGCCGTTTGAAAGTGTGCGGGACCCAAGTGGGAGTGCGCCGGACGCCGTAGAAAGTGTGCGGGGTCCAAATGGGCGTGCGCAGAAAGCCGTAGAAAGTGTGTGAGACCCGAATGAGAGTGCGCCGGACGCCGTAAAAAAGTGCGGTTCCAAATGGGTGTGCGCAGAAAGCGGTAGAAAGTGTGTGAGACCCGAATGAGAGTGCGCCGGACGCCGAAAAGAGTGTGCGGGACCCAAGTGGGCGTGCGCGGGACGCCGTAGAAAGTGTGCCGGACCCAAACGGGCGTGCGCGGGACGGCATAAAAAGTGTGGGGGCCCAAGTGGGCGTTCGCAGAACGCCGTAGAAAGTGTGTGAGACCCGAATGAGAACGCGCCGGACGCCGTTTGAAAGTGTGCGGGACCCAAGTGGGAGTGCGCTGGACGCCGTAAAAAGTGTGTGGGACCCAAGTGGGAGTGCGCCGGACGCCGTAAAAAAGTGCGGGACCCAAATGGGTGTGCGCAGAACGCCGTAGAAAGTGTGCGGGACCCAAGAGGGAGTGCGCCGGACGCCGTAGAAAGTGTGTGGGACCCGCGGGAGTGCGCCGGACGCCGTAAAAAGTGCGGGACCCAAATGGGTGTGCGCAGAAAGCCGTAGAAAGTGTGTGAGACCCGAATGAGAGTGAGCGCCGTTGACGCTGTAAAGTGTGCAGGGACCCAAGTGGGAGTGCGCCGGACGCCGTAGAAAGTGTGCGTGGACCCAAATGGGTGTGCGAAGAACGCCGTAGAAAGTGTGCGGGACCCAAGTGGGAGTGGCAGCGCTGGACGCCGTGGAAAGTGTGCGGGACCCAATTGAGAGTGCGCCGGACGCCGTAGAATGTGTGCGGGACCCAAGTGGGAGTGCGCGGGACGCCGTTTGAAAGTTTGCCGGACCCAGAGTGGGAGTACGCCGGACGCCGTAAAAGTGTGCGGGACCCAAGGGAGTGCGCAGAAAGCCGTAGAAAGTGTGAGACCCGAATGAGAGCAGTGCGCCGGACGCCGAAAAGAGTGTGCGGGACCCAAGTGGGCGTGCGCGGGACGCCGTAGAAAGTGTGCCGGACCCAAACGGGCGTGCGCGGGACGGCATAAAAAGTGCGGGGTCCAAATGGGCGTGCGCAGAAAGCCGTAGAAAGTGTGTGAGACCCGAATGAGAGTGCGCCGGACGCCGTTTGAAAGTGTGCGGGACCCAATTGGGAGTGCGCCGGACGCCGTAGAATGTGTGCGGGACCCAAGTGGGAGTGCGCGGGACGCCGTTTGAAAGTGTGTGTGACCCAAACAAAAGTACGTTGGACGCTGTAAAAAAGTGCGGGACCCAAATGGGTGTGCGCAGAAAGCCGTAGAAAGTGTGTGAGACCCGAATGAGAGTGCGCCGGACGCCGTGGAAAGTGTGCGGGGACCCAAATGAGAGTGCCGGACGCCGTAGAATGTGCAGGGACCCAAGTGGGAGTGCGCGGGACGCCGTTTGAAAGCGTGCGGGGTCCAAATGGGCGTGCGCAGAACGCCGTGAAAATTTAGGACCCAAATGGGTGTGCGCAGAATGCCGTAGAAAGTGTGGGACCCTGCGGAGTACATGCCGGACGCCGTAAAAAAGTGCGGTTCCAAATGGGTGTGCGCAGTACGCCGTAGAAAGTGTGTGAGACCCGAACGAGAGTGCGCCGGGCGCCGTTGTAAGTGTGCGGCCCTAGTGGTGGGAGGCCGGACGCCGTAGAAAGTGTGCGGGACCTGTTGTAGTGCGCCGGACGCCGTAAAAAGTGTGCGGGACCCAAACGGGTGTGCGCAGAACGCCTAGAAAGTGTGTGAGACCCGAATGAGAGTGCACCGGACGCCGTTTGAAGGTGTGCGGGACCCAAGTTGTAGTGCGCCGGACGCCGTAAAAAGTGTGCGGGACCCAAACGGGTGTGCGCAGAACGCCGTAGAAAGTGTGTGTGACCCAAACAAAAGTACGTCGGACGCTGTAAAAAAGTGCGGGACCCAAATGGGTGTGCGCAGAACGCCGTAGAAACTGTGCGGTGACCCAAGTTGAAATGCGCAAGAAGACGCCGTAGAACGTGTGCGGGACCCGCGGAGTGCAGACCGCCGTGAAAGATTTGCGGGACCCAAATGGATGTGCGCAGAATGCCGTAGAAAGTGTGTGGGACCCAAGTGGGAGTGCGCCGGACGCCGTAAAAAAGTGCGGTTCCAAATGGGTGTGCGCAGAAAGCCGTAGAAAGTGTGTGAGACCCGAATGAGAGTGCGCCGGACGCCGTTTTAAAGTGTGCGGGACCCAAGTGGGAGTGCGCCGGACGCCGTAGAAAGTGTGCGGGACCCAAGCTGTAGTGCGCTGGACGCCGTAAAAAGTGTGCGGGACCCAAATGGGTGTGCGCAGAACGCCGTAGAAAGTGTGTGTGACCCAAACAAAAGTACGTCGGACGCCGTAAAAAAGTGCGGTTCCAATTGGGTGTGCGCAGAAAGCCGTAGAAAGTGTGTGAGACCCGAATGAGAGTGCGCCGGACGCCGTTTGAAAGTGTGCGGGACCCAAGTGGGAGTGCGCCGGACGCCGTAGAAAGTGTGCGGGACCCAAGCTGTAGTGCGATGGACGCCGTAAAAAGTGTTTGTGACCCAGACAAAAGTACGTCGGACGCCGTAAAAAAGTGCGGGACCCAAATGGGTGTACGCAGAACGCCGTAGAAAGTGTGTGAGACCCGAATGAGAGTGCGCCGGACGCCGTTTGAAACTGTGCGGTGACCAAGTGGAAATGCGCAAGACGCCGTAGAACGTGTGTGGGACCCAAGTGGGAGTGCGCAGAACGCCGTGAAAAATTTGCGGGACCCAAATGGGTGTGCCCAGAATGCCGTAGAAAGTGTGTGGGACCCAAGTGGGAGTGCGCCGGACGCCGTAAAAAGTGCGGTTTCAAATGGGTGTGCAGAAAGCCGTAGAAAGTGTGTGAGACCCGAATGAGAGTGAGCGCCGGACGCCGTTTGAAAGTGTGCGGGACCCAAGTGGGAGTGCGCCGGACGCCGTAGAAAGTGTGCGGACCCAAGCTGTAGTGCGATTGACGCCGTAAAAAGTGTGCGGGACCCAAATGGGTGTGCGCAGAAAGCCGTAGAAAGTGTGTGAGACCCGAATGAGACTTCGCCGGACGCCGTTTGAAACTGTGCGGTGACCAATTGGAAATGCGCAAGACGCCGTAGAACGTGGACCCAAGTGGAGTGCGCGCGGACGCCGTAGAAAGTCTTCGGGACAAAAATACAAGCACGCCCATGCCGATCGCTTTTTCCGCAGGGCTACCGGAACAATTCTTGAACAAAACATGATAACGAACGATAACACACGCTCATAACATGCGGGGTATAAAAGGGCGGAGGAGCGCTATGCATTCATTCAACACACCGCCTTCTTTTCGAGAAGCCACTGGGAAGTGGCTGGGGAGGTCAAAATTGTGCAAACATGATTGCTGGCTTTTACGATGTGCTCATATTTAGGCTGGCACTTGAAAAATTTTCAAAGGAAGATACGGTGGCCCTGCGGAAAAAATTATCGGCACGAGCATGCTCGTGACCCCAATGGATGTGCGCAGGACGTTATAGAAAGTGTGCAGGACATCAGTGGGAGTGTGCAGGACGTCATAGAAGGAGGGCAAGGCACTCAGTGGGTTCAGTTTCAGTTAACACCACGAGGCATAAATCATGGTAGAAAGGAAACCTTCATGGAAAATAAGTGAAATTCCCAAAAGTTTAGGTTCGGCGAACAGTAGAAAGTAGCATGGCCATATTTTCTGAAAATTTAGAAATATACGCAGTTGTGCTGGGAAGGTAAAGAAAATGGAAAGTTCTTGAAATATTCCTGAGTACGACTTGGTGTAGAATAATTTGATTTTTGGGAATGTAGTGAAATAGTTGAAAGTATGATCTGGCAGTCGAGTTTGAACCAATCCATTTATAAGAGCAGCAAAACGAGAGATCGCATTGTATGAGCGTATCCGTAAAACATAACGAAGCAAAATCACGCTTGATAACGTAAGCAGTAAACGCTCGTTCGGGAGCTGGAAGTTCGCATTCATCACGTATTAGGTGAAGTAAAATCAACTGTTCGTTCCACATCACGCGTGATTTTGCTTTGATATGTCTCTAACGTTGATAAGCTTCATGCAATGCTATCTCTCGTTTTACACAACTCTTATCAATAGTTGGTTCAAACTCGACTGCCAAATCATACTTTCAACTATTTCACTACATTTCCCAAAAATCAAATTATTCTACGCCAAGTCGTTCTCAGGAATATTTCAAAACTTTTTCCATTTTTCTTTACCATCCCCTTTTAACTGAGTATATTTCTAAATTTTCGAGAAAATGGCCATGCCAAATCTCTACTTTCGCCAGGAACCTAAACTTTTAGGAATGAGCTTTTTTTTGAAATCAAAATTTTTATTTTCGTTGGAGGGTTGTACGTCCTATATTTTTTTTAATGAAGTACAGCGAATTACAGCCTACGAGGGGATTCGAAACAGATGAATGAACTTGAGTCTGGTTCTTCTCAGGTTGTAAACAGTTGCAGTTTTGTTTTTAATTCGCAGAAACCACTTTTCTACATATCCTACAACGGTTTTGTTTCATTTTGTTCAAATTTGATGTTTTTCCTCTGAAAATTTAACGATCCCCCCTCCAACTTTTCGTTTCTTTCGAAATTTCTTACGACCCTCCCACCTTTCGTTGGCAAGCTAACCACACCTGCTGGACCCTGGCTGCATGAGCATAAGAACTGCTTGGAGAGAAACTCGGCAGACGTTTTATCCCATACAGGATGGTTTTGATGTTTTTTTTTTGAGAATGATTTTGTCCCTTTTCACTAACGAGCTTGGAAAGCTTGAAAATCTCCTTTCTAAGACAACCAATAGTACACGAGGGGGCTCATACGCACATTATACTTCTTAATTGGGAACTTGGCCCAATTCCGAGCGTCGTTGCACAAGATATGCCGCATTAATGTAGTGAAATTGAACGAGGAAACTACAATATCAACAAACACTGTGAAAACAAATACCAGGCCGTCCAATAATTCCTGTCCGAAAATTTTCAAAATTCTATAATTTTCCTTAGAAGTGTTATAATATCAGGCAAGTGTAAGAACCTTCTAGAAGGTTCTCCAAAGTTCTACGCTAGGGGTATATAAGGCGCAGTCGCCGCGTCTAGCCACCAGTTTAAGCTAAAATGGACCAAGGTCGAATTCGTACGTTCGTGTACTACGAGTGGCTGCTGGGCAACAACATGGGCACCGCGGTCGCCAACATCTGCAGAGCGTGCAAGGAGGATGCAGTGTCCCAACGCACAGTCAGCCGCTGGTTCAATCGTTTCGATAGCGGGGACACGAGCCTCAAGGACAGGGAGCACAGCGGGAGGCCTTCTGCGGTGGATGATGACGAAGTCCGTCGCTGTATCAAAGAGAAGCCGGAAGCCACCACCCGTGAACTGGCGACGACGCTCGGCTGCAGTAAGTCCACCATCCACAATCGACTCATCTTACTCGGCTACCACATAGTTGGCCCGTTGGATCCCCCACCGTCTGACGGACGCCAACAAGCAGAGCCGCGTGACCGTCTGCCAGTCCCTCCTCCTTCGTCCGCATCGCAAGGAGTTTTTCGAGGACCTGGTCACTGAGGGTGAGAGCTGGCTCCTCTACGACAACGTCGTTCGCCGTGCCGTCTGGATCCCGTGGGGAGAAGAGCCGCCGACGACCCCGAAAGCCGACCTGCACCCGCTGAAGTTCATGCTCTGCTGCTGGTGGGACACCAAGGGCATGCTGTACTTCTACCTGCTCCCGCAAGGCAGGACGGTCACGTCTCCATCTACACCGATGAGCTCGAGAAACTAGCCGCCGCCATCCGAGAAAAGCGTCCCCGACGGGCCTCGGTCCACCTGCTGCACGACAACGCGCGCCCCCACGTGGCGAAGGAGACCCAGCAGAAGTTGGCGACGCTCGGATGGTAGACGGTTGCCCATCCGCCGCATTCCCCGGACCTCGCCCCCTCCGACTACCACTTGTTCCGCCCGCTGAAGCACTATTTGGTCGGAAGAAAATTTACCAACTACGACAACCTCAAATCTGACATCGCGGACTTCTTCGAGTCGCAGCCCCCGGAGTTCTGGGCGAAGGGCATCGGCGACCTGCCCAACCGATGGGCCAGTGTTGTGGATAACTGTGGTGATTATATTGCTGATTAGACTTGTTTTTCAATAAAGTTGAAAAAAAATTAAGAATGCTGAAATCTTCGGACAAGAATTATTGGACAACCTGGTAGATAGTTATGTGCAAGCATTCTCTCAAATTCCCATAAGCCTCGAACTTTGGCAACCATTGAGGCTCTGCCCACTCTACGTGGGCAAACCCAGCTCACACATTGGTGGGGATGTTCCCGAGGGGAACAGACGTGATTTTGACGTTGCTATTCGGTCCAGGGGAGAAGCTTCCTTTACGGTAAATCCCTTGGCTTCGCCCCGAGCATGATGAACGCGAAAACAGAGCCGCAACGTATACGGTAATGCATCCTCTTGTTCCGAGTCAAATTCACTCTGTTCCGTGCGCGCTTGTGCGGAGCGAGGGTAGAGACAGCGAGAAAGTGTGGGGAGAAGGAGACGCAGCATACGCGCTAGGACACACGCGATGAACGGAAATAAATTTTACTCGGAAACAGAGGATAAATTTTGAACCCTCGAACTGGTCTCGCACTCAGGGTCCAGCAGCCAGTTTACAAGGGTCGCAAAAGAGGTTTTTGAGAGTTCCACCGCGGCGCGGCGCGACGTCATGATTCATACGCAAATCGACGAGCGGTGCGTTATCGATCGAAGCGCACAAAAAGCATCTCATCGAGTCGCGCTGGAGCTCTAAAATAGGCCAAATACTTGCGACCAGCCCTTCGGTGGTCATTCTGCTCCCGAAAACATTGGAAATGGTAACGACCCCAAGACGATGAGTTTTTATTTGAAAATTTGATCATAGATATTAGATCTAGGAAGAGGTCCAATGGGTGCAGGTCATGCCACCGTGAGAGTTAGAAATGAATAACTATGGTTATTGTTCAGGTTGATCATCATGCGATCAATTGCAAGTGGAAAAAACACAGGTCTTTCAGAGGTTTCTCGCTTGAGTGACCAGGTGGGTAGTGATTTCAGGTAAAGTCCGCGTTCTCCACAAGTTCTTGCCATTCGTAGAAAAATTGTGGGGATTTCAAAATGAGGCGCAGAGTTTTTCTCACTCTGTTTCGAGAGGATGGGTCCCTGGATCGGCAAGAATTCAACCTGAGATAGCTACCGAGCATATGAAAACATGATAAAAAGCTGAAAATCAGTTTTCGGCTGCAGAGTTGCTAGAAGAATTTATTGGGTGCAAGACACGGGATTTCAGTGCGTTGGGCAAATGGGATGGAAGGATCAATCGTAGGAAATGTTAGCAGAACCAGGTCCTCCGGGGTAGCAAGCGTTCGGATGGAGCCTGGTGGATGAAAGATGTACAGCTAGTATCAAACAGACAACTAAAATTCGAAATGATTAGCACGGCGTTGGAATCAATGTCACGTTGTTCCAACGCTTGCGGCGCGGTGTTAAGCCAGTTACATTTTGCTTCCGTTAATTTTGCACGCTGAACTTCTAAATTTGCACGTCTGCATAATATTCAATAGCTATTTTGGTATTACGTCACCATCTCAGTGTAATCCTCCTCAGTGGACTGAGGAATCACCCAATGAACTATTAACAACGTTGCATTGACTAACCAGCCGTAGTGGAAGTTTCTTCCGTGGTCCTAATCTATTCATTCATTCCTGACGAAAGTCCGAATATTATAGACTTTCAAGTGCCAGTGCTCACTTCTAGACAACATTCTGCGGGTTTCTGAGGATAAATAGCTGACTCAGACACTACTGGTAATGAGCTCGATACCAATGGGTTATGCTACGCCGAATACCTGCGAGAACATATCGTATTGGTTGGCGGATGATAACAGTGGATACTTTCTATTGTGAGTTCGATCTAATAGGATATGTCCATCTGGACAGCTTCGGGAGCATATACGTTTGATTGGAAAAAATAAGGACTTTAACTCGCTACTATTTTCCCATAGGTTCCCTAAACTGCTCTAAGATTTCAGGCCGAAACTGACAATTTTGTTGAGAGAACGTAAGAGTTTCGGTCAAAAACGGAAATTTGGAGATCTTGAAATGTCGTTCACAGATAAGAGGAGATCTTAGCTCCGGTGATATGATATCATACATAACGGCTCGCGTGACCCTGCGCGTTCGGCATTTTGGGAGGAATGCCATCCGGTAGAAAACAGCTGATTGCAGCCTCGAATGTCTGTTATTTTCGTCTTCTATATCCTTTTCCTAGATTCGAGGTGAGCTCTTTTACGCAGTGTTTCAAATAATCATTTGTGAGGTTTTGGTAGCCATATGTTTGGTATGCCCGTCTTTGTTGGGTGATTCCAAATGGACACCCCTGCAGAAACGTACACAGTTGTAGTCGTGTAGCATATCTTGACGAGATAAAACCTGTTGTTAACAAGTCATGACAAAATAGAACGTGTCTCTCTTCACACTCTTGTACTGAAGACTAGGATTTGAAGTTTGTACGTTTCTGCAAGGGTGTCCAGATGGCAACAGCCGTCTTTGTTAGTGGGGAGCAGAATGGGGTTTTTTGTTTTTTTCTTGATTCGGATTTTTTCGAAGGGAGGGGAGGGTCTAAGAGGCTAAGCATTGTGGCATCGCGGCGCGTCCTTATGGTGGGTTGCCGTATCGATTAGTCGCCGCGATCTAACGATAAGGCAGCCCATCATAAGGTCGCGCCACGCCATGATGACACTCTGCTCAACCCCCGAGAGGCAAAACACCAAACTAAAAAGTTCATCTAGTCGTTATCACAAAATACAAGAAACGAACCTAACAAATTCTTAGCGAAAAAAAAACTAGAGAAACAAACGATTCCTCCCCTTCTCCCTCCTCTACCCCACCAAAACAGTGTCAACCTCACCCATTGCATGCCAACACTTACATTGGTCAAACATGATTTGAAACACCTTTTAGAAGAGCTCACCTTGAGCTTTGTAGAAGGAGAGGGTAGACGAAGGTAGAACGGGGTTACAGCAAGAATGAGAAAATGAAACAAGTAGACATACAAAAGCAGGACAAAACAGAATAGCGCAAAAGGCATCGATAATGTAGCGAAGAAAAAAAAACGTTCAAAACTGTTGTTCCCTACGATGAAAAACGAGCGGGCCGTTCGTCAACTCGGAAACATGTTTTTGGTTGACGGTTCATAAGAGGCAGTGGTATTCGTTGGCGGTTCATAACAGCTTCCACTAATACCAAACCTATAGCCAACCAATAGACCGCGTATGTGGCCTCGGTTTAAATTGCGAAGTCAATTTTGGTATCCTATTGATTGGCGGTTGCTAGCAACTGCGCTTTTTGGTATCGAACTCATAACAGCGAGTGTATGAGGAGGAACGACCACTCGTAGCGGAAGAATTCGGGCCAACATGATTTAGTTCTTATTTGTTTGGAACAATTATATAGCTTAGACAAATCTGGAGCTCGTAGTAAGCGTCATGCTTCTTATACATAGTTGTGCCATTCGAATAGATTCGAATCGATATGTTCGAATAATTTTCATTTGAATACGTATTCATTATCGGAATTTCTTAAATCGCACCATTCGATTACTATTCGAAAATCAGACCTCAAAAAAGAGACCATTCGAATCTACTATTCAAAAATCGGACTTCAAAAAAACAGGGTCATTGGCGTGTTTGATATTCGAAGCCTACTAATCAAATGAATATTCGAATAGTCATAATTCCGAACAGTTTTGAATAAATCTGCCCCGTCGCCGCTATTTAAGGTGTATGGTAAGTGGCCGTGTATTCCATTGGCAGGCATGACCACGTCCAAGAATTTCGAAATTAAAGGCAGTGGTCACGATGAAAAACGTTATCGAAAAAAAACTACAAAAATCAGCTTAGATATGAAACAGCTCAAAAACTATAAAGCTAGCGCGGCAAAAAACGGGCTAGGATTAGAGTTATTAAGACCCTAAATTTCCAGTTCGTGCACACGTGCACACAAAGAAAACCATCGACACTCAGAGGAAGAAATAAATGCAAATTTACCTAACAAAACAGTTGAACAATGAAAGCAAGCATTCCAACCAATGTTTTTGACTAGATAATAATAATAATAATAATTCATTACGCTGTTTAAGACAGACGTTAGATAAACAATACAAACATTTACATACATCATTCTAGTATAGTATCACAAAGATAACAATTCAGTGATAAAAACTAGTAACTTAGAATCATTTTTGAGGCCATTCGTTTGAAGGACAGCAAGTAGTGGGGTTGCAGAGGAACGGTGCTTCTCAAAGACACATAAGCAGCACCCGACGGACTGTAAATGTATGAGATCGTATGGGGGTTCTAGCCGCAGGATAAGATATTTTTATGTTTCCTCCTCTAGTTCTCGAAGTAGTCAGTCTACATATGTGTACATGATGATGTACACAACTGATGTACTTGATGTGTACATAAATCCGGAAGCCCATTGATTGAAATTCAAGTTCAAGCCAGCTGATGTTCTTGATGTTAGAGATCGTCGATGCCGGTGATGTGGGGTGGACTCGTCCACCATCAAAAGAGAAGAAAGTTCAGGCTTCGAATCGGGCCCAGAACAGCTATTTTTTCGCGATTTTTTCTAATAGGTTCTACGACTCTGTACCCAGAAAAGGGTTTAGAGAAGAAAAGAAGACGAGCATATCTGAGCGCGACCACTGCCTTTGATTGGAGCCTCTCCGCGTGCAAATGTACTAAAACAGCATGGTTTGTTGTGCGTGCTCACCGCAGTTTCTGTGTTCGTCAGCGCTGCAACAAATGATCGTTTTGGCTAGTTCAACCTCATTTAATGTGTAATTGTACCCAATGAATCTGTATTTAATAACATTTTCACTAGGGAATCAGAGGAGCATGCTCAAGTTCTAATTTGTTCGAGAACATCCAATAGTTTTTTTTTAAATCATAAAACTCTTAACCACCTAGACAGGCCGAAATTGCAAAAAAAAATCTTAAGGAGGCATACCGATTTCTGCAAGTTCCAATAAAAGAAAACCAAATGATGCAAAGTTGAAGCGTAAACGCAGCCTTTTCAGACATATGAACCTGTAAATCGGTCCGCTATTCCGCGGATTGTGTGCTGGTGGTAATAATTGGGACATGAAGTCGACCAATTCTGCAAATACTTTGTCTGGCTTTTTTCAACTGAAAAATATTTACAGCGGTCATTAAAGGCACTATTCAATATGTCGATATCATTACCTGAAACAAAGGGTTGACTACCTGGCAGAACTGAATTTGCTAAGATTTTGTGTAAAGATGAAAAAAATGAAAATTCTCTTGAAGCAACGATTGAAACCACCTTCAACTTATCACCAGAAATTGTAAGGTCCGTGGACCATCGCAACAACATTGTTGAAAACCGGCTTCAAGGCAATGTTCACGATAAATCTCGCTCTCGAGGTCTCAGAGTGAAACACTAAGCTGTCAGATGCTGGAGAGGGTAGGGTCGAAGAAAGCAGCGAAAACGGGCCAGTAATCGACAAAAACGGCGCTGAAAGTTATCCCGGGCGCCTACCTACCCCGGTCCGCCCCCCATTCGGACGAGCTTGTGGCGCAGCACACGTTTCAATGGCAAATTGCCAAGCAACTCTGTCGCGTCCAGCCTGATCTATTTGCGCAGATTTTTCGATTAGAGCACGCTTGCTTAAATCAGCAGGGCCCATGGTTCTCGTCCACGCCCTGAACGTTAGAAACCGTTATTTTAGCTTACTCTAGACGTTTTTCTTCGCTGTTTTTATTCACTATTACTTACCTCACGACCAAACGATCTCATTTTTGGGTCTAAGTCGAGTGCGATATTCATCGTGAACACTGCCTTTAGAACGAGCAACCAATAGCAATATGTGGACCTGAAACTCTGAATATGGTGTGCTCGCCCCACCCACTTCCTAAATAGCCACAGGAATGTGAGTAGAGTGGGCACATCACATTCAAGTTTTGGGGCCGCATGGTGGGAAAGTGTGAGACAAAGGGGACTTAGCATACGCGCGCACACGCACATTGAACTCAACTGGGTTGTTTTCAGTATGTCGATTCGAAAATATTCGAATATATTCGAATCAAATTTTTTTCGAATCTATTCGAATTTCGGAACTCTAAACAAAGGGTTCATTCGGATTTATATTCGAAATTCAGACCTCAAAAAAGGGGCCGATTCAAAAATCGGACTTCAGAAAAGGGTGTATTCGAATCCATTCAGAAATTGGACGTCAAGAAGGGGTCATTCGAATCTACCCGATATTCGGTATTTTTGTCCAGGGCATAACTATAATGCTTCTCTAAGCCGCCGAATCGAATGTGAGTAGTACCACGACTGTCACTCTGGCGCGACTCCCGGGACGCGATATTCCTTGATGGTATTATAAATACGCACTCAAACCATTAGAATCCTAGTGTTGCAGTAGCTTCCTATCTGCTGTATTCTCCTACTCCGGTAGGTGATCGAGGAAAGCCCAAGAGCTGGCCTGCTTACCGCTAGCAGTGTTTTTATTGTTAGAAAAGGAGCAGCCCATTCTCTTCGACAAGGCGCACTCACGCTTAACCTAACCTGCCTGCATCGTCGCCACAGCAACCTACTCGTCGTCTGTCTGCGCCAACGGTACCTCGTTTAATGAGATTCTCAGGCGGCTTGTTCTTGATTAGATTCTGCGCTATGCGTAACAACTTAACACCAGCTAGCACCACCTTTTATTCGTCGATATCCTACTGTCCCATTGTCCTTTCATCTGCACTCCTTGCCGGTCACCTTCCATGGTCTTCTATCCTCTTTTGTCGCTACGCCTCGAAAGTTTCCGAGCATTAGACGGCTTTTGGCTCTTATGCGGACATCGGGGGTTCTGATTAACAATAACACTAATGAGGAACATGGTAATATCGTTGACGAGCTTCCTGAAAGCAACACCCAGTAAATGCAGAATGGCAGAGACAGTGAGAGAGCGTGTGGTAGACTGAGGGACCAGCTTCCCTCGAACACGCAAGGCGTTGAGTGATGAAATTTCGATTTTTTACAGAGGGCACGTCCTGCTTATGCTCCGGCGTTTTTGGAACTATACATTTCGCACTGCCTGTTGCGTTTGTGTTTCGCCTCCTGTGTCCCACCGTATCCTCAATGGATGAATACTTCATCAACTTTCGCTCATTATTGTTGAGCTGGTGACCTTTAAATCGTTGGCCAACAATACTCCATGGCTTCATGCTTGAGTATCTTATCTCCTTGTCAAGTTTTGTCTAGGGAATGTATGAGGCGCAATCATTGCGACAGGCCGTGCGGCGCTCGCGACACCAGCCGCCAGCGTAAGTTCCATCGCACGCGACGATATATCTCCAGAGCGCCTTTAAAGTCCAACCTCAGGGAGAAAACTCGTTATTATAGTGCGCCCACCGTGTATAGCAACCCTGCCAAGCGCGAGATATCATTTCGCTTAAAGTGCACCTAACACGCGGAAATTTATTTTTCTGTTTTGATGCTGATCTTGGAGAGAGTCACAAGCTGATCACAGTGGTATCTCTGAAATAGTCCAAATCTCCTTATGAACAGAGTTATGGCTCCTTAAAGATGCCTATATTTCGAGGGTGAAAAATTGGTGGACGAGTTGTCTCAGTCCTATATTTCTCTTCATTCGGAATCGTTGCGCGAGAGCGAGCCTGGATAAGGAGACAGTCCGGCAAGAAAGTGAAGAACAACGACACGGTTGAAATTCGTCTACCCATCTGGCCGCTATCGAGTTCGAAAATCTGGTAGGGATTGCCGCCCATGGTGGTGAGCGAAGGTGGTCGGGCCTGTGATGGTCGCTTATATCTCGCTCATTTGAAGGAATTGATATTTCGTATTTGGAACATGTTATACAGGAGAGGTCTACTACGCAATCAAATGAAAATCACAAAATTCGTGTCTGAGGGTGTACTGTGCCTTTAAAGGCAGCTCCGCGCCGAAGACCATAAATTATTTTTTGTGTTTTGTCTAGAATGGATCTTTAATGAACGAGAACATCGGAAGATCTCATCAAAAACCTTTATTTCGAAAGAGAAATCGGTTGGTTTTCGAGGTTTTTCGGCGTTTGGAAGCCTGGTCACCGCCATTTTTGAAGTATTCCGGCATGTCGAGTTCGTACCACAATGCTGGTTGTTTTCTATGCTGGTTGACGGCCACCTCAGCATTCTATGGGAAAGTGTCAGAGGAGCGACCCAAAAGTGCTAGATGATCGACCCCACAGCAGTTTTTAGGTTGCCCTAACTCTAAGAGGGGCGCATTTTCGGAGCCTCAGGTTTCGTAGGTGTTGTCAGTTAGCTCGAATTGTTTGATTGTACACATATTTATCTATTTTTATTTATTTATTTGTTTATTCCATAAATAAAAATAAATAGATTGTACGCATAAAATTGAGAATGATTTTCAGCGTGCACGATGCCTTTAAAGGCAGTGTTCACGATAAAAAAATGTGTTTCAGTTTCCTCCAGGAATGGGTAATGGAGGGGCACACAGTAGCGTTGACGTCGGAATAAGGCACGAAAACGAGCCAGGAAGAACCCTAAAAGAGCCCGCAGTTGCCACTTTGAGCGCAAGGCAAACCCCAAAAGCGCAATGCCCGCCCTCCAACGTGAACGAATGAAAACCCGAGATCGTGAGATGAGCGATGGTTTCCGATTATTGGCCCCGTTCTTCCCTTCATTCTCGACTTCTCTCTTTACTAAGGTCAACTCGCATACATCGGCTGCAAAAGACGGAAGGTATAAGCCTAGGACAACTCGTCCACCATGCTTCCCTAACTCAGTCTTTGAGGGACCATAACTCCGTTCAGAGAAGACTTTGTACGAACCCAGAGACATCATTGGGATCAGCATGAGATCGTTTTCAAGATAGGCGGAAAAAACAAAAAAAGAGATTTTTGTCGTGAACACTGCCTTCAAAAAAATTGAGAAATCATAGGGAAAAGTCGGCTTTGCCCAAAATACCCGAAATGCCCAACCGCACACACCGCCCCGGAAAGGGAACCTAGAGCTCTGCTATTGTGCATTTTGTCTTTGAGCATCGCCATACAAACCAATTTTTACGTTTGCAAATATTTTTGTTCCATATTTGGGGCAAAACGCCTGATTATGCTTCTACGGTAATGGGGGCGGGGCTGACTTTTGCCCTGTAGTTTCTCACTTATTTGACCGAATTGAGATTTCGCGCCTATAATATCAAATTTTACCCCTGAGGTTGGACTGTACCTTTAGGAGAGAAATCTTCAATAGATGAGGAATCCGCTAGCATCAATAAAAAACCAATAAAATTACAAAAGCATTAGAGTACTTCCCGGATATGTACCTTTGAACACCTAAATTTTAAGACATTCGCCGTATTTGCGAAAACAATTAGACGTAATTCTTGCAAGAATAATGGCTTTGAGCTTGATAAGCCAGCATCTACGTAATTTCCTGGTGTACTTACAGAAGACACTAATCCATTTAATCATCTATCATCTGTCGTGAGTGATTGCCTTGTTTTAATCACCCTTCTCGTTTCCTATGATTGGCAATGAATCATATCAACTTTGCGTGCAGCACTTTCAAGTGTTGTCCGGAAATTAATTGCAACGGCACAATTATCCCTCGGAAACAGCTCGAAGACCAATCTGATGTATTCTACACTTTCTTGACTACGCGCTTAAACTGCAATCGACCCGGGGTGACTCAGAGATTGTGTGAAAGGTTGCGGTGTGCGTAAATGGACAAGTTAAACGTTTTTTCGCAGGTCAAAACATCAGGTTGTTCCACTCGGGACCACTTCGCATGACTGGAAAAGCTTGTTGCTGCGAACTGTGAAAGAAAGATTAGTCCGTACGTTTTCGTGCACTGGGACCACAACCCTATGGAGTTGTTATGAAAAAAGTATGAGCGCTATTTAGCGGCTTGTATAGGCTATAAGCGTACACATCCATGTCGCTTTACGGTGGGCGCACTTGTGTGCATGCCTAAGGCCTTTTCAGAGTCCAAATGCCGCGCGACGCGATGGGGTGATAACCATGAGTATCGATCGAGATCGCGTTGCACGTCGATCTGTATTCAAAACATGCCATCGCGGCGATCAGCGATGGAAGTGTGAAATAGACCTGAGGCCGGGACCATACTTCCCGAGACCAGCGATACATATAAGACACACACGTACATATAAGGCTCTTAGTGCTCAATCACTGATAGCCTGAATTTTATGGAGCTTTTTTTCAACTTAGAGTTCAACCAAAAATTCTAGCAAAGAATCGTACTAATATACCGCCATTACACGAAGCGTGTCGAACTTTTAGTGTGCAGTTGTAACCATACACTCATCTTCCGGATTTTCATCGGTTCATACGGTTCACATCAACATTATTCAAGGGAAATTTTTCAGGCGTGCGTCACGGTCAGCGTCGATTTCATCGCCGTCTCCGCGACCGTACGAATTGACTGTGCCTCAGTCCGCTCCTCGACCCCCGTCCAGTCCAAAGTCTGAAGCGAAAAAGCCGGTCAAACCAGCCAAGCAAAGCTTCGTAAGTCTTTCTACAAAATTTTCCAGATTTTAGTTTTGAATTGTACCGTTTGTTTGGAGAAACTCGTTCGTAGACTTCGAAACTCCGGTTTCTGTGGTTGAGTACAATTGACTTCTTTCTCCCATGCACTCTCCTTGAGAGCGCTGAGGTTTTACGAGAGTAATTTCATCTGCTACATTAGAATCTGGGATTTTGCACGATTGCTGCCGGTTATACAGTATTTTCATTATGAAAATCCTTGTGCATTACTCATGTCTTGAATTAATAATGACAAGGTCTTACATTAGCAACCAATATGATTTGTTGCAGACGACAGTCGAGGTACATGCTCTTCTATGGTAACATGGAGAGATCAAGAAAAAGTACTTTGAATTTATAGCTATCGAAAAAAGGCGCAACAGGATAAGTTGTATATGCAAACGGTCTCAATTTCCGAACATTCACCGGTCGCGGAGAGATAGTGGTTCCTTGCGCCCATTCCTCAGGCCCCCGTCATTGTCGGCCATTGGCCGGACCAACGATCGGACCGACGAAGGTTCTCTCTCGTGCCTCGTGATCTGGCTCCATCCAGACACAACAAGGTGGAAAGTGTCCACTTCAGTGAGCAATGCATTGCTAACGTATCGACCGTGACGGCCACAGCTGGATCAAGACGGACCATTCGGGCTCAGTCCGGTCATATCAGGGGATTTTTCGACCGGAGTGAGCAGTGTATCACATGCGTATCTACCGGGACGGCCACGGCGCGCTGAATAAAGTCGATCTACCAACTATGATGGGGGCCTTAGACCTGTTTCTGTTTGACATTCCAATCGATGATCGCCGCGAACGCATGCTTTGAATGCGACGCGATTTCGATCGATAGTCATGGTTGTCATGCACTGCACCGCACGGCTGTGGTACTCTGAAGGAGGCCTCACACTTTGTCATAGACGTCACGTAGCAGGAGACGGCGTTCCGGTCCTCAAGAAGAAATGCTGACTGTCACGTCTGATGTCTTTCCGAATGAGATGGTCTGTCCGCGCGGTCGGCGGGCGTGTTGTGCGGCCGTCGCAAAGGCATTCGGCGGACCTGTGAATCGATTAGCGAGATTATCAGGGCCCGTAGTAACCCCTCCCCTCTGCGCTGAGATGAGGCCGGATTCATCAAAGCATTTTCGGTGGTAAGTTAGCGTTATCGGCTAACCGCAACCGTTATCAGTTTTTCACACGCTTACTGACCGGTTGAAAGAAGCGGTTAGTTAGAAAAGCACCGGTAAAATGGCTTACTGAAAGCCGCTGAAAATGAAGGGAGCTTGGACGTGAATTTGTTCTGGTCTTGTTGGGTATTCTAGGTTATGATTCATCATTGCATTTCCTCCGGTAAGTTAAGCTAAACCGGTCGACCAAGAGCATTTACCTGCGATTCATACACTCATTAACCGGAGGAGAACTGGGTTATGCCACGGTTACGCGTAACCACATGTTAGGGTGGGTAAGGGCATCGGTTAGCAGCTAACCAACCGCTCTATGATCAAGAAAAATCATGTGCTTCGTCGAAGCCCTCAATTATCGCCCTCGTTGACAGCGTCAGGCGAATTTTCGGGCAAATGGGGTTCTTATAGCTCATTCTGGCTCAGCTCTACGCATGGATCTGTGACGCCTTCTGCTGGTCAGGAATCTGATCGTGCGTCGTATCTGGAGCTTACTAGGTAACGTAGATGTTAGTAACATAGGAGAGCTGTCAAACGCAGCAAAATTTTGGCGAATTAATTTTTGACCTTCATATGGAGTGTTCGCCGCGTCGTAGAAAGCGAAGTAGCGCTTCGATGTACAGGGAGCGCTGTGTCGTAGAATGTCAGTTGCGCTTAATGTGGAGGCGTGCGCCGCGATGTGTGAAGTGATTTGTGCTTCATGTGGAGATCTGTGCCGCGTCGTGGAAAGTGAGTAGCCGCTTCATACAGGGTGTGACGCATAGTAAAAAGCCAGTCCAGCGCTTCACGTGAAGACGCTGGAGCCCTCGTGGTAGGTAAAGGAAGTGAGCGCATCAGCATGCAGAGAAAGCGTGCGCAGCTTTGTGAAATAAGAATAGCGCTTCGCGTAGAACGATGCGCAGCATAAGTGGATACCTAAAAGCGCTTTTAGAAGAACGTAGGCAGCGACACGGAATGTGAGTAGCGCTTCATAAGAAGCGTGCACAGAAAAGAATGCGTGGCATGCTCCAAGTGAGTAAGGCTTTGAGAAGAAGGCGTGCGCAGCAGGAGCAGTGAAATACAAGATGTTCTTCATAAAAAGCGTGCGCAGGAGAATTTCGCGGCAGAAAGCTAGAGGAGTAGCGCTTTACGAAAAGCGTACGCAGCAACGGTGAAAATGCGAGATGCGCTTTCCATGCAAGATTGCTACTCTTTAGGCGCTATTCATGTCCCATAACGCTAACGCGCGTGACGCGCAATCATAGATTAGAATACGAATGCCTTTGAGCCGCGCCACGCGCTTGCAGATACTATGAATACTCCAGCTGCGACCCTACACCTGAGGTGATTAAAGTGAGTCTAAACTTTGCCGTGATGGCAAAATCTGTACACGCGTTCAACTTCGTGGTAGCAGAAGAGGATAATAATGTGGTTAATATTTATGAAACGGAATGAAATTAGGATTTATTAATAATGAAGTTTGGAAAAAAGTCGCTTCACAGCCGTCGCCGCCATGGCGGAACAGGGCGCCCGCGCATGTAATGCGAGGTCCCTGGCGTCAGGCCATTCATGCTGTGATGCCACGCCCGCAAAGTCTCTTGGTGTTGAGGAGTGTAAATATAATCATACTTATTAAAGGCCAGCGCGGCGTAGGGCGTTGGAGTATGAATCGCCTGACGTCACGCCTGTGCCTCACTTCTGCTCAGCCAAAGCGACAACGCCCATACCGGTTTTCATATCGCTTTGCCATCACTCAAGCATCAACTTCATTACGAGTCATCATTCCATGGTGAAGGAACTAACCACTAGTCCCTCTACGCGCGGCACGCGTAGAAAGTATTCGAACTAACCAGGTTTACGCGCCCGCGCGTGACGCTTGCAGACCTTCAAGAGTAAAGGAATAGCTCCGGATTGTGCCACTACCACATTTCGCTTGCCTTAAAGAAACCCTTTTTCTTTCTTCGCTTGGTGACCCCTAGCGATGAAGTGTAAAAATAGGCAAATCTGTTGCCTATCAGGTCTCTACAGTGCGAAATCCACAACACTTTGTGCTAAGCAACTAGACTCAGGATCATTTTGAGCGAAAGCCCATTCCGTTAAAAAATCTGACCCTGATCACCGTGCAGATGTTATGACGATGACACCGCGTGGAACCCGCGCCGAACTCAATCCAGTTTCTTGCCTGCCTAATCCGGGCCAAAGATCGTCCGGAGTGCGATTTCAAACATGAAGACAGCTTCTATTAATTACAAACATGCATGCAACACGCTCAAATTCGACCGCTCACTCGAATTTCGCTATAAGAAACAAATCTATCTCCGATTGATGTCAACAGATTCTGGTTGATAACACCATATCTTTATCTTAAATCGCGTTTGGTGAATCGCAGTTAGGCTTAACCGCGGCCAAACTAGGTGGTTAAGCTCCGGTTTCGCTAACCGCGGTAACACACTAACCGCGGTAAGATTGATGAATCCGGCCTATGATATGACAACCGTGCAGTCGGCCGACAGTGTGATGAGCAATCAATGGCATGCAAGAGGTGGCCTTTTCAGTGAGAAAGGTCAGTGGCGGAATAAGAAGAACGTGGAAGGAATGAACCATTGGGTTGTGGCCTAGTGGTTATCGGTGAAGATTGTGACGAGCATGACCAAGGTTCGGCTCCCACGGAGAGGAAAAGTTTTTTTGCAGAATTAAATTGCTACGAGCACTTTACTAAGGAGTGTAAAACTGATCAAACAACGAGCTCACTGGCTCAGTGGGATGATTGGGAGCTAACAAATGGCATGACGCAGGTTCATTCTCCTAAGGGGAAGACAACGAGAATTTCCTGAGAGATTCGATTTCGGGGATGATTTTGGCGTACTAGGCGTGGATGTGGAACGCCAAAGTGCAGACTGCGACGACCGTCATTCGAGCCCCCGTAAGTTGCAGAGGGGCAACTTACGACTCTCAGATGACACCCGCGCTGCGTCTTCGCGTAACCCACGCTATTTCTCCTTGTCCCAGCAGCTGCGCGCAAGCGCGGAGGTGACCCTCATCGCACTCCTAGTGCGCCGAGCCAGCCGGGTGGCCACCATTTCCGCCCGCAGAGAGACCTGCCATCGCAAACCATGCGACGGTGTGATGAATGCGGCACTGCCTCCCCGCATAAGTTGATCGCGTGCAGTGAGCTCACCTCAGCGTACGGGGGGGTTTACTACGGGCTCAGTTAAATAGTGAATAATATCCCAGTCAGCCGTATCACTGTTGTTCGAAGGCTCATCCAAATAACGCCTTTCGACAGCCTCTCAACACGCACGCTGACCATGTGGGCGGACAGTCTCCTTCGGACAGGCTTTAAATGTGTATTGAGTGCCGCAGACGAAGCAAATGCCTTCAAGGATGAAGGCAGTCGATGAAAAGTTGATAGTTAGTTGGAGTCCTTTTCTAGGAGAGAACTGAAACCGAACTGAGTTTTTCGAAGGTCCATACCTTCGGTCGCAAAGGGATCTGAGCAAATCTTGAGACACTGTTTTCATAAGCGCGGAATGCTCTCCCGGAACCCAAAGAAATTGGCTTGCATTGTGCCTTAAGTGGTCGGCCACTCTAGACCGCTCTGCCCAGGGCGAATCGTACAGCAGCTAACAATAAGAGCAAAGGCATGATGCGTTTATTCCTATCCCCGGCTACTGTGGCCCACACTGTCAAGAGCGAACGTGACAGAAGCTAAGGTGCGTCCGAATGAGAATGGCGGCCCATTCTGGCGGCGTGCTTGGAAGGCGGCAGTCGCGTTCATCGCTCTCGGACGAGCATGCGAAACGTCCCCACCGCCATCGACTACGAACGGGGCCGGCACCGGCAGGCAGCAAGCACTGCGCTGATCAATCAGCTCTGCAGACGGTTGGCTTTCGCCTGACGCGGTCATTCCGGCATCTTCACCGGAGGTGTGCCGTCCCAGTAGTCAGCCGTGTCCATTTTTAACGGTCTTCAGCCACAATTTGAACACATTCCATCCAGCTGTCCACTATTCCATTTCCTGCGAAACGAAACATCGCGCCTGAACTGCCTTTCGATGCTGAGTGACTTCAAATCCTCTTTAACCACATCCGTCCAGAACTTTCGCCTACGCCCAGGAGGTCGTTTCCAGACAGGATTTGGAAGCATTCTTAAAGCGTGTTAAAAATGAGACGATCCGGCGTTCTTCTTAGCATATTCTATAGTTGAAGCCGAGCTTTCCATTGCTGCTTGAGATGGCGCTAGGAGATGCTGGCACCTCCCTCGTGTCAAGCGTTGATGTACTGCGTCGATTTTCCTTGTAGAGCTGTCTTCGTTATGGCATATACACGCGGCCAGACATATCCAAGCGACGCCTTTGGAAAGCTTCCTCTCCGTGCAATCCAACCTTTCCATCTGCGTCTTCGGTGCTGCCCACGTCTCCGATCCGTACATCATGATAGGGCGAATAGCGGATAGGTAGACGCGCAACTTGACTTTCTTTTGCGATGGTGGTAGACCACAAACATTCTGGTTAGAGAATTAAATGCAGACGCAGCTTTCGCTCATCGTTGTCGAACATCTCGCTGCGCATAACTACCATCGTTCTTCAGCAAACAGCCCAAACAACAGAAATCGTCCACCAGTTCGATACGTTGTCCGTTCACACAAACTCCCGTTGAAGGCTTCTGAGAGACCCATATCTGCTTGCATTTGTCGGGACGAAAGACGAAGTCCATAGGCTGCGGCATACTTTGAAAACGAGGTTCACAACTTCCTTTGCAGTTTTGCGTTGTTTTCAGCGAATAACTTGATGTCGTCGACGTATTCCTGGCCGTGGACGACAAGGAGCGTCCTGATGGTGTTAGGGATCACATCCGCAGGAAACTGTTCTGCAACTCTACGCATGATGTCATCAACGGCGAAGTTGAAAGAAAACCTGCAACGGCTCCTTTGCGCTTACTCCTGTTTTCTCCTCGAAAGCTGACGTAAATCCGACAGGTGTACGAACTGCTGCTGTTGTTCCTTTGTTCATGTCCTCTATTAACCGAACATACTTTTCCGGTACTCCATCTGCCTCGCAGAGCATTGAGCAATCGATCACGATGAGGAGAGTCGAACGCGGCTTCAAATTCCAAAAAGCAAGCTGTAATGGCTGCAATACCGCTGCCACGATTCGAATTACTCTTCTCAATGACTTGAACACTTTCTGGTCGATGGTCGATCTTCCAGGTCGAAAACCGGCTTGCTCATCTCTGGCCGTTCCTTCACGATGTTTGATAAGTTGCTCTCGAGAATGATACGTTGCTCTAAAACCTTGTACATGACACGAAGTAGAGAGATTCCTCTGTAGTTCTTAGGATCCGTGACGGATAGCTTTTTGTGAAGAGGTACGATGATCGCATGTCTCCACGAATCAGGTATCCTTTCGCTCATCCATATATCACGGATGGTGTTGGTCATTTCACGAATCCCAGACGGAGTGAAGAGCTTTCAGCATTTCAACGCTGTGGTGTTTAATCATCTCCACCAGCCTTTCCATTCTTCATTTTCCGGACACAATCCAAAACTTTAGACTCAGTCGGCGGTTCCTCACTGACATCGTAATGTGCTCTCTAAACATGCGGGAGCTCAGGTACTGATGGCGCTGGACCATTCAGTAGCGAACTGAAGTAATCCTTCCATATTGGCAGCGTCGCATCATCAACTGCAACTCCATTAGTAGTGTTCAAGACAGGACAACATCTCTTCATCTTCCCGCTATACTGTCGCAGCAACCTGTAGGCTTGAAACTCCTCGGACTCTTCTCCTTCCAGAAGCCTTCTCGAACTCTATAGCTCTACACGTCCACTCTCGCTCGCGGTGTCACTTTAGAAGCTGCCGGACGCAACTTCCTCCTCAGACGCTTCTCCTCCAATGAAGCTAAATCCTGCAGTTCCGGAGAGCACATACTCTGTTAGTAGGTAGATGTTGTTTCTTCTTGAGACGTAGGCGAACTTCTTTCTTGGAGGCTGTACAAATCCGGGGAGTGCCCCTCTTTCGAAGCGTCCTGGATGCACTTGACAAAAAGAATCCGCGTCGCAAAGTTTTTCTTGAGTCCGTACTCCGATGTGAATTAGAAACGCGTTGTCGAAAATTCCTTCAGCACTCTTCATCTCTGCGACTTGTCATGTCAATCCTCTGGAGAGGCGGAGCCCCTCGCTTCCTCTCTTATGAATCCTTGCAGTGAGAAGTTAAACAGAACAGGACGGTGGATCCGAATCGAATGCCACGACATCCCACACAGCTCTAGATCTTCGAATGTCATACGAGTATTCCTCGTCAGGACATAGTCAGGCGCTGTAGTTTTCAAAGTTGTCATCTTCCGCTTCCGCTGCTCTTCTGGAGATAGCTGGGTTGTGGTCCCTGCCGCACGTAAGCTGATGGCGGCGATGATTCCTCTTGAATGTCGATGCAATAATCCAGGACTTTCACTGCGTTCACAAAAGTCGACAAGGCGGTAGCCATTGTCCGAAGTTTGCTTCACTGGGTAGAATCATTTTACCGAGTACTTTGGATTCCTGATCCAAGTCCCATCTTCGCATTTGCGTAAATCCCCACGACGCAACAGCATGTTGACAAAGGTATCCTGGCCAGCAACGTATTGGAGTTCCTCATAAAAACGCATCCTTCAGAATTGTCTTCTGGCGAGTTTCAGGTTGGGCACGCATGAGCACTTTACTATCCACAGATTGGAATCCTCCCTGAGATCCCGCAGTCGTACGGAATGCATTTCCGGGCACGACGTTGAGCCGAACTCCTCTACCATACCATTGAAATCCTTTCCTTACAGCTATTGCACAGCCTCCCCACTTCTCCTGTCGTCAGCGTTACTGCAGTAGATGGTGTACTCTCTCCGACGCTGATGACAGGTCTATCGCTTGGAGGCGGGTTTCCTGCAAAGCAGCAAACGGTGCATGGAAATAGCTCAGAAGTCTGGATAGTACGCAGTTTTTTGGATATCACTCGACATCGATCGACAGTTCAGGGTGGCGAAACTGTGGCTTTGTAGACTAAAGACTCCATGAACTCCCTAGGTACGGATCCTAAGGTGTTATGGACCCAGAGGGCCTATGGTGTGTCGGACGGCGACACCTTAATATGCAATGTGCGGGATACTTTCGCGATATAGTTGTGCTCGCTATATCGCTCGAACGTTCCCTGTGTACACTCAAACGTCTGCTGGGTTCAGTAGAAGCAGGGGCACCAACGAGCAGGTACCAACAGAATTGTATACGCACCCCCTATGAAAAAATATGGCAGAGTACGAAGCAATAGAGGTAAACTCTGGTACCGCCGTAATGACCTGTTGATTTCGATTATCACAGCGCGGAGCAGTGGCTTTTTTGTCGGAACCTCCTTATCACTAGTTATATTTCACCGAGGCCCACCGCTCCGCTGCTGATATTGATCGAAATCAACAGGTCACTACGGCGGTACCAGAGTTTATGACACCCCCGCCCTCCCTCCCCCAAAAAAAACACGTTAGCGCAGGTTTCCCAAGTGTTCCTGCGATAGCCGCCGCCGTTTTTCCGATGCAGGTCCCGCCGCGATCAGCGCTAGGTGACATGCCAGTTGCTCATGACAGCGACGTAGTATACCTCAGGCCTTACAAAGGATCGAGCTACTGTCGCTACCATTTGCAAAAAGAGTCCGCATCTCTGTTTGAGGTGTATGGTTGGAGTGTCTCTTTACAGACCTAAGAGATGTGTTTCGAAGAGTGCCAGATCAGTGAGTCCAAACTCCATAAGTTGACTTGGAACTGATGGCACAAACTAATGCAGTGGCGGAACGCGTACTCTAGAGTAAACTATCATCGCATTTGCGAATGTGAAGTTTCTCCGACATAAGGTATACAAAAATTTCATTCACTTAAGAGGACTTCTCGCGAGACACACTCTCTGACCTCGCTTTTAGAAGAAGCTCTAGTCTATCTTCCTCCCTCGCTCTTCAAGCTGTTGATCATTGGTTTGCCCATGTCTGGACCACACCCTTCAAAGAGTGAATTTTGCTCGACATGGTCTTGATTTGCAATTCAAAACCATCTGAATAGTTGCTTCAATGATTGTGGTTTGTAGTCAGTAATCCCCCGCAAGGATATTCCCAGTCGAGCGCGATGAAAAGGATTACCTCTGCAACGCCCTGTCATTAGTGTTATCCATATCACCACTTCATACACATTCCGCTCTGCTGATATGTTTGGTTCGATTCTCGGCGCTATAAACGTATGTGCAAAGTTCAGTTTTCATGTAGATTATTCATTGTTTTAGTAAAAGCTCTCCCAAACTGGATGTGAATGTTCCGCCCTTATATTTAAAACAATTGCTCCTTTCCAAGAAACACGAGCTTTCATAACGGTTGCTGGGTATGAAAGAGCTACACAGAAGCCATACGTTTGTTACCGCTTTTTTGGACTAAGATTGTGACTCAGGTTCAACGGCTTAACGGCCAGAAAAGTTGGAATCAAAATTACTGTTAAGCAAACAGCTTTTTCGAGGCGGTGTTCATGATTAAAAAATGTCCTTTTCAAAGTTTTTTTTTTGAAGCAGCATTAACTGAGAGGAGAATAAGCAGGAGGGAACGACGAAAAACGCTCAGTAAGCAGGTAGAACACGCTTCGATCAGCCGACAGACCGCCACAGTCCTTCCACATCCTGGACAAGCTTTGTATCAAATCGAATTATTACCGGAATGTTGAATACTCTTCACCTAGAGAGGTCCTACATTTCAGACATGAGTATTGAAACCATAGCATTTGAGAAAACTTTCGTTAGAAGAAACGGGAAACAAAGTTATTTGCTTAAGAAGTTTGAAGCACAAAACCATTTCCGCCATTTGAAGTTCAGCTGCACCAATCACATCGAACTAGGCGAGTGTGCTTGAAGGCATCGTTCGAGCTGAAAACCAATTCCCTCTTTTCAGGCTCAATTCCATGAATGAGCCCGGTAGACCACGTTGGTGATGTTTTAAAGGCAGTGTTCATGATGAAAAATGTGTTTCAAATTTCACTAGGAATGGGTAGTGGAGGGGCACACTGTAACGTTGACGTCGAAAGAACGCATGAAAACGAGCCAGGTAAAGCTCCAAAAGAGCCCGAAGTTGCCACTTCGAGCGCAAGGCAAACCCCAAAAGCGCAACACACGTCCACCGACGTGAACGAATGAATGTTCGATATCGTGAGATGAGCGATGATTTCCAATCATTAGCCCCGTTCTACCCTTCCTTCTCGACTTCTCTCATTACCCAGGTCAGCTCGCGTACATCGGCTGCAAAAGACGGAAGTTACAAGCCTCGGACAACTCGTCCACCATGTCTCCTTAGCTCAATTTTCGAGGGAGCATAACTCCGTTCCCAGAAGGTCTTGTACGATCTCAGAAGCATCATTGGAATCAGCATGGGGCCGTTTTGAAGATAGGCGGGAAAACAAAGAAAAACGATTTTTATTGTGAACACTGCCTTTAAGCGTCGAATGACGATCCGCCACCAGTTTTCACCAACCATAGCACAAGGAACATAGGCGCAATCACAGCCGCAGATGATTCAGTATTTGAAATTTCTAATTCGGGAAATTCTTACATCCAAACTTGCCCAATGGATACTTTTTTCTTTAAATAAGCTCCAGTGAACGAAAGGCAACAGAAATTTACTCACTTAATAAGGTTAAAGCTAAAAACACATCCGACGTTTGTGAAAAAAACTTGCTTCGTATTGCACCTGACACACCGAAATTGACGGAGGGGTGGGGAGTGATTAATTCGTGACGTTTTAAAACGAGTTTTTTTGCGAAAGTTGATTGTTTTGTGGAGCCTTTCCACTCTTATTCTGTATGTCAGAGAATCCCCTGCTCAGAAACATGCAAAAATTAGATACGGTTTTTTGCGCGTACGACGCCTTTAAGGGGTTTTCAAGGACATCGATGTTTTTTCAAAATATTTTATCCCTTTTCATGGCATGGTATATGATCGTTAAATATCACAATGTAGCTGAGTTGAATACACAACTTAGGTGTCAGTCAGGGCCCGATATTGCATCGCATCGCTTTCATGGCGAGAGTTTTACCATTACACGTAATGTGTCATGGAAATACTTTCGTCCGGAAAGCCATGTGATGCAGGTTCGAGTCAACCTAAGTTTTGTAGTCAGCTCAGCTACCTTGTGATATTTTCACGAAAAGCTTTTATTCTTAGAGAAGTTGAAGAGTTTTCTACCTAAAAAATTCTGGCGATTGTCCAGAAAACAGCGGCTATCCTCCAATGCAGAGACAGAAGGTCGTCTCGAGCTTTTAACTGCAAACAGTTTAGCGTTTCGTACTGCGAATCGCCCTTCCCGTACACAGCTGAAACTTTAATGCTCCGAAGTGCTAATGTTGAAAACGAAACCTTTTTTATTAATCTTTTGCATCGATATTGACATTTGTGAAAAAGATAAACCTTGCTAAAATACACGGGGCAAACATAGCCAGCAGAAACATACACATTCCATATACAGAGGCGCTATGTCTTTAGAAAACAAGAACTACTTTATAACGATACAATGACGTTTATATCAACAGAAACCTGACTAAATCATCAATCAAAAGTATTTTCGCATTCCATGACAGGAACAATTGACGATTTATTGTCGACAGAGCGGCTCTGCTGTCGAGGTGCTGGAGCAGATTCTGGTTTCATCCTGCTACAATACGCACCCTTTTGTGCCGTACTTGCCTGAATGCAGTGAGTACATGAATTCTGAGGTCAACCTGGTGGTTTACAGATTGGTGACGAACACCATTTTGAGGATGTCTCAGCTTCAAAAGATTGACGAACAGTTCTCAATGATTCGCTCGTTGTCGAAAAGAAATTCCTTCCATAATCATAGTCAGTAGGGTCGACTTCTATTCTAGTCATCAGGACTCAACTTTCTTCTGCTAGGAAAGTACAACTGGCGGGATCTATTTTGCGTTCAGAGCAGGCGGAACACTGTAAGCTTTTTGTCCATTATCTGGAGCTGAAGGTGACTTCCACTTCGGGTTTGTCACTGACAGCACGACCACTGTGGGCTACGAGGGGATCCGCAGGCTCCGGTGCACTGTATTTCAACAGAACGCTGAAGTTTCTGCCTATTAGGAAGGCTGCTTTGGACCCAGAATTGGACATTTACATTCAATTCGAATCGAAAGCTCGGAATCGGAGCGAACATTCGAAAATTAACATTTTCCTACGACTTTGACGGGCGCTGTAATAGGTATCTACATGAAATTCCTTGTGAGCATCTGCTTGCAGTGCGTCAGCGAAGCTTAAGAAGCTCATTGAACAATCATAAGTCCGTCGGTGCGCTTTTTTAAAATATTTTCTATCTCCTCTCGACATTGTTCTTTATTGCTTCCTCACTCTTTGTCTTCTTCTCCTCGTGCTCCAGCTACCGTTTCATCTCCTCCTGCCTTTTCTTCTTCATCTCCTGCTCCTTTTTATTCGTCTGCCCCTCTATTGTCAAATCAAATCTCACCTGACAGCCTAATACACTGAGAGTGAGCAGTTGCAGAGTTTTCCAGCCGCACAGCGTTTGATGGTTAGGCTAATGGAGTGTACAGGGGGACGGATTATGTAGCAAAAGAGCCTCTGAGGATTGACTTACTTGACTTAATCGGTTGGCTTTCGCCTGACGCGGTCATTCCGCATCTTCACCGAGGTGTGCCGTCCTAGTAGTCAGCCGTGTCCATTTTTCACGGTCTTCCAGCCTGGTACAATTTGAACACATTCCATCCAGCTGTCACTATTCCATTTCCTGCGGAAACGAAACATCGCGCCTTCGAACTGTCTTTCGATGCCGAGTGACTTTGAAATCCTCTTTAACCACATCCGTCCAGAACTTTCGCCTACGCCCAGGTGGCCGTTTCCAGACAGGATTTGGAAGCATTTTTAAAGCGTGTTGTACGAGACGATCCGGCGTTCTTCTTAGTATATATGCCCGAGCAGTCGAAGTCGACTTTCCATTGCTGCTTGAGATGGCGTTAGGAGATGCTGGCACCTCCCTCGTGTCAAGCGTTGATGTACTGCGTCGATTTCCTTGTAAAGGCGTCTTCGTTATGGCATACACGCGGCCAGAAATATCCGAAGCAAACGCGCTAAAAAGCTTCCTCTCCGTGCAATCCAACCTTTCCATCCTGCGTTTTCGGTGTTGCCCACGTCTCCGATCCGTACATCATGATAGGGCGAATAGCCCGGATAGGTAGACGCGCAACTTGACTTCCTTCGCGATGGTGGTAGACCACAAACACTCTGGTTAGAGAATTGAATGCAGACGTAGTTTTTCGCACATCGTTGTCGAATATCCGCTGCATAACTACCATCGTTCTTCCAGCCAAACAGCCCAAATAACAGAAATCGTCCGCACCAGTTCGATACCGTTGTCCGTCCACACAAACTCCAGTTGAGAAGGCCTCTGAGAGACCCACATCTGCTTGCATTTGTCGGGACGAAGACAGAAGTCCATAGGCTGCGGCATACTTCAGAAACGAGGTTCACAATCGCTTTGCAGTTTTTGCGTTGTTTTCGGCGAATAACTTGCACAATGTCGTCGGCGTACTCCAGGTCGACAAGGGGAGCGTCCTGATGAATTGTTAGGATCACATCCGCAGGAATTGAAAAGAAAAGGTCCTACAGCAACGGCCTCCTTGCGCTTACTCCTGTTTTCACCTCGAAAGCTGACGTAAAATCACGACAGGTGTACGAACTGCTGCTGTTGTTCCTTTGTTCATGTCCTCGATTAACTCGAACATGCACTTTTCCGGGACTCCATCTGCTCGCAGAGCATTAGAGCAATCGATCACGATGAGGAGGAGTCGAACGCGGCTTCAAGAGTCAAAAAAGCAACCTGTAATGGCTTCGAAAACCGCTGCCACGATTCAATTACTCTTCTCACGACGAACGCTTGGTCGATGGTCGATCTTCCAGGTCGAAAACCGGCTTGCTCATCTCTGGGTCGTTCCTTCACGATGTTTGATAAATCGCTCTCCGAGAATGATACGTTCTAAAACTAACTTTGTACATGACACGGAGTAGAGAGATTCCTCTGTAGTTCTTAGGATCCGTGACGGATAGCTTCTTGTGAAGAGGTACGATGATCGCATGTCTCCACGAATCGGGTATCCTTTCGCTCATCCATATGGCACGGATGGTGTTGGTCATTTCACGAATCCCAGACGGAGGAAGAGCTTTCAGTGATGTTGTCGGTGAGCAGTGATGTTGTCATCTCCACCTGCCTTTCCATTCTTCATTTTCCGGACACAATCCAAAACTTCAGACTCAGTCGGCGGTTCCTCACTGACATCGTAATGTGCTCTCTGAACATGCGGGAGCTCAGGTACTGATGGCGCTGGACGATTCAGTAGTGAACTGGAAGTAATCCTTCCATATTGGCAGCGTCGCATCACCAACTGCAACTCCATTGGTAGTGTTTCAAGACAGGAGAACATCTCTTCATCTTCCACGCTATACTGTCGCAGCAACGTGTAGGCTTTCTTCGGATTCTTCTCCTCCCAAGCCTTCTCGAACTCCTCTTCTTAATGCTCTACACGTCCACTCTCGTTCGCGGTCACTTTGAAGCTGCCGACGCAACTTCCTCCTTCAGACGCTTCTCCTCCACGAAGGATTTCCTGCAGTTCCGGAGAGCATCATACTCTGTTGTAGGTAGATGTTGTTTCTGGCCTTCTGGAGACAGTAGGCGAACTTCTTCTTAGGCTGTACAACCGTGAGTGCCTCTTTCGAAGCGTCCTGGATGCACTTGACAAAAAAAGAATCCGCGTCGCAAAGTTTCTTCTTAGTCCGTACTCCGATGTGAATAGAAACAGCGTGTTCGGAAATTCCTTCTGCACTCTTCATCTCTGAGAACTTGTCATGTCAACTTCCTCTGGAGAGGCTTGAGCCCCTCGCTTCCTCTTATGAATCCTCGCAGTGAAGTTCAACAGAACAGGACGGTGACCCAGATCGAATGCGACATCCCACACAGCTCTAGATCTTCGAATGTCCGATACTGGAATATTCCTCTTCAGGACATAGGTCAAGCTTTGTAGCGTTTCAAAGTTGTCATCTTCCGCTTCCGCTGCTCTTTCTGGAGATAGCCGGGTTGGTCCCTGCCACGTAAGCTGATGGCGGCGATGATTCCTCTTGAATGTCGATGCAATAATCAAGACCACTGCGTTTGGCACAAAAGTCGACAAGGCGGTAGCCATTGTCCGATGTTTGCCTCCACTGGGTAGAACAGACCATTTACCGAGTAACTTCCAGTTCCTGGATCAAGTCCCATCTTCGGGCATTTTGCGTCAACCCCCAATGACAACAGCATGTTTGACAAAGGTATCCCTGGCCAGCAACGTATTGAGTTCCTCATAAAACGCATCCTTCGAATTGTCTTCGGCGGTTTCAGTGGGCGCATGAGCACACACTATCCACAGATTGAATCCTCTGTGATCCCGGGTAGTCGTACGAATGCATTTCCGGCACGACGTTGAGCCAAACTCGCTTGACCATACCATTGAAATCCTTCCTTACAGCTATTGCACAGCCTACCCACTCTCCTATCGTCAGCGTTACCGCAGTCAGATGGTGTACTCTCCGACGCTGATGACGGGTCTATCCCTTGAGGCGGGTTTCCTGCAAAGCAGCAGAAGCGGTTATGCATGGAAATAGCTCAGAAGTCTGGAGATAGCGCAGTTTTTTGTATATCACTCGACGGCGATCGACAGTTCAGGGTGGCGGAAATCGTGGCTGTGTGGCCAAAGACTCCATGACTCCCTAGGTACGGATCCTAAAGGTGTTATGGACCAGAGGCCTTAGTGCTGCCGGACGGCGACTTACCTTTATGCAATGTGCGGGATACTTTGCGCGATATAGTTGTTGCACGCTTATATCGCTCGAACGTTCCCTGTGTACACTCAAACGTCTGCTGGGTTCAGTAGAAGCAGGGGCACCAACGAGCAGGTACCAACAGACTTGTATACACACCCCCTCTGAGGATGATAATGATAAACATAGATGGGGAACCATCGAGTATAATATCTTCAACAGGTACACTTTCAAATTTAGATTATGGGCGCATCCAAGTCGATAGTGTTTGAATGCTCATGATAAAAAGGTTGAAAAGTTGCTGTTAGAGCTGCCGGCTGTGAAAGCTTCGGCATACATACAATAACGAAGACATAAAACTATGAGGCATAACTACAGCGCCATTGGGATGCGGGATTCGGGTACCGAGAAACAATAATAGATCTTTGCAATAAGTCGCTCTCTCGCTAACTGAACATGACACGATTAAATACATTGTAGGCGAAGGAAACAAATTAACGCATTCACGACGTGTCCCACCGGTGGGACAAACGTTGACTACCACTTCGGACCGCGTGTACCACACTGTTTTCAAGAATCGATTTCTCCGTCACAAGAAAGTACTTTCAAACCTACATATGATCAATGTATTGACCTACCGAAGACGAATAAAAACCTCGTGGTTCATCAGTAGGTCAAGTGCAACAATATATCTTGACTTTTATAAAATCAGGTGCACTGGAGGAGGAGAGAAGAGACCGCTGCAAAGTAACATTAAAAGCACTTTTTTATTTCTTTTTCCTTTTATTGCTAGCTTTTAGGTCGCTCAGTAGAAACTCATCGTTTGAAATTCGTTTACTTTTCTGGAAGCGTTGCAACTCAGTTGACTGCGTTTCGGTTTTGAGTTATTGTTTCATCAATAACGAAAGTTCCCAAACTCAAACTCTGAAACTGTTTGATCATAGTTGCTAGCTACAATATAGACACAAAAATGTAAAAACAATTACCCGTGGGACCGCCTATTCAAGCTTTCTCAGCGTGTCCCACCGGTGGGACACGTTGTACGGTGACGCAATATTGAACGCGGTCCGAACGTGCAGTCACCCAAAATTAGGCGTGGTCGTGAATGGGTTGAATGCTTTTATGTACATTTGTTGCCTCAGACCCACTTAGAACACTGGCCGCAGCAGTTTTAAAAGATTTTGTTGCGAAATCAGACGTCCCCGTGACTTGCTCTGAAATCTATTTTCGTTAACCGATGAAGGTTTTTGGAGGATCTTTCCGCCTTCTCCATTTACCACTGAGAGTATGCCTATCTCATCTAAAAATTCATTCCAGTGTGCGTAGCGTTATTTTCGATCTGACCTGTTTTCAGCAACCTGTCAAAACTCCTAAACACGGCACCAAAACAGCATCAACATCATGAAAATTAACTGTTCCAACAAGTTGAGGCCCTAGTTATACAGAGGCGGGGCGTCGGCGGACAAACACAAGGCAACTGACATTAAAGGCATCGTACGCTCTGAATGCCACTTACAATTTTTTCGGTCCAATGATTTTCTGGGCCCACCTTAGAACGTACAGTTAGTTTTTAAACGCCTTATTGTGAAGATAGATGAGGTCGAATGTCCCAAATTCCGTTAAAAGAAGCCGGTCATCCGTCAATAATCTGGTACAATTTGCTGTCAGCCATCATATAAGTAAACGATCAACAATTGATACAGAAAAACGGAGGGAAAGTTGATGGAATATACTAGACGATTACGTGAGGAATTACTTATCTACACACATGGATTAAACTTTTCTTCTCCACAAATCACTTGTACGGAAGATAAACTTCATTTGATCGTGAGACGTTGCTCAAAACAGCGATTTCTAACAATCGACTCTTCTTTTTCAAAAGTTGATTGAGACATTTTTGGTCTGAAAGAGTGGTTTTTCAGTGATCTTTTCGCGGTTTTTTCAACGTAGCTGTCATAAAAAGTACTAGAGCCGTCTTTATATATGGAAATTTCGAAAACGAAATCCATCTTTGGCGATGTCTTCAATGGACATCTTCGTTATGCTGATGCACTCCAAAAGGTACACCTCGTGACAGAAAAAGACTACGGAAAGCCACAACGAGAAGTCAAGCACGCCGCCGTACCGCGCATTGTGTCGTTGCGGGTCCCATCTCAGGTAAAACTAGTTGTCCAGAATCGTACGAATAGATGTTGAGAATCGGTCGACAATCGAGATGTTGTCCAGAAAGTTGATAGAAGTTGTCGAGAATTCTGAGATTCGCAGTATTTGTCGAGAATTACGGCAGATTTGTTCAGAATTTCAGAGAGAGTTGCCGAGAATCCGGGGGAACGAGTGTTTGCCGAGAATTCGGATAGATTTCTCGACACCTCCTTCCGAAATTGAGAATATGTTTCGAATATGTCGAAAATTTCCCAAGAATTCAGGACATCACCTCAGAACCCTCTTCACACCTCTGTCTTCAATTATTGCGACTGCTGTTTTTGTTCTTTTCTTTTCATGTGGGCCCTCTAAGGTTTTTTCTTTTTTTCTCCATTCTTCTAGCTGGTTATCAATTATAATATATTTCACCGACTTCTTGAACATCAAACACGCTTCTTTTTCAAATTTTCGTCTTCTCAAATTAACGAACGTACCGAAACATGGGATTTTCTAATTAAAGAATTTTGAAAGTTTACGAGCCTTCAAGTACTGATCTTTTTTCCATAATCGGTAGTTGCGGCAGTCGGATTTAAGATATAATATTCAAGAAGTTACCCAAGAAGTATAAGAACAACGTTTGAACTTAAGATAGTTAATTCTAATAAACTCGGATGATTCAGTTCTGACCGAAATTTGCAACTCTAAACCTTGTAATGGTTGTTTATCATTTTATTAATGTACAATATGTGGACTTCCGGCGGGTCCACATTTTGCAAAGTATGGGTCACGAGAGTAGGATATTTGGGGAGAGGGGCTCTCTACATACAAAGAAAGGAGCTGTACCGTTTTTTTCAGTTCGACATGGCACGCGACTCAATGCAAGCGAAGGGGCCCCGAGTGGAATTAGACCCGCGAAACGCGAGACAATTCCTCCCTCGGTGTGTAGAGAGCCCCTGTCCCGGATTTTTGAGTCTATCGGGGTCTATTTACCTTCCATACAAACTTCGACCACCTAAGATGACGGCTGAACCCCGGTACAGTATAATGGTTCACACCTTTCTCAGGTGAAGTCCAGCCGGAAGTCGACTATTTTGAAAACTAGGAGCCACGAGAGTAGAGTATTTGAGTCCAGCGTGGTCGATTTACCCTCTATACAAACCTTCACCGCCTAAGATGAAGGCTGAACACCGCAACAGTATAATGGCTCATACCTTTCTCAGGTGTGGTCCCACAGGAAGTCGACAATTTTGAAAACCAGGAGCCACGAGAGTACAGTTCAACTCCGCATTGCCGTTCAGTCCGCAAAGCGCGCGGTGATTGCGAAAGAGAGCTGCGGGGCGGTTGCGAGGATTCTCAGACAGGGAGGGGGGGTCACCCGGGGCGGTTTCGCCCTTGGCTCCCGGGTGATCCCTCCACTCGGGTGATCCCACTTCCTGTCTGAGGATACTGCAACCGCGCCAGCACGCTTTCGCAATAAACGTGCACTTTGCGGACTGAACGGCAATGCGGAGTTGAACTGTAGGATATTTGAGTCCAGCGTGATCAATTTACTCTCTACTCAAACTTTCACCGTCTTAGAGTACTTCCGAAGACACTGATGGCGCACTGGTGCTGGGCAAGGCCAATAGCGGCCCATGTTGAACGATTTTGTAGACCCACAGCATATACGACGCACAGTTTGCTTCTGCCAAACGTCGATAAAGCCAGCCAAGTTGGGAGTCCGCCAAACTGAGTGATGTGAAACCATCTTCGTAAGCTTAGCCGACCGTTGTAAAAAATCCAATTTTTGGTTAAGTGCGCATAGTTGTACATGTGTAAAAATGCGGGTTAACTGTCGAGAGTCGGGAAAGGAGTTGTCGAGAATTGGTCGACAAGTAGTCGGGCATTGTCGAGGTTTTGACGAAAAGTTGCCCAGAATTCTCTAGAGTCTGCAAAAGTTGTCCTGCATTCGTACGCCTGCAGGACTACTTTTCGTCCGATTCTCGACAACTAGTTTTACCTGAGACTAGATTTGAAACTAGCCAGTCCAGCCAATTGATATTTTTTAGGGTCAGGTCTGACAAACCGTTACAAAAATGGTAAGAGCTTTGCCCTTCTTTCTAATTTCTACCTTAACTCGCACATACACCACGAGATGACTGACACGTGTTTAATGTTAAAGTCTTAACATATCGCACGGATGCCGTAAGAAAAAACGAGAAAGAGATAATAGCTACCGAGTTTCTCTATAAAAATCGACTTCAACCAAGCATTCTTTACGGCAATGAGAGGGATTTTTGTAATAATTGTATGATAAAAAACGAAATAGCGGCGAAAATTCCAATTGAGCTGCTCAAAATTTTCTGGCCTGCATTTTTAATCTACAGGGCAAGCAGTGCCAAGGTCATCACGGGATCCTGTCGGTATACTATATCTATGGCCTAACTTTTGACAATTCGCGAAAATGGAACAGATCGGAAATAACGCTAGGCACGGCTTTCATTTGGGATACCAGACCATCCGTATCCTATGGTAAACTCGGAGGCTAAAATTTATTGAAAGCACTGTCTTTTAAGCGTTGCATATCGATTTTGATTAACTCTTTTTCTCTACCATATGGTTGAAATATCCGACTGTACCCTCTGCTATGCCTAGAGCAGTGACGTTGAAACTGGCACCAATGAAATAAATACCCTGATGTTTCGAACTACAGAAGACAGGTTACCCTGTTCGTTCCCGCAGTCAGGAGCTCAGACCCAATAGGGGGATGTTCGGGGAATTCCCCGAAAAATGGAGTTGGTCAGTAGGTTTTGTAACTGCTGTGATAACCTCCAGATAATCGAAAAAGCTGTTCCACTAGTGCTCAGGACCTGTGGGCGCCAGAGTACGCGTAAAACTAGGGCTCTATTTAGAGTAGAGCCTGAACCATTCTTTGGTTTCTGTTTCTTATCAACTCTACTCTTCAATACACATGTGATTGCACCTATTCCAGAACATGTCGATGTTTGATGCAAACGCCAAGACTGACCGCCAACCTCCACCGATGCCCGACACGAATGGTGTCGAGTATCCAAGGGCAGCTAGTTGGGCATCTGGCACATGCGCTGCTGTTCTCAAGGACGAGAAAGGTCAGTTTGACTATCGAGATTCTTTGAATAACACAGACTTTTAACTTGAACGAAACTCAAAATGCTTTTAGCTATCAACCGCACACCACAAGATAGCTGAGTTGAGCAGAAAACTTAGGAGTTCAGGCTGTACTAGAGCCTGAACGGCATCGCTTTCTGGTCGCGAGTGTCCCCCATTGGGCGGCGGAGTTCATTCGCGGCGCGACGTTATGATTAGCCTACGTATCGATCAAGCGACGGTGCCTCGCGTCTTCGCTAGGTGTTCACAATGAAGAGGCGCGATACATCGAATTTGACGCGCAAATTATAATCGCACCGCGTCCATCCCATTGCAACGCGATGTTCGCGGAGCGATTGTCATCATTTTTTCTTCCATCATCGGGGACTCAATGGGCAGTTTCAATTTTCTCAAGTCTTTTCAAAGACTAGGTTGATCGAAATTGTTATGGGTTATTGTATTGTTCTCAAATGATACTGCAAACAATTTTGTCTGCATATTTAAGGACAGTGTGATGAGGGTGATGGTTTCGAAGAGTTGACGAGCTATAAAGTTTTTTTACGATTCACAAACGACACAAGCATAACTCAGTCTCATTTCACCAAAACCTCCCTATTCTGTACTATCGACTCCAAAAAATTCTAAGCATCATTTGCTCCCGATGCCTTTTTGATTGTTTCGTCATTAAAGAAGCAAGTTGTCGCAACAAAACAAAAATGTGCCATAATAATACAGATAAAAGATAAAAAAGGTACATTCCACTTAAATAGACAGAATAGAATCAAATATTGATCAGTTTTGCTTGGGTACGGAAAATTGCGGAAATTACGCAATTGCGCGTAGTCGCCTAGCATTCGCACGCCGTTCACACCTTGATTTCCGCGCGACGCGATTTTCGCGTCGCGCTGACATGTACCATCGCGTCGCGTTGCGAAAACTCTGACTGCCGCCTTACACATTAACACTTTTGCCCGGGAAACGATGCGACACATGTTTGAGCTCTGCCATATCCCTAAGTCCGTCGAGACTGCAGGATTGCAGGTGTTGAGCTTTTTGAATGCTTCAGAAATACTTGTGGGAAAAGAAAAAAGATCTATAACACAGCCAAAAGGTTTTCTCTCCCAGTTGCCTGTCGCCTCTGAACAATTTTGTTAGAACGCAAAAACGACGTTGAGACTAGTATAGTTCAGTTTACCAAAACGCATAACGTCGGCGTGGATCCTAAAGAGACTTCGGGTTCACTGCTGAAGGCTGGCGCAAACTCGGTGTCATATGCTATAACAAAGGTGCACCGAGTTTGCGCCAACTTCCAATGGGGAACGCAAAATCTCTTCAGGATCCATGCCGATGCTACAGGCCATAAAACGGCCAAAGCCTCACCGTCGACTGCGTACCACGCGCTGCGCGCCCGCCCGCGCGCCGGAAGCAGACGAGTTCCGGCCGCCGCGCGACGAGTTTCGGCCGCCGCGCGGAGGCCGAAACGTCGCGCGGCGGCCGAAACTCGTCGCGCGGCGGCCAAAACTCGTCTGCTTTCGACGCGCGTGCGGTCGCGCAGCGCGTGGTACGCAGTCGACAGTGAGACTTTGGCCGTTTTATGGCCTGTACATCTACAGACGAAGCAGAAGCGGTCGGTTGAAGATCAATGTGCATCGATCTCGTTGCAATTCAACCTCTCTCGCTCAACCGCTAGTGAGCGTGTGGCATTGAGTTTCGTGCATGTTGATCTTCAACCGACCGCTTCTGCTTCATCTGTAGATGTATACGTTTCGGCAAACTAGACTATAGGAAATAGCTACCACAGTGAACTTCTGGTGTATTAACAGGTTGACCGCAGACTGTATTTTTGACAGGTTCAAACTAGAGTTTACTGTTTCGAATGTGGTTTCCAATTTCAACGCATGCAACCTGCCAAGAACCTGTTATTCCACCTAAATTTCCTTGTGATGATAATTTTCTAACAACTAGATTTCATAAGTCGTGCCGAAGCCTTGCATGAACACCTTAGGCAGTCCGTTGCCGTGATTAGGCTTTGAATTCGGGATTCGGCATGTAGAACGTATCCATATCGATCAAAATATAATATTTTCAGGATGTCAGCTGTTCCGCTGTTTTCTTTTCGAGTCTTTAGCCGAGGAAAATTTGTCCTTCGTCGAAGCTGTTGACAAACTGAAGAAGATGAAAAACAGCGACGAAAAGAAGGTTAGCACTGCAAATTTGATTGGTACTCACCTTTTGTATTCAAATGGAAACGCAATACCATGCAGGTGTTGGCTCTCTGATCACAACAATAATAGCGACAGAAATTCACTTGAAGAGGTTGTATTCAGTGAGTAAGGAACTTACGGCTCGAATCGCTGAGAGGTTCAGCCACAAGTCAATAACTTATGTGGAAATTTATGCACGGAGATCACCACAATAATATTACGGCACGCCAAACAGGAACGTTCAATACCGCCACTATCCAAGGGTAAAACATGGGCGAAATGGGCAAAGTGGGCAACTATATAAAGCGTCTCTCGATCACACCTCGCCTCGAAGTGCTCTGTTTTTAATTTTGAAAAGACCAAAATGATCACCGTGCCATAGTCTATCCAACTGTATAATACGAGTTAGAAATTTATTAATGTAACCGCCTTTTAGGGCGGAGTTGGTTATGAATATGATAATGATTTCGCAAGATAATGAACAAGTTCGGCGAAAAACAACCGTACTCGATTCTTGGCACTGTAAAAATGAAAATGCATTTCACCGTGGAAAATAATGTTCCTCACGGATTTCGAGGAATATTTTCACATGATTGACTGGAGAATGACATGCTGTACATTTCGGCGCTTCCAAAATTCAAAACGGAGCACTTTGAAGCGAGTTGCGCTTGAAAGACGCTTTAGTTGCCCACTTTGGCGTTTTCGCCCGTTTTTTGCCCTTGGATAGCAGCGCTATTGTAGTTTTAAGATGCAACGAAGTGGCGGCCTAGATTGGCCTACAGTAGCGAATAAAAGTCTTCGGACAAGGCCTTTTCGCGAAAAAAGCTTTTATACATATCTTGGCTTGGCCTTAGCGAAATTTGATGCAACTTTAGTATGTTATGGGGCATCTTAGCTCTTGCTTTACACATACACAAGATTAGGTTTTGAAGGTGCAGTTTTTAAATATGGAATTTAATTATCATTTGTGGTATTATTTCAAATCAAGAATATTCCGACAAAACATGGCTCTTACAATTTCAAACCCATAGCAGTTATTCACCATTTGAAAATCTTTTGAACCGTTGTGTAATCTTGTGAAAAATAGTCTCTATCGGAATTTTTCTGAAAACCCAAAATTTAAAAAGTCGGAGTCATTTTTTGGGAACCAATCCCTATATAATTAGTCGCCCCATAACCATTTTAAAATATGTGCTTCATAATCTTTGACAAAGTACCAGGTTGTCCGATAATTCTTGTCCGAAAATTTCACCATTTTTAATTTTTTTCAACTTTATTGATAAACAAGTCTAATCAACAATATAATCACCACAGTTATCCACAACAGTGGCCCATCGATTGGGCAGGTCGCCGATGCCCTTCGCCCAGAACTCCGGGGGCTGCGACTCGAAGAAGTCCGCGATGTCGGATTTGAGGTTGTCGTAGTTGGTGACTTTTCTTCTGGCCAAATGGTGCTTTAGCGGGCGGAACAAGTGGTGGTCGGAGGGGACGAGGTCCGGGGAATACGGCGGATGAGCAACCGTCTCCCAGCCGAGCGTCGCCAATTTCTGCTGGGTCTCCTTCGCCACGTGGGGGCGCGCGTTTTTGCAGCAGGTGGACCGAGGCCAGTCGGGGACGCTTTTCTCGGATGGCGGAGGCTAGTTTCGCGAGCTGATCGGTGTTGATGGAGGCGGTGACCGTCCTGCCTTGCGGGAGCAGCTCGAAGTACAGCATGCCCTTGGTGTCCCACCAGCAGCAGAGCATGATCTTCAGCGGGTGCAGGTCGGCCTTTGGCGTCGTCGGCGGCTCTTCTCCGCGCGGGATCCAGATGGCACGGCGGGCGACGTTGTCGTAGAGGACCCAGCTCTCATCTCCAGTGACCAGATCCTCGAGAAACTCCTTGCGATGCGGACGAAGGAGGAGGGACTGGCAGACGGCCACGCGGCTCTGCTTGTTGGCGTCCGTCAGACGGTGGGGAATCCACCGGGCCAGAACTTTGTGGTAGCCGAGTAAGTTGAGTCGATTGTGGATGGTGTACTTGCTGCAGCCGAGCGTCGTCGCCAGTTCACGGGTGGTGGCTTCCGGCTTCTCCTTAATACAGCGACGGACTTCGTCATCATCCACCGTTGAAGGCCTCCCGCTGTGCTCCCTGCCCTCGAGGCTCGTGTCGCCGCTCTCAAAACGATTGAACCAGCTGCTGACTGTGCGTTGGGACACTGCATCCTCCTTGCACGCTCTGCAGATGTTGGCGACCGCGGTGCCCGTGTCGTTGCCCAGCAGCCACTCGTAGTACACGAACGTACGAATTCGACCTTGGTCCATTTTAGCTTGTACTGGTAGCTAGACGCGGCGACTGCGCCTTATATACCCCTAGCGTAGAACTTTGGAGAACCTTCTAGAAGGTTCTTACACTTGCCTGATATTATAACACTCCTAAGGAAAATTATAGAATTTTGAAAATTTTCGGACAGGAATTATTGGACAGCCTGGTACTACTGGTACATGAATTTTGCTGTTTTGAGGAAATGGTCCTAATTTTGACTATTACCACGGCAGTGTTCACGATGAATTTCGCACTTGAGTTTGAGCGAAAGATGGGATTGTTTGGTCGTGAGGTAACTAATAGTGAAGAAACAGCGAAGAAAAACGTCCAGAATAAGTCAAAATAGCGGCTTTTAAATTAAGGGCGAGGACGAGAATCATGGGCCCTGCTGATCTCAGCAAGCGCGCCCTAATCGCGAAATCTACGCGAATCGATCATGCTAATCGCGGCAGAGTTGCTTGACAATTTGCCATCGAAACGGTTGCGGCGCCGCAAGCTCGTCTGATTGGGGGCGGACCGGGAGAGCTTTCAAAGCCGTTTTTATGGATTTCTGGCCAGTTTTCGTCGCTTTCTTCGACCCTATCCTCTCCAGCATCTGCCAACTTAGTGTTTCACACCGAGACTTCGAGAGCGAGATTTATCGTGAACACTGCCTTCAATAAATCCTAATCTTGTGTAAGTGTAAAGCAAGAGTTGTGAAGCTCCATAACATACTAAAGTTTCATCAAGTTTCGCTAAGGCCATGCCAAGATATGTATAAAGACATTATTCGCGGCAATGCCTTACCCGAAGACTTTTGTTCGTTACTGTATATGATTCCCTTCATACCACAGTTCGTACTTAGAGTGTACAAAGTAAACATTGGGCGGGGAAAGCAATGAAAGCCGGCTCAATTCGGCGTGTAAAGAACCAGAGCGTTGAACCTCTGTCTGTCTCACATTGGCATCCTCCTCCTCTACTGCACTGTCCACGTGCTACCGTACATCAAAAATCGTACAATCACACGTTGGATCGAAAACGTTATCCTCTAAAAAAGATTTTCGCGATTTTCAGCTATACAAGTAAGCTTTATTCTCAGTAGTGCGCGGATTACTATATACAAATCCGCGCAGTTTCGTAAAAACGGGGAGCATCTGATAAACTTGGCAAAAGAAATTCTGATTCATATGTATAACTCTTTTACATGAAGACTTTTTTCAGACTTTGAAATTGCTGTCTTATTCACAGATGGAATTGCTGCCAATTTCTGTGCTTTGTGGTCCGTAGTTTCTTAAAATCGCTTTGTTTTTTAAGGTAACGAATGGTTTTTGAGATCGTTTCTCGAATGGTCGAGTGCGGCGAACGTTTGAGCAGTTATTGTACCAGTGATAAAAGAGCAACCTGCAGGCTCTCTTTATGGAATAGGTGAAGGTTAAACAATCTCGAGACTTGTGCAGGTTGAGTTCTCCAAACTCTTCATTAAACACGTTTGGGAACTTCCTGAAAAGTCGGACTTGTGTAGCAAAAATCTCGGACTGTTGAAGGAAAGAAGGATATTGAAAATCAACCTGCACGAAGCTCGAAGTTGTCCCACCTGCATTTTATTCGTAACGAAAGCAAAGAGATTGCTCTGCCGTTGATTGTAAAATCACAACTCAAAATTTCGCCGCACTCTGCGCGCGACGTTTTCGAGAAACGATAGCAAAAACAATTTCCTTCGAAAACAAAGCGATCTCTGGAAATTTGGGCCCACAAGGGACATCATTAGCTATGAATTTGTGCAGTAAATATGATAGCGTTGTCAAAATTCAGAGAAGTCTTCATTCGAAAAATTTACATGCATGGGCCTTTTTTTCAAGTTTTCCAGATGCTCCCCGTTTTTACAGCACCTGGCGCGGGTATTGAACTCTTAGGCTGAAAATAAGAATTTTGCCTGCTGTTCTTACGCTTATTGACTTGAGTGACCTCTAAAACGGTTATCACTTCTTCAATCTGCAGTCTTTCCATAGGGAAGACTAGGAGCTCAGACAATAGAAAAAAACATCAGCAGGAGCGAGTCGATATTTCAGAAGTTATTCTTTCAGGAGTACGCCAAAGAAATCGTGCAACTCTACTCGCCATATATCAACCTGAGCAGTGGTGCGATGAAGGTTAGTGATTCCTAACACAATTTGGGTTTTACCATAGTGGGGTCAACTCTATTCCTGACATTCTTGCCAAAATCGGCTTATTCTTCATGTTGATAATATCTCTTTGATTCAGAAAATCAAAGACGCAGTCGAATCCGACAATGTCGATCCGGAGGAGTTTGCACCTGCAGTGAAAGAGGTTCGTTCATTATTCAGTGAATGGTGTCATTAGCGTAGTGAGTCATTAATTAGGTCTTACGCTGTACTTGCAGGTGAAACGACTTCTGGAAAACGATCAGTTTCCCCGCTTTCGGCGCTCAGAGATATACCTGAACTTCCTTGAAAAACTCCTGCCAAGATCTTATGCTGAACGTTGGACGACCAGCTTTGAGGCTTTACTAGGCAATCATGTAGGTTTTGAGTTGTTTATAAACAGCATTCGATTTTCTGTAAAAACAACCATGTTGACCCGTGAACCTCCAACCCGATTTACATCCGTCACTACAAGAGTGAAATAAATTTGTCCGTGAAGAAGACAAACAGTTGGAGCGAGGGCAGTGTCTTGTATTCCATGAATTCAGAGTAGGCCCTGTGGGGACAGGGGCTCATTGCACACGAAACGAGGAGCTGTCTCGTTTTTGCAGTTTGAAACGTCACGCTACTCAATGCAAGCGAAAAGGTCCCGAGCGGAATTAGAGCCGCTAACGGCAAGACAACTCCTTCTGTGTGTGGAAAGCCCCTCATCCGCCCGTGTGTATTATTTACCTTCGACTCTTACAGCTGGAGTTCATGAAGGCTTGAGAAGGGACCTGTTCACTACCAACTAAAAAACATAGTTTGGGACTTGAAAGTAAAAAAAATAGAAAGGAAAGGAAAGAAAAAAATTGCGACGTGTGATCTATCATGCTGTTTTTCAGGTTGGACGACATCACTTCCGTTTATTCCTGCGCGGAATTCATGCCGAAGAGAATCTCCGATTCTGGGAGGCTGTTGTGGAATTCCGTGGCATGAAGAACAAAAGTCCTGCTCAGTTGACGGCCGGAAAAAGTGTTCTAAACACGTTCCTTGCCGAAGGAGCCAATAATGAAGTAAGGAAGCTGAACTTGGAATTAGGCTGACTCAAATTGAGCTCGAACTCTGTGGTCAGCAATATCCTTGAATCATGGCAACTATGCGTGTTCCAGGTGTTCCTTCCATTTGGTGTCCGACAGGTGATTGAAAAGAAAATACAGGATAAGGACGTCGATATTACTCTCTTCGATGAGGCCATTAAGCACGTTGAACAGGTAGATCACATTGTCTCCATTCATTAAAATCTGAAAGATGGCTGCTCTTCACATACCAATTTCATTCAGGTCCTTCGCAACGACCCGTATGTGCGTTTCCTGCAAAGCCCTCAGTACCTTGATCTTCTTGCAAAGCTCAAGAACTGATAAGTGATCAGTTGCTCTCAAATTTCACATTCATTGGAATCACATATATTCTCTAGAGACGAGTCTATTCCGTTGATCTCTACGTTGTAGATTTGTATTTTATGTATGATTGTTTTTTGCACAAATTGTGGCCGTGGTATTGTAATGTATGTAGGACACATATCAAGCTAAATAAAAGCATTTTTAGGAGGCTACCAGAAATCCTTCCGATCTCCCGTCCCTAATGTGAAATCTTTCGAGAGAATCATTAGCATGCTTATGTGTGAGAGTCTTTGATAAGTCATGAGAAAGAAGCCTGGATTCGATGGAATGGGGTATGCAAAATGAGACCAATTAGGAGACATCTTCTACGGCAAAAGGATAAAATGCACAATTACGAAGCTACTGACGAAAGTATGCGGAGTCGTTTTCTACCGCTCCCCTCTCTCCCCCCCCCCCCCCCTCCATCAATGACGGATGTTGCGAAGTCCGAAAAAAACCGGTCTTTTTTCCCTGAAGCTTTTTTTTGTGAAATTTACCCTGTCATTTCTGTGTATCTAGTATCCGCTATCCCCCTTTTTTAGTATGTTTCTTTAGAAAAAGCAATTTCCCAGGAAATTTTCTTGATTTCGCTCACAAGCAGTATCTACGCTTCATTTTACTTTATACTTTCCACAAAAACTCGCCAAACTTCGCTGATGTTCAGAAAATAGAAAATGGATAACTCCCTGATGAACTAAGGCCGGTAGTAAACCACAAAATCAGTCGACATCGGCAGGAAACAATAGACTCGATAGACTCGAGGTAGGAATAATTCAGCAATATTTTCAGCAACAATATTCAGACGCAGATCAGATGAATTCTATCTACAGTCGGCATGGATCGTAGTGATAATTTGCGTTTCCCGTTGGAGACTGGCGCAAACTCGGTGCACGTAAATATGATGTAGCATCTGGCACCGAGTTTGTGCGAACCTTTGACAGGGAACGCAAGGTATCACTACGATCCATGCCGACAGTAAGCAAGTGCATCCATTAGGACCACCCAGAATCGACGACCCAACACCTACGGCAACAAACAAGTGCCTGAGGTGATCAAAGTTATTCTCATTAAACTTTTTTTTTAAACTAAAATTTTCTGCTACTACAAAATAGCTCCATAAGATCTAATAGATGGCTTCGGCCAAGTCAAAATGTTTGACGATTTGCATCACTTTCTCCCGCACTCGCGGCGTTAGAGTACAATGCAACCCTTGCTCATTTGCTACTGTGCTGATGTACAACCCAGCAAGGACGTGTGCTGACGTACAACCCAGCAAGGACGTAAGTTTGGACACAATGACCTCTGAACCGAAGGAACGTAAAAGTAGTCTGAAAGTTTGCGATGTTTTCTGATGGTTTTACAAGTATGATGAAGCAAAAATGAGATGAACCTAGCTAAATCAAGCGAGGAGACCATGTGACATCGGCATGGATCTTAATGAGGCTTTGAGTTCCCCATTGGAGGTTGGCGTAAACTCGGTGCACGTAACTATTTTATAGCTAATGGCACCGAGTTTGCGGCAGCCTTCACTAGTGAACGCAAAGTCTTATTAGGATTCATGCCCACGTTAGATTGTTCACGTATCTATAAAGATTTTAGAGAATGAGTTTGATGGTGGCTTTTTTGAGTTATTAACTTTTTAAACAAGTTGAAAAAATAAACAATAGCTTTGAAACGAGAAGCGATTTATCGTGATTGTCTCTCAAGTAGTAAGCCGCGCTCAGCAATCGGGCACGAGTTCATTCGATCAAGAGTCATCCTCCCTTCGTTTTCTCGCGCGCAACTTTTCCCGCCAAGCAGTGTCGCGGCTACCCCCATCTAGAGACTGACGATATGCTGTCCTTAATCCGATGCTTGAAGGTCCATCCAAAATTTATTTTCAAAATATCCTTACTTCCTCCTGTCTCTGAACATGATTTCGACTTCGACTTATTTTTTCTTGTCGATTTAGGCTGAAATTGTCGAAAAACACATCTTCTATGACGTCTTGCACCTCCCAATGGGGTCCCGCACGCTTTATCAGGCATCCTGCACACTTCCATTGAGGGCCTGCACACTTTCTGTGACGTCGTGCACACACCAACTGGGGTCCTGCACACTTTCTATGACGTCGTGCTCACGCCAACTGGGGTCCTGTAAATTTTCTATAACGGCCTTCGCACTTGCAATAGGGTGCTGCACAATCTTGATGACGTCCTGCATGCTCCAACTGGAGTCCTGCACACTTTACACGACGTCCTGCACACTTTTCTGAACGTCTTACGCACTGCTTATGATGTCCTGCATACTCTCACCAGGGTTCTGCATATTTTTTAAATCACATCCTGCACAACCCCACAGAAGCCCTGAACACTTTTTATGAAGTCCTGTTCATTCAGTTGATGATGTTCTTTACGGTACCCATTACACAACTAGTGGAGACCTGTCGCTTCAATTAGAGCGTAGCTCTTCTAGCGCTAGGTGACTTCCAGAGGTTTCCATAGCCCACGGCCAAAAGGGCTCCCCACGAACAAACTCGGCTCCTCCGAGACGCGGAAAAGGAAATCCAGATTGATGTTTCGGTGGTCGATATATGTCCTACTCAGACAGTCGGATTGACCAAGATGCGCCCCGCGGAGCTCGGGCGCGTCTCAGTCAATCTGGCCTGTATGAGGTGCGCTCGTCGTCCACAGAGCCTCCGTGGACGCGTATCTCGCCCGAAACTTGGCCGCGAGCGCACCTACACGCTGCAAGTGCCCGGACGCGTTCCATCCTCCTATTGAGGCTTATACAGTGGGTTTCATAACTATAACGGCACCCTATTTTCTTAAGAAACTGAACCTTTAGAAAGTTGAGGGCACCCTTCTGCACACATGCAGACTTGTTCCCTTCCATATACACTAATTCACAGAAAAAAATCCCCCTCTAGATTTTTTCTTTAAAAATTTTTTTCTTTTACACTGTTTCAAAACTATAAAGGCGCTTTCCTATACGATAGCACATTTGTGACGAAGTGGTCTTTTTTTGCAAATCAAAGTGTAGTGGGGTCTACCCCTCCCCATGAAATTCGAATTGGAAAACAAGGTTACACATTAAAATTATCAAACTTCCATATCAAACATCCATAAAACTCACGTCCAGAAAATGGGTCGGCTAGCCTAGAAGTTGAATATTATGATCTTGGGATCGAGCGAAACGAGGGAGGCTCACTTGGACGGCAGAATTATTATTACTCCCGACTTCAACGACGCCGCGTAATAAAGTCGGCTAATTTTTTTGTATTCCGATACCGTAGGCAACCAGTCCGCTAAACACAAAGGTTTTTAGGATGATACCGTAGAGTCATTTTAGTCTACATACAAACCGTTATCGAGCATGAATCTAAAGTTCGACGACGGGACAAGAACGGCAGATTCTTCACAAGACGTCAAAGTCAGATCAAAGTCAGAAAGGTTCGTTCACTTTATCACTAATTTAGTTGAAATAGAGACTTTGGAGGCGAAAAAGTGTTAGGACAGGGTAAATTATGACGTCTTCAGCAACTTTACTGCCAGGATCCTTCTTGTTAGTGAGCACTTGAGCCGCTTTTTTTACGTCTTCCCGGTAGTGCAGACCTTCTCCTAATATCTCTGACAATTTTTTCGAATTGTTTTGATCACCTTCAGATAGCCGTTCTGGAAAAATCCGGCTTAAGATTGACATGGACCTCTTCGGAACTGATTGTGGGGGCCTCCTAAATGGGCAGCAGCGACCGTTTAGCCATATGTGTTTCATCACGTTTGTTGCCAGTGGACAGGTCACGGCGTGTTTGGATGTGAGTACAGCTCTTTTCTATGCCCAAGCCCTTAGGCGCTCTGCGAAGTAGCACCGCGAAATAATGGAGAGTAGGGGACGCCAAGCAGCGGACGAGGTCGGCATCGTATCGTGCGACACGGGTACCTCACAGTGTTTTTGCCGCTGCGACAGCAGTGTTTTCCTGAGTGACGCCGTCTGCGAGCGACGACGGAAAATGGTCCTTCGGATTTTCGGTTTTACTTTTACTACTTTTTTGTTCTAACGTGTGACAGCTGTGATTTATGCGACTACTACCGCAAACCGTCTGCTAATTTCGGTACCTCGAAATCTATATCTCAATATATTCACTTTACTGAATACAAGCTCCAAGTTCACCTAACAGCTCTCTGAGCGTATAATTTTTTAGAAAATGTTTGCAGGCATTTTCTGAACTCTTGAAGCATATCAAAGCAGTAAGAGCTACTCGATTATAACTCGGCTATTTCTCGGCTACTTCTTGTCCGTTTCGTGAGAAGTCGAGAAATAGCCGCGAATCAGCCGGGAAATAGCCCACCAGGAGGCGCTGCGGAGCCTGGTGGGTTATTTCGCGACTATTTCTCGGCCAAAACTCTCAGAGTCTAAGCTAGATTTGACGTTGAATGGACGAGGTTAAAAAAGCGAAGCTAGCGACATCGGCGCTGCGATTTCGCGAAGCCTTCGCGCCCTACGCCGCGTCAGGTTTAGAGCACGCCCCAGACCTCTAGCTCGGCCGCATGCAGCCGGTTGTCGGAACTCTGCACGGCCGTTAAGCGAAGACTGTCAGGCAAATGAACTGCAGTTAACCCAACGCGTGCTGAATACGCACAAAGTTGGGACGTGGATACATGAGGAAACTGGTAGAACACATCGAAACACGTATGGATAAACGGTCGCTGCTGCCCGTTTAGGTTTTCTGCTGATTGTGCTACTTGACAACTGTCACCGTAACCACCGTTTTTGCCTTGATTTTAGCATTATCTATATCCCTCTAGTACTCTTGGTCCTACATGTAGCCTGAGAACAGACGAGCGAGCCTATGCAATCGGCGCAGCGGTTCCTAGAATGGAGTGTCCAGGTTCTTGCAACACGCCCACTTCATCTTGATTTGCGGTATGGAGCATTAATTTATGGTAAACCGCAGTAAATAGGAATAATACATGCTTCAAAGAATGATGGGCGAGCGACTCTGGCGATATCATGAAAAACAGCAACTATTTCTTCGGTGCCTTCATAGTTTTGAAACAGTGTAAAATCAAAAAAAGCCCGGAAAATATTCAGAATTGAAACAAGAAGGAAAATTATGATTATGGCAGAGTATTTACGTGTACGGGGTGTACTTAATTCCTGAACTAGGTTCTTCTCCATACGAAATGTGAGTTTGAGAATTCCAAAATAATGAGGCACCAATATAGTTTTGAAACGCACTGTAGAAACATAATAATCGCTTCTTTCGGGTTCTAATCTTCAATCATAATATACTTTTAACTAAACAATGGTCATAAGCTCCAATTCACTGCTACTAGCGGTTTCCTGTACCACTATCATAGAAGCGGTGCGGTTTTGAAATAGAATTCTTCATTTTCGTAGCCAAATTTTTTTTCGAAAAAACAATCGCTTAGCCTTTGAGATTGTGATAATATAACTGCGAGTAGCGGAAAATGAAGGGTACATGCGTCGCATGGAACGCCGTCAAACGATGAATGGCAAAATTTATTAGCATCTTACCAGCGATAAAGACTAACAGTTAAATATCGACAACGATTCTCACTTCATTACAGAACTACTATCACTAAATAGAAGATGCTCTAAATGCTCTTCAACAAATACTAGTGAATTATTAACGTCGAAAACATCGAACTCTCAATGAGATAGGATGTCGAGATTTATAAGAATACCAAAGAGACTAACGAAAATCTATATACACTTCACGATCAATAGTATAGATGAGGTAATCACTAGATTACCGGTGATCGTAGATTGCACATGAACCGGTAAAACGACCGCATATGAACATGCGCTAAATGCTCCTCAGAAATTAATCATAACACAATGAAAAAAATAACCAGAAAACTCGTGAAACAATACAAGGTTATGAAAACGGCGAGGGGCAACTGGCAAGATATAAACACTAGGAAGATTATAACGATGGAGCACACGATTGATTGTGCAGGACGTTCCAAGCAAAGAGGATCACGACGCCCACGAAGAAGAAATTCTCGCAGATCCAGGTCCAGCTCTCACCAATCGAGTTCGCACCCCAGCAGACGCTCGTGGTCACGGAGGTTACGCTCAAGACAAACTAGGTCGAGAAAGTCACATTCCAGAAGGCGGAAAAGGACTAAAAAGTCGGCAAGCAGGAAAAAGTGGAGGAGACGGCTCTGCAAGGGAGTTTAAAAGAGCGGACGCCGTCGATCACGCGAGCCGGCAGCTAAATCAACTGGAGCAAAGAAACGTCGTCGTAGAAGCCGCGGCGCGGCGAGATGCAATACAGCCATATCGATCAGACGGCGCCGCCTCGCGGCGCCGCGATGCGTTTAGAGTTTTTCGGCTCGAAATCATCCAACGGCGTCGCACGCGGCCGCCGCCTGGGTGCTGCCGCGCCGCCCGGGGCAAGCAGGCGGCGCGGCGGCCGCGTGCGATTCGTATCGGCATTATTTGCTTTTTTGTTGTTGTTTCACATACATTTATTTATTTATTTATTTATTTATTTATATACGCCCTTTCGGGCATGCCAGCAACAACACAGCTCGAAGGTAAAATTCAAGTGACGAAGAAAGACAACACAAAAAATCAACTGAACACATAAAATATTTGAGCGCATGACAACACATCAACAAGGAGCATCAATACGCCGGGACAGCTCAGGAGGAAGTGGGAGAGAGGGTTTCGCAAGAACGGTAGAAGCTAATCATACCAAGTGACCTCAAATGAGTCAAACATCGCCGGTTACGTATCAAGATAGGTGCATAACGATGCGGCTTCCTTTGTAATTCTGTGATTCATAGCAATACCTATACACCCCTCAACACAGCGAATACCGGAGGCTATTCCCGGGTAGATGCAAGCACGCAACTGGACGAGGCCATTCCGGGGCGGGTTCTAAGGAACCTCTTTAAACTAAACACGCACCCCAGGCGATGGCATGCAGGGAGCCTCTACAGATCGCTATATGTGTTCACAGCAGCACCAGGTAGAGCAAGTCGGAAAGTATCAGAATATTTGGAAGCACGAACAACGAAAATGCAAGCCTACCCAAATGGAGACCGATTAGAATTTCGTTGGGCTCTTGTACTTTCTGTCCAATAATCTTAGAAATACAGCCAGAAAGCTAACTAGCTAGCTAGCTGATAGCTTAATGGAAGCCTGAACAAAAATTACTTTGAGCGTGTCGATACCGAGCAAATGTTGTAAGCACCTGCCGCTTCTACGCCGCTAACCTGAGACTAGAGACGCTGAAAGACTACCTTTCTGTAGCTTATACGTAAAGGAGACAATCAAAGCAAAGACTGAAGTTTTTCATGGCTGCTATAATGCTCTTCGTTGGACCAAACAAAATCGAGACTAAGAATTCAGTGCAGCTTCCTATAATAAACATAATTATCAGCAAACGAAAGGAATTAATAGTCTATAGAGCAGAAAGAGTGTTCCGGCAGAAACGGCTAGCACTGGTATGCCGGTTGACAATGGAAGTTCATGTAGACCAACCAAATAAGCACCAGTCCAAGCATATTTTGTCGCTGGAACAGATACGATAAAAGAAAGTAGATAAATCAGAAGGTCTTTCGAGTAAAAAAGGGCGATCTATTCGCTAAATTTTCTACTAGCCGTTCACTAACTCAATTTCGATCCCATTTTGGAAGTGGTCAATTGGAAGGAGCTGCTCCGGTTTACTTTGCAAAAAATAACAAAAACAAAAAATCTTTTCCGAGCGAGAACTAGCAAGCATCTTACTGCAGACGATAACTGTCTGACTTTCTAACTTGCCTCAGGAACATCGGCTAATACTGTCACATTGAGTTTACCAAGTCTTTTCTTAAAAATAGTCGTATTTTTAGACGTGAACACATCAATTGGCAGCTGCCCCATCCAACGCGCGCATCGATTAAAAAAGTTGTGGAACATATGATTGCGTCTTTTGTTCCCCAAAGTGGCATACTGGACGGCAAACCTGGATGACCTGGGGCTCGATGGTCTAAATATCCAGTATTTTCCTGCCCGCAGCTTCACTTGCCTTTTAAGAATCCGAAAGCACAGTGTTAGGTCGGAACACATCCGTCTTTTTTGTAGAGAGAAAAGGGAAAAATGACTCAGGCGATCACTATAACTAGGCAAGGTGCTGCGGTCAGAGCTAACGCATTTTAGCCATAAAACTCGGGTGAAGAGATGCTGAACCTTCTCAATTTTGGCGATATCTTTTTTAAGAAACGGGCTCCAAAGTGGTGAACAATAATCAAGGTGAGGCATTACTAGGGATTTGTAAAGACGTATCCAAATTCGGACATTCGCGCATTTTATATTCCTGAGCATCATAAACAGTGTGGCATATGCCTTCTTAACTATCTTGTCAATGTGATCGGAAAAGTCAAGGTTTGAGTTGATATTAACTCCAAGGTCTTTGATAGATTTGCAGGCAGAAAATGTGACACCGTTAACTTGAAATTCAGGAGACTCGAGGTCGCCAAAATGCATAGCCGAACATTTTTCAATATTGAGCGGTATATTCCAGCTAGCAGCCCACTCCACCATGACTTCAATTGAAGCTTTGATCGCAGAAAGCACTTCCTCCTTATTATCTCGCCCATAGGAACCATAGATTTTTATATCATCGGCGTAGGCTTGGACTCTAATATTCTGATGTACTCTCAAACGCTGAGGCAGTTCAATCGTATAAATCAGGAACAGAAGAGGAGATAATACTCCTCCTTGAGGCACCCCGCTGGTACAAGAGTACCTCGAGGAGAAGTTACGACCCACCTTGACAACCATATGCCTATCAACCAAATACGATTTTAACCAATCAAGAAGACAGCCACGAAATCCAAGAAACTCTAGTTTTGCTAGGAGTTTTCTATGACAGACCTTATCAAATGCTTTGGAAAAATCGAAGAAAATTATGTCAACGGAGTCACCGGTATTCACCGACCGACTCCAGTCATAAAAAGCATCGAGTAAGTTTGTAGAAGTTGAAGCACCAGGTAGGAATCCGTGTTGCTCAGGAGGAATTAGTGAAGCTTGGCTAAGACAGGAAAGCATAGTTTTACTTATAATTTTCTCCATAACTTTGATAGGTGTAGGGGTGAGGCTGATAGGTCGAAAATTACTCAAATCTTTGGCCCCAGGGATTTTAGGAATGGCTGTTACAATTGCCTGCTTCCAAAAGTGTGGAACCTCCCCATGCATTAGTGAAAGATTAAACAGATGTGCAAGGGGCGTAGATAACGATTTATGACACCTTTTGTACACAATTGGAGGGATACCATCATAGGGCTCGGTCGTGGACGGCTTGAGAGTTTTCAGTATAGTGGAAATTTCATGTGGATGAAAGTAGATATCAACGGTGAACGGTTGCGCGCAACTACCAGTCATTTGCGGTACGTCGGAAGAACAATGCGAAGAAAAAACACTGGCGAAGTAAATCCCTAGAGCATCAGCTTTCTCCTGATCTGTGGAATATGTTAGATCATTGTGAAAAAGCAACGGTGGCAAAGAAGTTTTTGGTCTACCGATACACCGCAAATACTGATAAAGGTGCTTCATGTGCTCTCCGGAGGCTAGTCTCTTCTCATAGTTCGCAAGAAACTTTTTCAAGTGACTGCTGAGATCATCACATACTTTCTTATAAAGAGGATGACATACTGGCTCACTTAGACAACGAAATAAACGTTCTTTTTGTTCAAAAAGATTTACTATATGAGGAGGATAAGCTACACAAGGAGATTTCGGATGCTTCATAGGAACAAAGACTGCCAAAGCACTATAAATTACATGGCAAAAGCGTTCGTAAGCCTCGGTTACGCAGGAGTACTGATCGAATACTTCAAACCAATTAACTTCAGAAAGAAAACTGTCAAGAGCACGAAAATCTGTTTTCTTAAAATCAGGAAGGGGAATTTGATAGGAGTCGCGAGTTTCTTCCAGCAACTGAAAGAAAATAGTGGCGTGGTCAGACAAGCCAAGAGGTGCCGATAAACCGAAATTGGAAATGTTAGGCTGCGAAGTTAATACTAGGTCAAGTACATTATTACCATGAGTTGGTTCAGACACATATTGCTTGAAGCCACCTTCTTCAGAAAAGTCTAGAAAAGGCTTGGATGTAGCGTTTAGGGCACAGCTGTTGGTCCAATCAATTTGTAAATTAAAATCACCCACAAGTACAGTGCTAGCCCGAAAAGAGGACAGGTCTCGAAGAACTTCAATGAGTGCTACGTCGTCATTTTTCATATAGTTTGGAGGACTATAAACAGTAATGAGACGAGTGTGCGACCTTTTCTGCGGGAAAAAATTTCGATGGAAAGGACATCAGCTTTCAAGGACGCGCTAAACTCAACAGAATTAACAGTGAGGTTGCATTTTACCAGGCAACACACTCCACCACCAACGCGCATTGAACGGTCAGAGCAATACACCCAGTAAGGAAGGCTCCCTACTAGTTCCGAGTCGAGAATATTCTCTGTAAGCCATGTTTCAGTAATGAAAATAAAATCAGGATTTTTTTGACGCAAAAAGTAGTGTAAATAGTGAATCTTGTTTTTCAAACTACGTGCATTCATGAGACTACAGATCATAGCGGGCCTACCGTGCGGGCTTAGATGTTTTCCGAGCCCTTGCGTGGGATCTTTGAAACATGGGTGAGTTTGCCTCCATACACCACCCACTCACGCACCAGTTTCCCCTTGTTCAGCTCTTTTGCCTGCTGACGTAGCTCGTAGTCCTGATCTCTCTCCTCCTTCGTCATACTCCGTCGTATGTATGTAGACGTTGGGGAAATCAGAACCACGCAGCAAACGAGCTTGAGCAAGGGCCCGACGCCAGTGGGACGTGCTCGGGAAAACAACCTTCACAAGCCGTGGACGTTGAGGATCAGGTTTCCCCATCCTGTAAATCTCCGATGGCCGACATTCGACATCTAGAATCCCCAGGATTTTGTCCACCTTCTCCTCCACGTCCCTTTGGCGGTCCGGTGCCGGAAGACCTTGTGCAGCCTCGTCGAGGCCACTTATGACAATGCTGTGGGCCCTCTTCTCGTTCTCGATGGCTTCAGAGAAATCCGCAGGGATCTTCACCGCGAGAGCATTGAGAATGAGGCCGACTAACGGATTGGTGTTCACTTCCAACGCTTTTTTCACGAGTTCCATAGCTGACAGCCCGGAGATATCAGGGAAATCGTCCTTGCTGACAGCTCCAGCTTCAATTGTCTGAGAATTGGAAGCTTGTGAAGAAAGGCCAGAAGTGCTCCTGGTGACGCGCCGTTGTCGAGTCATTTGGACGATTTTGATCTTTGATCTACCAGAGATTATTGGAAAAAGTTCTGTGTGTGATTGGCCAGAACGGACGGAAAAACGGCGTAAAACAGAGCCCTAACAGAACTTTCGAAATCAAAGATTGATGAGCAAAAGTTTAATGCTATGCGAAAAGATTGCAAATGAATTAATGTTAAACTATGATGTGAACAGCGAAAAATGACAGAGCGCTAATTAAACAACCGCTCGTCGCCAGGTGACACCGATTTTTGACATTCTCATTTCTTGTTTCTCTTATTCATCACTAAAAGTCCCTCCAAGGTCTTAAGCGTCGTTTAAAGCAGGATGGGTTGTGAGTGTTTCAATTTTTCTGGAATTTTGCTTGCTTTCTGAAAATTTCAAGAATTTTGCTTCTGAAACCATTATTCTCAAGAGAAAATTTTTTCTAACGTTTATCTGCTTTCGAGTGCGTTACGATAAGCAAGATTAAAGATGTACCTTTTGCAGAACAAATCGCTCATTACAATAAGCATTGTTTCATGTCAGAGGTACTCCAGGCTGTGTTTCGCGTCCTTTTGCGAAAAAAATGCAGCCAATGCGCTTTCGCGGGGTGAGAATCATTTGCTGCAAACGAAAAATTTTATTTTCAATCTCCTTTTTTGCAGGAAAGCGAGGTGCATTCACTCGCTGAAGAGATAAGCTCGACTGGCATTAGAACTACAGAAAAATTCACGGAAAACTAGATGCTATGTACGTTCTGCTCATGCGGAGCGTATTGATTCCAGATTTCTCACGTTTGAAGACTATCTGGTATCACTTAACCCCGACAACTTTCTAACGTATACGCGAACCACTCCCGAAGAGTTCAACTATTTGGTGGAGCGACTGTCTCACAGGTTGGAACACAGAAGAACTCATAAAGCACCGATTTCCGCGAGGCATCGGCTCTCGCTGTGTCTTCAGTGAGTTATTCCACGATACATGTTAAGTTGTAACTTGAGTTCCACTTCACTTTGCAGTTATCTTGGACATGGAATGTCCTTCACATGCCTTTCACAGCACACGAAACTTGGAAAGACGACCGTATCTCTTATAGTGTACGAATGTTGTTCTGCTATCATAGAAGGTGAGTTCTCGAAATAGCCTCTTCATCTGGAACTTCTTGATCTCACTTAACATCGTGAATTGAGAGCTCTCAGCTGAAATGCCGCCTACACCAACTTCCCAGACATGGACTGACAGCGCAAAAGGGTTCCGCGACATGTGGCGATACCCAAGAGGTGTCGCAGCCCTGGACGGAAAACACTTTCGTTGTCAGGTTAGTCGCTTTTGTCGAAATCAGTAAGTAATGCCGGATTAAGTTATGTTTCAGTGCCCCAACGATACTGGCAGCGAGTACTACAATTTTAAAGGGTACTTTTCTATCGTACTGCTTGCACTCGTCAGCAGCGATTACAAGATTTTAATGATAAAGTGTGGCGGTAAAGGCAAAAATAGAGACTCTGGTGAGTTTTCATCTTAAACATGCTTTCACTCCTATCAGCACATTTATTTTTTGATGTTACCCTGATTCACACTATTCACGTTATTTTCGTCCATTCAGGGCTTTTCCGCTTATCATCAATGAAGTTGTTCTTGGATAGCGCTGTTAACCATTTCCCGCCCGCGGAGCCTTTGGAAGATTTTGGGCTCGTCAATTATCATATTTTGTGTGACGGCGGCTTCGCCCAGACCGTGAGCATGCAGAGGCCCTACACCCAAGCCGGAGCCGGGACGTCAGTTTCGAAGTTGCACTTCAATCAGTGCTTCAGCTCGTGAGTTCGATTTTCTAAAAAAACTCGTGAAATTCGCAACTGAACCCGGTTTTTAGAGCCCGACGTATTGTCGAAAGTGTATTTGGCATCATGGTATCGAGATTTCGCCTTTTCACACGCCCCCTAATAGGACTTCCCGAGCACTCAAAGCTGCAAATAACAGCGGCAGTCGTAAGTCCTAAACAGCCGTGTACACCTTGCTTCTAGAAAACAGTCAAATAATTGTTATCTTCAAATACTACACAATTTCATGGTCGAGAAGGCACCACGTGAAGACCTATTGACTCGTTTTCCACCAATAAACTGCACAGAAGAAGAGAACCGCCCAAGTCTGGGACCAGTTGGGACCCGTAATGAAGCTAAAAAGCAGAGAAGTCGCATGGAGAAATACTTCGTCGCAAGAGATCTGCTGTGAACGTGTGTCGCCGATGCAAGCAGATCGCTACCTCGGGTCAAGGTGAACAAATGAAATCCCGTTTCAATTTTTAGCCGAAGTACCCCCGCAAAATCTCATTTCATCTCCTAGGTTACAGCAGATCTATTCCGCAAGTTTGACGCGGCCCCTCCACCACCGCCAACTAACCCGAATGCGAACTGCTTGAATACGGTTAATCAAAATGTGCACTTGACATTTTCAAAATCCTTTTCTTCAAAATAAAGCTTGCCACGCAAAAACAGTTTCACGGAACACTGAGTTTATTCACATAAAAACAGGAAAAACCCTGTATCAAATTAGGATATATCCTACAACAAAACAATGAGGTCAATGGCCTAGCAGCTCAGAAACCTTTCTGCATCCTCATGACATCCTTGGCGACCTCGAGCTGTAGTTCGCCAACTCGAACTTTCCATTCTTGACCACGCTCCTCATCGAGTGCGGCCACACTTCGCAGAGAATAAGCGAGATTCATGCCTGGAAATCCACGATTAGTGTCAAGGTTTTAGCATCAGATAACTGATATGACTGTACATTTACGTGGACTTACATGTGATGTCGAATTTATCAGAGTCCTTCTTATCCTCCACCTTCAGGGCATTTGTAAGGTTTTCCAGAACGCCCAGTGTCTTCGCAGAAGTTTTCCTCTTCTTCTCTCTTAGGCCCCGGTCATAGTTGGATGAGCCGACGCCTCCAGCCCGGTCGATACACACAGAATGCATTGAAAATGGGATGCAAAAATCACTCGGTGTATCCCCCCCGCACCCCCAAACACCCCCCCACACCCACCCGGTCGATACGTATGAACAACATGGTGAGGTGAAGCTGAGAAAATCACTCGGTGTATCCCCCCCGGTCGATACGTATGTTTAAAATGATGGAGTGAGGTTGAGGAAATCACTCAATGTATCCGACGCGGTCGATATCCATGCAATACGTGGATGACGGCGGATGAGAAAATCACCGGGTGGGTGGGTAGATGATAAAACATTGCGTATCACTAGAAAGCTAACCTTACTGCTACCTCCGTGACTTCACCATACTCGCCTTCACTATTTCTCTGAACAGGTGCAATCCTGTTGGCCACGTAATCAACGTCATATCTAGTTGGATGCATCGAGTGATTTTCTCAACCTCACTCCAACATTTTAAACATACGTATCGACCGGGGTGGTGTTGGGGGGTGTTGGGGGTGCGGGGGGGTGTTGGGGGTGCGGGGGATGCAGATGCAAATAGCACCAACTATGACCGGGGCCTTAGCTTGCTGAGAGCGGACAACGGCAGATTTGGTGATGTCACGGTCTGAAATTTGGAAAAATAGGGATCCAAAAACTATCATACGACATTCATAGAATGCTCACCTCTTGCGATGGAGCGCAAGATTCCGCGATTTCGAACGGTTCTGCGAGTTCGACTACTTCTACAATCTCAGCCTCAGCAGGTGCAGGTGGAATCGTATTCACGCTACTGTACAACGGTCTGAAAAGATGGAATTGAAGGATAAATAAGCAAAGGAATAGTATTGTAGCAGAAAAGCTCACCCAGGCTCAACACATGGGTTCAAAAACTGGAGGCTACTCCAAAAAGGCCACTCTTCCGCCTTTTCCACTGCATTGTCTGCTGCGGCGGTGCCGGACACTCGTGACAGTTGCGTCCGCAGATTACGTTTTTTCTTAATGTATGTGTCACGTAGGTTCTTAAAGATTTTTTTAAGGTGTTCAACTGAAATGATTTCTTGTTTTAGCGTTAAACAATTCAATCGCCCAAAAATCGCAGTCTTACCAACAAATGTGCGGCCCAATTCCACTTCCATGCTCTGAACGACAGCATTCCAAGCTATCATTCTTTCGTACCCGTCTTTAGGACCATTATTTTTGTCATCCCAGATGACTGGGTGTTCAGTGACGAAGTCAATAAGAAGAGCCCTCTCACGATCGTTCATCGGCGTGTATATATACACATATATACATATATACACACACACACACACACACACACACACACACACACACACACACACACACACACACACACACACACACACACACACACACACACACACACACACACACACACACACACACACACACACACACACACACACACACACACACACACACACACACACACACACACACACACACACACACACACACACACACACACACACACACACACACACACACACACACACACACACACACACACATTGGACCCGCATTCAATACTGCGAATCGATGAGATATTATATTGCAGCGAGTGGAGCTCAAAAGTCGAGAGAGATCAAAACAAGAGGGCCAGGAGGGTCGACTCGCAACTGAATTTCACGACAGCTGCAAAGTAACTTCGTAATGCGGGCGTGAGGGTCGCAAAAATAAAAATCTGGTGAAAATACTCCAAAAATATCGATAATTTTGGTCACCAAAGGGAAGGATCGTAGCATCGCTCAGGTTTTAGACGCATGAGAACGGATACCGAATGCATTTTCGGCGTGTGACAGTTTTAGATATCAACTATAAATTGCCTAGAAATCGCGCATCGGGAAGAGGGTCGCCAAAACTTTGAATTTTGAGAAAAAATCTCGATGCTGGGGGGGTCTCTCGAAATTTCGCGACGCCCCGCAAAATCCTAGACTTTGACAACCAATGACTAGAAAACTCGAGCTACAGACGAATATCAGACAAGTTTTGGGGCTGCGGCAATGATGTCATCGTTACAAAGAAGTAGTCGTTGAACACGAGGAATGACTAGGATATCCTCCTTATCCGCCGGTAAAGCCGACTTTAAAGGAAGTTCACGATGAATATCGCAATCGAATTCGACCCAAAAATAGGATCGTTTGGTCGTGAGGTAACTAATGGTGAAGAAACAGCGAAGAAAAACGTCCAGAATGAGTCAAAATAACGGTTTCTAAATTCAGGGCGTGGACGAGAATCATGGGCCCTGCTGATTTCGGCAAGCGCGCCCTAATCGCGAAATGTGCGCGAATCGATCATGCTAATCGCGGCAGAGTTGCTTGGCGATTCCCCATCGAAACGTGTGCGGCGCCGCAAGCTCGTCCGATTAGGGGGGGGGCGGACCGGGATAAGTAGGCGCACCGTGATAGCTTTTAAAGCCGTTTTTATTTATGTCTGACCAGTTTTCGTTGCTTTCTTCAACCCTATCCTCTCCAGCATCTGCCAAATTAATAAGTCACACCGAGACTTCGAGAACGAGATTTATCGTGAACACTGCCTTTAAGAAGTCGGTCGCTACTCTGGGTCTAGGCGGAGATACGACCCCTCCCCCTAGGTGAGGGAATGTGACAATCTAACAAAAAAAAATAAACCGAAAAGCCAGGGAAGCCAATTCGCATCTGAATTTTACCGCAGCTGCGGAGTGTAACCAGTTCCAGTCACCCCTACTTTGCACCAATGCTCCTCCAATGAAATTTTGTGGCACATGCTGCTGTTTGGGGCACATGATTGAGCTCTGCAGCCTTCAAAAACGTGTGGATTCTCAGTAAAATGCTCGTTGGATCCGCGCTGAATATTGCTATTTACTGAGATATTGCAGCGAGAGGAGCTCAGACGTCGAGAGAGACCAAAACAAGAGGGCCAGGAGGGTCACCTCGCGACTGGATTTCACGACAGCTGCGGGGTATAACTATTCCAGAATACCCTCCACTTCCTTAACTCAAATTCACCTGGCACTGTCGCTGGAAAATGACAGCGAGGACCGGTACTTCGTAAAACTAGACAATCGTACCGGGACCAAGCACTACTCGATGCCAATTACGGGATATTTTTGGTAAGGCATGCGGTTCGGACCACTTTCCGCGCTAATGCTTTAGACGAAATTCAGGCAAGTTTCATGGCTGCGACGAAGATATCGTCGTTACGGAGACATCGTTGTGAAACACGAGGAATGAACAGGCTATACTCCGCAACCTCCGTGAAAATCAGCTTCAATTAGTCGTTCACTGCTTTAGGTCTCGGCGGAGATACGACGCCCTCATAAATGAGGAAATTATTAGAACGAATCCAGCAAGCCGTTATGCGGCATTTATGTAACAAGAAAACCAAGGGAATATTATAAAAGCACAAATGAAATGAGATCACAGCAGCTGCGCGTGTAATGGGCGCAACACCAGCTCAATTTCTAACTAGGGAAGTGATATCGAGCGGGCCGACCGCTATCAACGAAACTCTTTCTGCATAGGTGTGTTTCTAATACTGTTTTCCAATTCACGTCTGCAGGTGCTACGAAGATCTTCGAGCGTGGTTATGGAGGGGTTTTCTCACTGAGGTCAGGACATTCACAAAGAAGTAGGTCAAAAATTCAACTCAGAAAGGGGAATCGGAAAATATCGAATTTGGCTCAACGGTTTTCTCTAAGGGCTATTCGGACTCTTGAATGCCGAACTGGGGTCCGTTTTTCGATCTTCTAAGCATTAGACAGATTTGGTCAGAAGCCTGCTACAGGGGCGGATTTTCAGGCCAAAACGTGCTTTCAAGGATTTCCAAAACGCTATGATAGATTTGCTTCTGTACGGTTTATTTGAAGATGGTTCAGGGTCAAGCGGGGTTGTAAAATTTCTCAAAGGGGGTCGCAAGTTTTTGCCCCGAAATTGAAGGTTATAAGGGATCACGAAAATTTCGGATGAAAAATGAAAATTTTCGGAAGTGAAAAAGGTGGAAATCACTTTCCACTACCAAAAAACAGTTTTTTTTGAAAAAAAAAAGTGCCCCAACATTAGAACTTGGAAGGGGGGTGTTGCAAAATTTTGGATTTCCAAAAAAAAAACGTTGATGGATGGAAGGGGGGTCGCTCCGATTTCGGAAAAATTCTACAACGCCTGCTTGACCCGGAGCGGGTTCACTCCCTCTAAATGAAGCACTTCTTACCGTAACCTACTGTTCTTCTCGATCTCGAGGCCAAATTCCGGTCCGCAATTACGTCTCAGGACGGTTTGCGGCCGAGCGCGCTCGAGTCGGTCGAGTTTCCAGCGCCAAATCCAACTCAAGGTGGCTTTTGTACACAGTTTTTTTATCAGTTTGCAGTTTTCAAAACCCATCTAGAGTCAACAGATCGGCGGCTGCGACGCTAGAAACTCTTCCGACTCGGGAGCATGCGGCCGCAAAGCGTGGCGAGATGCAATTGCGGACCGGAATTTGTCTCCGAGAAGCAAAGTACAGCAGTTCGTGCCATCGCAGCGGGGAAAGGGGGGAGCACTGCAGCGTCATGCACTTGGCCACGCCCATTTTACCATGCCGCACTAAATTTGAGCACTTACCCGGGGAATCCAATCCGTACCAAAATCAGGAGAGTAGTTGCGACACTAAAACATGGGCTTGGCCATATGCGATACCACAGTGCCCCCATCCAGCTGCAATAGCACCCAGCAGTTTTTCCAATTCTTGAGAAACTTACACAAATGGAAAAAAATTGTGACCACCCTGAAAATTGCAAGATAGGTCCCTCCATTACATTCTCGCGCAAACAGGAAAATTTCATTGAAACCCGATTCGGAGATCTTCGTACAGCAAAAAAGCTCAAGAGTTTTCGATCCAGCAAACGCATGTTCAGTCCTTACATTCACAATACGCGCGTTGGAAACGCGCATCACGCGCAACTGCCGGATGACTAGGAATTCTCGCGAACGAACCCACCTTCTTAGCAGATCCAGGAGAAGCACGCCGGTCCAGAAGCTCGTATGTCGTTGCGAACGGCCCCTAAACATGCAAATCCATTAATTTAACTAACATATAATTCTTTTCACGACACAATTACGCAACTTCTCGACCAGGAATTGATCCAAAACAAGTATAAGAGGATGAATATTCGGGATGGGCGAAGTTCAGTAATTCGTACTCAGCTGGGTTTCCTTCGAAGGAGTCTAGACCTCAGATTGTTCGAAAATTTGGCCAGAAATTCCAAAGATCCTTCCATATCCCCCATAAGTGCGATTTCAACTCAAAAAAATGGTAATCCGGGGAATACAAGACAACAATGGTTAAGACAGAAACGGCATCACGTGAGAAGGCAAACAGTAGACATGATGAAATTCCCAACCGCACCGCGTTCGCATCCAAATTTGCACTTAACTACCGTACTCATCCCATTAGAGCTGGAGCAGCCTTTCTACAAAGCGAGTGGTTCTTCCTGTCATGTGAATAATGTTGCCCGTCGTTAGCGGAGAACACAAAAAAAATGTTTTGAAGACAAGAAATTTCCCACGTCCCTCATCCACTCCACGCTGTAGTTAACCTTGCCATAAAATGTACAGTCGTGAACAATTCTGACATCGAACGTAAGTTAGTAGGGATTGACGAGAAGATTGAAAGTGAGAAATTCATGTTTCCTAACAAGATTAAAGTAAAGATTCGCAATCCTCCGTCGAATACATGATCAGGTACGCAAATGTGCGTCGCCGCGTCAAATCGACGCAGCCCGGTATAAACGACCCCTTAGGCGCTCTGCGAAGTAGCACCGCGAAATAATGGAGAGTAGGGGATGCCAAGCAGCGGACGAGGTCGGCATCGTATCGTGCGACACGGGTACCTCACAGTGTTTTTGCCGCTGCGACAGCAGTGTTTCCCTGAGTGACGCCGTCTGAGCGACGACGGAAAATGGTCCTTTGGATTTTCGGTTTTGCTTTTACTACTTTTTTGTTCTAACGTGTGACAGCTGAGATTTATGCGACTACTACCGCAAACCGTCTGCTAATTTCGGCACCTCGAAATCTATATCTAAATATATTCACTTTACTGAATACAAGCTCCAAGTTCACCTAATAGCTCTCTGAGCGTATCATTTTTTAGAAAATGTCTGCAGGCATTTTCTGAACTCTTGAAGCATATCAAAGCAGTAAGAGCTACTCGATTATAAATCGGCTATTTCTCGGCTCCTCCTTGTCCGTTTCGTGAGAAGTCGAGAAATAGCCGCGAATCAGCCGGGAAATAGCCCACCAGGAGGCGCTGCGGAGCCTGGTGGGTTATTTCGCGACTATTTCTCGGCCAAAACTCTCAGAGTCTAAGCTAGATTTGATGTTGAATGGACGAGGTTAAAAAAGCTAAGCTAGCGGCATCGGCGCTGCGATTTTGCGAAGCCTTCGCGCCCTAGGCCGCGTCAGATTTAGAGCACGCCCACCCTCCAGCTCGGCCGCTTGCAGCCGGTTGTCGGAACTCTCCACAGCCGTTAAGCGAAGACTGTCAGGCAAATAAACTGCAGTTAACCCAACGCGTGCTGAATACGCACAAAGTTGGGACGTGGATACATGAGGAAACTGGTAGAACACATCGAAACACGTATGGGTAAACAGTCGCTGCTGCCCGTTTAGGTTTTCTGCTGATTGTGCTACTTGACAACTGTCACCGTATCCACCGTTTTAGCCTTGATTTCAGCATTATCTATATCCCTCTAGTACTCTTGGTCCTACATGTAGCCTGAGAACAGACGAGCGAGCCTATGCAATCGGCGCAGCGGTTTCTAGAATGTAGTGTCCAGGTTCTTGCAACACGTCCACTTCATCTTGATTTGCGGTATGGAGCATTAATTTATGGTAAACCGCAGTAAATAGGAATAATACATGCTTCAAAGAATGATGGGCGAGCGACTCTGACGATATCATGAAAAACAGCAACTATTTCTTCGGTGCCTTCATAGTTTTGAAACAGTGTAAAATCAAAAAAAGCCCGAGAAAAATATTTATAATTGAAACAAGAAGGAAAATTGTGATTATGGCAGAGTATTTACGTGTACGGGGTGTACTTAATTCCTGAACTGGGTTGTTCTCCATACGAATTGTGAGTTGGAGAATTCCAAAAAAATGAGGTACCAATATAGTTTTGAAACGCACTGTATAAACCTAATAATCGCTTCTTTCGGGTTCTAATCTTCAATCACAATATACTTTCAACTAAACAATGGTCATAACCTCCATTTCACTGCTACTAGCGGTTTACTGTTCCACTATCTTAGAAGCGGTGCGGTTTTGAAATAGAATTCTTCATTTTCGTAGCCAAATTTTTTTCGAAAAAACAATCGCTTAGCCTTTGAGATTGTGATAATATAACTGCGAGTAGCGGAAAATGAAGGGTACATACGTCGCATGGAACGCCGTCAAACGATGAATGGCAAAATTTATTAGCATCTTACCAGCGATAAAGACTAACAGTTAAATATCGACAACGATTCTCACTTCATTACAGAACTACTATCACTAAATAGAAATATGCTCTAGATGCTCTTCAACAAATACTAGTGAATTATTAACGTCGAAAACATCGAACTCTCAATGAGATAGGGTGTCGAGATTTGTAAGAATACCAAAGAGACTAACGAAAATCTATATACACTTCACGATCAATAGTATAGATGAGGTAATCACTAGATTACCGGTGATCGTAGATTGCACATGAACCGGTAGAACGACCGCATATGAACATGCGCCAAATGCTCCTCAGAAATTAATCATCAACGCAATGAAAAAAATAACCAGAAAACTCGTGAAACAATACAAGGTTATGACAACGGCGAGGGGCAACTGGCGAGACATAAATACTAAGAAGATTATAAAGATGGAGCACACGATTGATTGTGCACGACGTTCCAAGCAAAGAGGATCACGACGCCCACGAAAAGGAAATTCTCGCAGATCCAGGTCCTGCTCTCACCAATCGAGTTCGCACCGCAGCAGCTTCATGAAGGTGAGCAGGACGTTGTGGATTTGCTCAAGACTGCAAGGACAACTCATTCACTGAAGTTAATAATGCACATAACCAATCGAAAGATGACGAAGATTGATAAAACTCGAAAATAAATTTCACAAAACATCGCTTGTTTGAAGGCTTTTTGAGCCAGTGTTAGTTGCTGACGCAAGCTCGGTGCATGCGTAAACAATCTACAGTCGGTATAAATTCTAGTGATACTTTGCGTTCTCCCATTGAAGGTTGACAAGCTCTGTGCACCTATGTTACACCATATACGAATGCTGCAACAAATGAAAACATGAATGACAAACTCCTCTCACTGACAATGGAATCCCGAATGGCGAATCACATTAGTGGCGAATTCTTGGAAAGTTTTATTTGATAAATGAAGCAATTGGTGAGAATTACTGGTATTTGCAATTAGATCCTTTCTTGAAAATGTAAAAATCATTGCCAAAATAACAAGAGGCACTCGATAATTCACCATTTCCTCACTCTCTCTCTTCCAGCTTTAATTTTGCACCACCCAGCACGGCTTTCATCACTGTATCTACTTTCTCATCCTCGTCGAATTCCTGTGTGTAGCGGCTCGCCTGAACTGTGACAGAATTTCATCCGTCGTTTTTCGAGATCTGGCTTCCTGCACGTCAGCGACTGTTTCACGTGGTACGCCGCTAAACTAGCCTCCTTTAAGCGATAGCGATCCCTTTTTGAACTTTATAGAGAGGACGTAGGGCACAGTTCATTGAGAACAACTTTAAAGTTATTGGTACCTTCCTCTTCTTCCAGAAGAATGTGAATTACGCTATGGTAACATATCATCAGTTCCATGGTTTGTTCCAGAAACAATATAATGCTGAAGTGCTTACAAAGAGCCTGTGTAAGCATGGGCCATAAGTATTGCATGGGAGGCTTGAATTTCGCTTTTCGTTCTTCCGAGGAACTTCGTGATGATAGCATTAATTATTGGAGAGACCTCTGCTGGGAAGACTCGTGATCCACGACGTTGGGTGAGGAATGATTAGCTGCCACACAGCTTTTCTCGCCCTCTTATACATCTCGATCGCATGGGGTTCGCTGAAGTAGAACTCTGAATCAAGACAAGGAGCGAACAATTCGAGCAGGTTCGAATCATGGAGTGAGAGGACCAGAACAACTGACGTAGTTAGAAGGAATACCTTCAACAGCGATAAAGGGTTCTTCAGCTGGCGTCGGTCCAGTATCGTTTCGATGAATGGATTATCATGTGCTGAGCTTGACTTACCCGGTAAGTGCCCAGCTACGAAAAGGGTGAAGTTGGATGTTGTGAGCCACACTGAGCTCCGTAGCTATACCGATGTCTCCGTTTCTATCCGGAGGGAAGTGTCAGACCAAGAATTCCAAAAAAAAGCCTTACCAACTCGGCATTCCATGGGCCAGGGAGATCTGTAGGAGCCGGTATGACGCCAAACTAACCGTTTTTCTGACTCCCTCTTCAGTCATGATGGAAATAAACCCTACTGAACGATAGAATGTTCAATCGCGCATGGCTATCAATAATTCTTATCATATGCATATCTCGCGTGATTTCGTTACATCTACAAGTCTTAATCGGTTCAGACTAATTAAGCTGAGTTCATTTTTCCTCACTCTTGTTATGGAATACCCCAATGGCTGAGCTCACTGATAGTTTCATTTGTTTATTTTGATGATGAAAGTCAAACTCTTTTCGTCTGCAAACAAGGTATGCTATTTCATTAAAATTGGGAGGACGTCACCCAATTACGAGTTTTAATAAACTCTTTAGATGTTTCAATAGTGATCAAATCAGATAAGAGTAAAGACGTGTTTTCTTGCGTAATCCAGTAGTTTTTATGAGCGTCCAGTAGACTCGTCTGTTTTATCTTCAGGGAGACGACAAGAGACGAGCTTGTCGAGCTCAAACGAAGCCAATTAGCAATCAGAGGCCCATCCCGTTTTGCGCATACTCCTCTAACTTTTCTCCTAATGATTTTCGCAATCACTCGAATGCCCTCTTGTCTGACATTTCCCATCAAATTTTCCTTTCCTTTATAACCTCTAATTTCGTCAAGTAAAAAATACTCCGACTGAGCATTCAGAAAGTTACCACATTCAGTATAGAAATCGTTTTTGTTTATCCAGACCAGAATAGCCAGCCAAATTCGCCAACACTAAAATTCATACAACAGTTCTGTCAAACTAACCATAATCTATCGAATTTTGTTATTTTTTTTAGAGGAATTCGCGCGCATTCGAATCGTGAATACAAAGAAAATAACCACAGACTTTTGATTAAAGGGTAACAGGATTTTTATAATCTCAACCCTGGTGTTTCAAGAATTTCATTAACAATTATGACGGCGTCAGGCCAACTCCGTTAAATATGCCGTAGACGGATGTCATACATAAAACTTATTCAGATATCTACACAAACAGAAATTTTTGGGAAGAAATGTAACAGAGGAACCAAGTTCATCATCGTTAGATTAACGAGTAGCCACCAATATGAACTTTTTTCGTGGGTAACAAAATACGGGTAGGTCCGTTGCTTGAAGAAGTGGGTCCGATTACACGGCTGGACATCCTAAAACTTTATAGGATAAGATTTTTAACAAGCTTGGGTTTATACCTTTCCATGATGATAACAAATACCATCATCGAGATCCTCGAGACCACTGAAGTGCTTCCACCAGCATAGACCTGACCAGTGTTCATTCCATCCAAAAATTTCCGGATAAAATTTAAATCGCAAATTTCCCTCACTTATTTGTCCTATTTGAATACAAGAAGCACATTTTCTAATGCATCAGAATTGAATAATTAGCAGATCACTGATCACAATTTAGATAAAAGTTTTGTCTGCGAGCAAATTGCATTTACGGCACAAATTCAAATTTCGGATCGGATAATCGGATAATTTCGGATAAATCAAGTACTTCGAGTACTGAACAGTAATTTGGCTGCGAAGTTCATATCATACGATTGGTACAATGACTCTCGATTGAGAAAGGTTCCCTTGTTGGAAAATGAAAATGAAGTTGAAGAGAGGGAGCTTTTTCTGCTTTTATCCGAAAATGATAGAATGGAATGTATACCGACCAGCAAGTATTATCCAGATATTCTAGATTGAGTAAAATGATTCAGAACAGGAAGTCTAGCCGAGAAAGAAATCCAATTGGTGGGGATCTATCGAAATTGGCCCACTTGCGTGAGTGTACTCATTTTCTTGCACAAAATATTCATTTTTGGCTACTTCTCTTCATAAAAAATTGGACAGAGTGGTTGTCAAAAACATTCTATTATTTGTTAAAGTTCACTCCGCATCAAACGTACGACGATTGAAAGACCCTGATAACCGATCCCCACACCTTTGAGGCTTCACCAACGCAACTGAAGGGCCAAAAAGAATTGTATCCTCTCTCGAGCTGTGTTTATAGTTACAGTGAAATTCATTGAAGTTAAAAATATTTTTGTTGGAAGGGACGACCTCAGTAGGCCTGATTGAGTAATATTAAGGAAAAATACTAAAGAAAAATTGACACACCACTTGCTAGCCTAACTAGACCTTCTTGTTAGCTAACTATAAACGACCGGCATTGTGAAGATCTGAGTACCCTGGAATCATTTTCCGTGGATCTACAACGGCTCTGATGCACCATATTGTATCGGCGTATTAAATCAGATAATGAGATGCTGAATAGTGAGTTGAGAAAATATTAGTTAAATTTATTTCATTTCCGAAATAAACAAGAGGGTCCAAGTTGAAGTAGGCGGAGGTAGGTGGATGACGGAGCGGTGAGGGTGCGAAGTGAGTACGTAGCGCAATTTCCGATCTGGTCCGCTTTCAGTTTTAGCTTTAGCCTGTCAAAACTTGAGTGAAAGTGGACCAGGGTCAAGCAACCAGTCAGACGAAATGCGGCCGTTGTTGCGACCCCTTCCATTACAGTGCTTTGCGGCCCTCTCCTAGCGATGGCCCCGTTGAATTCGAGCCCACTTTGCTGAAGACTTAAATGCTACTGTGCTTATCTGAGTCAAATTCCGGTCCGCAATTGCGTCTCGACACGCTTTGCGGAGGCACGCGCTCGAGTCAATCAAGTTTCCAGCTTCAAAGCCGACTCGATATGCCTTTTTATACAGTTTTCTCTAATTTTGTTTGGTTTCCAGTTTCAGAAACCCACCTAGAGCCAACAGATCGGCTGCTGCGGCGCTGGAAACTCTTCCGACTCGAAAACGCGCGGCCGCAAAGCGTGTCGAGACGCAATTGCGGACCGGAATTTTACAAGCACAGTAATCAAAATTGCAAATGTTGGCCTAGCGTTAGAATGAGTTTGAAAAGCCTTCGAGAATGTGCATCTACTGAGAGGTTATCGTAAACTAAATTAGCCTAATTTTTTTCTAGATTTTTCACCTCGCCATGCTTTCACCTAACCATAATAGTGAAGTGAAAAATCTCAGAAAAAAAGTTGAAAAAGTTGAGCTATTATAGTGTTTGATAACCATTCAGTATGTGCACTATTTGCCCGACTGCCGCCTTCTGGAAGTGAAAACCAAGACTGAAAAGACCATTTGGAAAGAAACGACCTCTTATCACTGTTTTTTCCAACGGGCGTTTTTTTACAAATTCTCTCTCTACACGAGAGTATCTGTATTTCCTCAGCTCCTATGTCAATCTATTTTAGGGAACCGCTGAGCTAAGGCCCATCAGAGCAATGTATAGTTAGGGCTGTGGCTTGCTCCTTCAAGAAAAACATTTAAATCTTACCAGTGGCTTGCGCGGCGGCACCGGTGCGCCAATAAATTCAGACCGAGTGAAAAGCAAAGCTGATCTGTTTACTATACCACCAGCCGCCAACGAGATTTAAATCGCCCGCGCCGGCCGCGGATGAGATTCGAATGTTTTTTCTTGAGGAAGTAAACCACAGACCTAAATGTAGATGACACTAGTGCCCCCCAAGACCATTTTTCTGCTAATTGGACATTTGCAAATTTTACGAGCATTTAGGTCGCCAGCGGTTGAAAAACAGGTCTGAACAACTCGTGGTTGTGTAAGAAGCAATCTTTGGAAAATTTTTCATAGGGGAAACTGCTGCATTTCTGAGAAACTGCACCGATTTGGCGTTCTTGTTCTTGTTTTATTCTCATGTTTCATGTCCTTAGCTCTGATTACGGTCTGAGTTGTTGCCTTAGAGTGGGTGATTCTCTCTCTAACGTCTACCTTATTGCATCGTTTTCAATAAATGAATAAATAAATCTGTGGTGAAGCTGAATTGGAAGAAGAAGAAAAGAATGGAAAAAATTCGGCATAGCGACCTTCAAAATTACGTTATTAGGTAGGGGTTTGAGCTGTGATTGTGATAGCGTTTTCAGAATCAAAAAAGTCTTCGCTCAAAAATGTTACAAGCATCGGACGCTTTTTTGCCAAGTTCGGCAAATGCTTCCCGTTTTCACAAAACTTAGCGCGGAAATTGTATGCATGTATCCATGGGTCCAGACCACGAACGATAGGAAATAGTGGTGAGATAGTAGCGCTACTGTTTTGGACTCAATCGAATAAATCGGGTATCCACGAAAGCTGCTTTTAGTATGAATTGGACAGTTCTTAGCCGAAGAGGGTCCTTTGTATACATTGCGTTCAGAAATGATAGGCTCACCCTTCAAAATCAAGGTTTTCAAAATGCTTCACAGTTTAACGATCCATACTGTATACCATTGGATTCAGAAACGCAAAAAACCTGTGCTTACTCGATCCTTAGAATGCTCCACGATCTTGAACAATTTAAAGGCAAATTTTCGGTTCTTTCACCGTTCAGAAATGTTAGGCTCACCCTACGAAAACAAATATTTATTGAACAAAAAGTGAACAAACAATAAAATCGAGTATGATATAGGTCCACCGACGTTAGCAAAGACAAAAAATCTCTTAAAGGCAGTGTTCACGATGAAAATCGTTTTTCCGCCTATCTTGAAAACGGCCCCATGCTGATTCCAATGATGTCTCTGAAATCATACAAGACCTTCTGTGAACGCAGGTATGGTCCCTCAAAGATTGAGCTATGTAAACATGGAGGACGAGTTGTCCGAGGCTTGTAACTTCCGTCTTTTGCAGCCGATCTATGCGAGCTGACCTGAGTAAAGAGAGAAGATGAGAATGAAGGGAAGAACAGGGCTAATGATTGAAAATCATCGCTCATCTCACGATCTCGAGCATTCATTTGTTCACGTCGGTGGGCGTGTGGTGCGCTTTTGGGGTTTTCATTGCGCTCGAAGTTGCAACTTCGGGCTCTTTTGGGGCTCTTCCTGGCTCGTTTTCATGCGTTCTTTCGACGTCAACGTTACAGTGTGCCCCTCCACTACCCATTCGTAGTGGAAGCTGAAACACATTTTTTATCGAGAACACTGCCTTTAAGCCTCTTTCACACTTGCCCGACCGACGTCGGACGACTCGTTGTCGAATGTGTAATATCTATCTACCCTACCCTACCCATCTTATCTATCTTAACATATCAAATTTGATAACGAGTCGTCCGACGTCGGCCGGCAAACTATGAAAGGGGCCTTATGCATAGAAAGAATGAAGTTTTATATCACATTCTTATCAAGGTTGGTCCAGGCTTCGAGAACAGCAGCTTTAGGCTGATCTACAGTGCCATACTGCTTGTTGTTCGCATAATTCTTGCGCACAATTATGGCCCAGATATTCTCTATGGGGCTGAACGCAGACCATTCCATCACCTAAATTCGCTGCTGCTCCAACCAGAATTCAGTAAATCTCGACACATGTACTGCAGCATTATCCTGCTGGAAATGGAAGCGCTGACGTCGTATCCCAAAAAAAAACGACAGTAGATGTGCCCTTAGAGTTTCCTTGTATTCCTCCGAGTTCATCCGACAGGGAGTGAAGGCCATCCCCGAAACACCTTCGCTGCAAAACGCTCCCCAACACATCAGTGAGCCGCCACCAAAATTCCTCCTGCTAAAGATCAACGGATCCTCGCGAAGATCCCTCCAGTAGTACCGAGCTACATCAAGACCATCAAGATTAAATTTTTTTCTCGTCGGAGAAAATAACCTGAACAATTTTAAGCTCATTTTTCAAGTTTTCGTGACTTATGGGAGATCGCCTTGCCTTTATTCAGTTGGCTGCCATGTTCTTTCTTGCTAATTCCAGTCGAGATTCTTTATAGTTGGCAGACATTGACGGGGCCTCCTTCATAACTACGCAAACGATGTTTTCATTGCCGTTCAAGGTGTTCCAGACAGTTGTTTTCGAAACATCAAGCGATAATTCAGACCTGACTTGATTCAGCGACAGCGTGCTGTTGGAACCTAGGCGACTGATCCTTCGGGCACCCTGACTGGTGACCTTCTTAGAGCGTCCGGTAGACTTCGCCTTTCCATAAGAAGCCGGATCTCTAAGAAACTGAACAAAACAGTGTTGCGAACGTAAGATTTGGGCCGCTATTCTTCGCTGACTCAGTCCAACAGAGGCGAGGGCACGAATCTGGGCTTGTTCAGAAGTAGTACGAGAAGTACCACGTCCCATACTAGCAACAACGATGTACGTTGTACCCACGTCAATGATATATAATGGACTTGTAACGAGAAGTTTTTCGAAGTAAGAAATTTGAATTTTCACAGGGAGAGCCTATCATTTCTGAACGGTGAAAAATCAGAACATTCATGTTGAAGTTGTTAAAAATCGTGGAGTATTCATACGATTGAGTATGCGCAAGTTTTTTGCATTTTTTTGCGTTTTTTTTTCGAATTCAATAGTGAATAGTATGGATCGCCAAACTGTGAAGCGTTTTGAAAACCTCGGTTTTCAAGAGTGAGCCTATCATTTCTAAACGCACTGTAGTGTCTTCCCTCGGTGCTATCGTGCTATCGCAGCAGAGGGGGCTACTTGACCATCGCACTTGGCCACGCCCATTTTCCCACTCGACTCTCCCGATTTTGGAAGGGAAGGAAAACATCGGGTTAGTTCACAAATCGCGCGGCGGCGCGATAAATTGGGCGTGGTCAGAACATGTGAGTATAGTGATTTAAATTCAAAGTGGAGAATGTAAAAGTAGTGATTCAAAGCCTAAGCATATATCCTCTGGTTCAGGAATTAAGTGTGTCCCACTGCGGACCGCGGTGCGGACACGCAATGCATAGGTTTCGTACGAGCTCCCGCGCCTCTGACTTTTCTGACTCTGACTCCTTTCCTTCTGCCTTTTCAGTTCTCTAGCAAGCTTTTTATTGATAGTGAACGTTGTCAGAATTTTTTTATGTTTAGGCTGGCTCGATTCTCCAAAAAACCTCCCGGATATGGGTGTTTTTAAATTTGATTCTTTTCTTCGGTTAAAGTTACTTCTACGATGTAAAAGCTATAATACGTCAAAACTCTCATGGTTTCTATGCGTGCTGGTGCGGAGCGGAGGCTAGAGACAGTGAGACAGCGCATGACAGACGGAGGGAGCAGAATCGCGCGCGCCCCTCGTGCCATGAGTCGTGAGAATTACAACGTTTTACAGAGGATATATTGTAGTTGCTACACTACCACTAAAAGCTCCTGCCTAAATATATATTTTTTATATGCCGGTTTTTCAATATTCAGTGAAAATCGGCCCACCTGAACAAAAAAAATCGGGCTTGACCCATAATTTGGAAAAAGGTTTCAAGAGAAGCTAAAAACAAAGACACACATCATAAAGGTAATCTCTACCAAAAAAGAGACAAAACGAAAACAAACTTTTAGGAGGTTTTTTGGAGATCAGGGCCAGTCTAACGATAAACAATTCTCAAAAGGTTCACGATCAATGAAGAGCTCGCTAGGGAAGTCAGAACTCAGTAACAACCACCAAATACGGGTCCTAGTAGAGTAAGAAGACGAAATAAGAAAGCTCACCAACATTTGGCGGATACTATTGCCGATAGTTGCCGACGGTTTCCGCTATTCGTGTGATTAAAATTTTCGCAAACGAGACTAAAAAAACAAACATTGAGTTCAAAGCTCAAAAATTGGTGAAAAAGGCGTGAGAATTAACAAAACTAATGAAAAATGAAGAAACAACCCACGTGATCAGCTGATGAGAAGCGGGCGCCGAGGCTCGCACGAAACCTATGCGTCGTGTGTCCGCACCGAAAGTTCGCAATGGCACACCCTAAATTTCAACCCGAACCAGAGGATAATTTGAACACAATCGTCAATCTCTCTCAAGTAGGAAGCCGCGAACAGCATTCGATCAACAGCCATCCTTCCTTCGTTTTCAAGCGCGCAATTTTTCCCGCCAAGCAGCGTCGCGGCTTCCCCCAATCAGTGATTGATGATAACTTGTGAAATGAGGGTTTAATAATGTTCCGCTATCCTTCTCGTAGCGTTTCAGCGCACACTTGTGAGGATCTTTAGTGAGTTTTCGTGTTTTTTTGTTGATTATTCGTGTATTCGAATATTGGAAAAGTGGATTATTGTTGTTGGAATATTCAATTTTTCTAAAAAATAATTATTCGGGTCATTTGTATATTCGAGAATTGGATTGTTCCAATACAGTGCTTTATTCGAATATTCAAAAACAATATTCGATGCAACACTCTAGAGCTGACAATTCTTGGAAGGGCATGATTTCGCAAAAGGTACAACATCCGCGCTAAGTTTTGTAAAAACGGGGAGCATTTGCCAAACTTGGCGAAAAAGCGTCCGATGCGTGTAACTTTTTTGAACGAAGACGTTTTTTGGATTCAGAAAACGCTATCATATTCACAGCTCAAATTATTACATAATAATGTGCATTGCAGCCCGAAATTCCCTCAAATAGCTCTGCTTTCGAGTAAAGTTGTTTTTGCGGTCGTTTCACAAAAACGTCGCGCGCGGCAAAGTGCGGCGAAATTTTGAGTAGTAATTGCACAGTTAATAGAAGAACAATTTCTATGTTTTCTTCGTGAATTAGAAGAAAGTTGGGCTATCTCGAGATTTGTGCAGTTTGAAATTTCGACATCCTTCATCAAAGGCAGTGTTCACGATAATCTTCGATTTTGAGATTAATCGCGGAATCGATTGCTTGGCCCCCGGGCAGAACTGAAATGACAAAGAATTCGTGAAAAACGCCAGAAGGACACGAAACCCTTTGCTCTCATCACGCCTCTTTACTCTCACAGGAGCTGTTCGCTGTGACAATGAAATGTTTTGTGGACGCGCCTTTTGCAATTCTCTACGTTCAGATGCTCCGTTCTTCCCCCATGACCCTAAATAATACTGTTTTGCCTGAAATATTCTTCCATTTTTGATCAGCCCCATTTTTTACTAGTGACAAACACCGTGAACGTGTTCATCCAATCGGACAACTAGTCCAAGCCAGAGAATAATGCCACTGGAATAAGACGTTTCAGTGCGTTTCTCGCCATTTCTTCGTAATTTTGGTATCACATGGTAGCCAACGCATCGTTTTGAGTGCAAAACTCGGGAACGAAAATCATCGTGAACACCGCGTTTAAACAAGCTAGGAAGCTTCCAGGAAAGTCGGACTTTTGTTGTGAAAGCCCCAGACCGACAAATTGAAGATTTCAAAAATTCAATCTGCACAGATCTCGAGAGAGCCCCACTTTCATCTAATTCACGGAGAAAAGCTAGAGATTGCTCTTCTATTACTTGCACAATTACTACTCAAATTTTCAGCACTTTGCCGCGCGCGACGTTTTTGCAAAAGACCGCACAAACAATTTTACTCGAAAGCAGAACTATCTTAGGGAACTTCGGTCCGCAATGCGTATTATTATGTAGGAATTTGAGCTGTGAATATGATAGCGTTTTCAGAATTTAAAAACGTCTTCGTTCAAAAAAGTTACATGCATCGGACGCTTTTTTGCCAAGTTTTGCAAATGCTCCTTTTTTGCCAAGTTTTGCAAATGCTCTTTTTACAAAACTTAGCGCGGGTATTGTAGTTGATCACATGTTGTAGATTTGCCAATGAAAAACCGCACAAAGAGAGGGACAAGTGTGTAAAAGAAATCAAGAAGAGATACGCTCGCAAAGAAACATTGTGAATTATTTCCAACGATGCTCCACGGCATGCTACATATTTCAACACGGTCTGGCGCGAGTTCGAAATCTAATATATTATTGGCGTTTCAAACAAGATTTCAATTACGAATGCTGTTATAAAGTAGTTCTCGGGACACATTCTCAATCTTGGTTCACTAGAGGTATCTTTTTACGCAAAATATGTATGGTAAAAGGAATTTGGTTTTTCCCAGTGACTACATATTCCTCCTTAAGTCTTTCGTATTACTACATTAGTTGTATGCGTAGGAGCCTTCCACGTTCTCCATCAATGCTGCACGTTTGTGGACCAATGACTCGGAATAGGAATGGCGTCCGGAAATCGCTAACACCCTAGCACTTAGCCATACAGGAAATGCATTACCTCACAGTTGAGTGAGCCTCTATCTTGGAATCATGACTTCGCTTGGTCTCGCGCCGCTCTCTTCTGCACCACAGCCTCAGATTTATCTGTCAACCCCAGAAGTTGTGTCTAGTTTCCAACGTATTCATATAAGCATCTTCTGAGGTGTTACAATTGAACAATAAAGTTAACTATTCACTTCGAGAACTCCAGCAGCATAGTGATTTCATATCCCATCCGGAAACTTTCAAGAGACCTCATAACCGCAAACACTTGATGCATTTGAACTTCAAGAACCAACACATGGGATAAAAGTGGTAATCCAAACTGTGTTTCCGGCTGAATGCGGGTCGCTTAGAGTTATCGCTTAGTTGATTGGTGCTGTTGCCAAGTGGGCCGTGTTTCCAGTCGAGCGGCTGAATTATAAATTATTTGAAGTCCCTTCCGCAGCATACTAATACACCTGCACCAGCTGGCTGGCGATCTGCTGGACTACACGCCAAAGCCCTTTTTTATGTAAGGATTTTCTAATTTTCTAGAGTGCATCTATATTTTACAGATAGACGCTGATATTGAGAAGTGCAAAATATTCAGTCATCATACGTATAACAAAAGATGGCCATCCCTATCAGATTTCTCAATTTGGTGTGGAATTGGTGTGGAATTATGGTCCACCAAGATTCTCGATTCTTCTGTGATGCCATTGCCATTTATTGACTTGATGCTTCTGTTAGTGCTAAGAGGGAGTTTGCTTTTTGCTATCATCCACCTTCCCTAGGCTTTCAACCCAATATGATTCTGACATCTGATAGCCTCCTCAGTTCTCGAGAATCAGACAGATCTGAAAGTTAACTGCATATTTAGCTTGATCGCAATCGAATTGTATAGTTTGCCTTACATTTCAGTGTCTAGTTAAAGGCATCGTACGCGCTGAAATCCACTTTCCATTTTTTATGCTCAATCCCTTCCTCGGGCCCCTGTGAGAACGTACAACGAGCTTGGCTGCTCAAAAACGTACCATTGTGAGCATAGAGGAAGTGGACAGTAAAGGAATCCGTCAAAAGGGGCCGGCCCTTCCGTCAGTCATTTGGCACTTTCGCAATATTTGAGCAGAACGTCGTGTCGCTAAGTACAGGGCTTGCCACTGTACGCTGACGCACCGTCGGACGACAGTTGCATTATAGACTGGAAATTTCTCGTCACACAACGAGTGATTGCTTCCAACGCTGCGCCAATGGACAAATTGTAGAACTGTTCCTTGCGCCCTCCGCGTAACTATCCCGAGTCGATGCCGGCGCGAATTTCAAATGATTTTCAGAAGTTCTCTTAAAACGTTTTTTCTTGAAAAGTTAACGTTTTCGAGCGGGCTTTTCGCTACCTTTAGTCACTATAGGGGGCTAACAACTCAAAAACGCTTAAGAACGAAACATGGTTTTCAGCGCGAACGATGCCTTTAAACCACTCACAATGCACTGAATGTGGGAAAATTAGAATTACGTATCTTAGACTGTGAGCTAACGAACTCAACTTCCCCTTTTTATGAGCTGCATTTTCCCATATGTAGCTCAGTCCAAAACGCTGATGGAGTTCGGCTCATCAAAAGTGCATAATTTTGAAGCAAGAGCAGCCGAAATTGAGAGACTTCCATTGAAAAGGTCAACACTGAATACGTGTACTTGTGAGCATTTCTGTGTCCTTTGAGTCGTTTCTTTGAAGGTAGCATACACGCTCGTAAACGTGGTTGTGATAACAACGTGAGTAGAACCGTATGGCTTACAACTAGTTTCTACGCATTTTGAAGCGTCAAAAACGACCCAAAATGTCGTTACAAGAGTAGCAAGTTTGGTCCCGCCCGTATTTTCACGCCCCTGTATTTGCCCTTTTCCTCTAACGCAGGGTTGTTGGTTATCTTTGCCGTCGGTACTGTTGGTGAATTGCCTTACAAGTGAAAAACACACGTCACTGATGGCGAAGATGACCCAGCAATCCTGCATTGGAGGAAAAGGGCAAATACAAGGGGCGTGAAAATACGGGCGGGGCCAACTTCTTGCTCATGTAACGGAATTTTGGGTCGTTTCTGACGCTTCAAAATGCGTAGGCGTTGCGTTCTGAGCCATACGATTCTATTTTCGTAGTTATCACAAACACGTTTTTGAGCGTGTATGCTGCCTTTAAAACTCCCTTCAGATTGATGTTTGCTTCTACACACAGTATTAAAATTCATAGATTGGTACGAGCACTGCAAAACGCTACAGAAATCACTTTGCGAAAATTTGGGTCAAGCGTTAGCCATAGCAAGCATTACATTGTTGGGTAGCTCTCCTCACTTGTATCATAAACATTTGATCAGATCTGAGAAAATATCATTTCAAAGAATTATTGAAGACGCGAATACGCATCCAGAGTGCCTCCTCACCAAATTCAGGATCACAAAGAATCTCAGGAAAAGGCACTAGGAATCGAAAATCATGCCCTAAGAAAAAGTCCCAAGGTTGTTTGGCAGAAGCTCCGGCGTAGAAAATGGTGTCAGAAAATGTATCACATTCGATTCGAAAACTTTTTTCTGGGGGTTAATCAGGTTCTTGAATACGAATCTGATTTTAGTTTGTCGTTTTCTGAGAAACATCAAGAGGTTTGGTTCGAATCCACCCACGGGGACATATGTAATTTCTGGAAATGTTGTCTACCGTGAACTTCAGTAAGTATAAGAATACCGAAACAAGTGCTCCTGATTCGTATTCAGGACACCGAATCACTTCCAGAAAACAGTTTTAGGCCGAATCCGCAACAATTATTCTGAAAACCATGAAAATTATTGGGTGCCGTAGTTTTCGCTCAAACGAGTAAACTTATCCGAAACCCGATTTGGAGATCTCCCTAGCAGCCACAAGCTTTGATTAGGAATTGCTCTCAGAAGTACATCTAATTGAAGTATATTCCGTTGCAAACGGCTGGGTAATCCAAAAAATCTTTCTTCGTCAGTAGCAGACAGAGCACTTGTTTTTGCAGAAGCGTTTCTGCTGCTTTTTACTTCACGAAGGCGTAGACTGTTGAACTCGAAGAGTACTTTTAAAGGCATCGTTCACGATGGATTTCGTTTTCGAGTTTCCCATATATAATGAGAGCTCTAGTACCCTATATGACAGCTACGTTGAAAAAACGACGAAAATATCCCTGGAAACCACTTTTTCAGACCGAAAATATCTCAATCGACTTCTGAGAAAGGAAGAGTCGATCGTTGGATATTGCTGCAAATGAAGTTCATCTTTCTTTCTATTTATTTGTGGATGAGGAAAGGTTAACAGATGTGTGTAGAAAAGTCATGCTTCACGTAATCGATAGTATATTCCATCAACTTCTCCTCAGTTGTACTCTATCGATTGTTGATCATTTACTTATATGATGGCTGACAGCAAATTGTGCCAGATGAATGACGGAGGGCCGGCCTCTTTTGACGGAATTTAAGACGTTCGACCTCATTTGTCTTTACAATTAGACGTTTTGAACCGGACAAACTCTCCCTACGTTCCTGGGTGGGCCCAGAGAATCATTCAAACCGAAAAAACGGTGAGTGGTTTTCAGCGCCTACGATGCCTTTAATTGCAGCACCTCAGAGCGTAATATCGTGGGTGATTCAAAAAAAAAAACACTCCCAAGTTAAAGACATAACTAGAGGTTCAGCAACAAAAACCAAAACATGTCCACCGTTTCCTATCCATTGGAAGCTTTCCAAAAATGGTTAATGATTACGTGGGAACTCGCCCGAGGCCGCGATTTTCTTGGCTCTGAAACTTATGATTAAACTCAAATTGGGAATATGACTTTGTGTGTAAGATACACCTCTTAGAGCCCTTAACTCTCCTGATTCTGGACAGGGAAGCCAAACCCCCGTTGGTAAGAAGTTCGTGGGGTGTGAAAATGACGGCCTCGGACGAGTTCCGACGCAAAGATGGAAGATGGGTTGCCTAATCTTCAAATTTTCTATCAAAAACCGAATTCGTATAGGTTCCTGGCGTACTACCTCTGAAGCAAAATCAGCATACAGCATTGCGTGGCTAAATCCGCGAATATTATCAAAGCTAACTTCTTGCCAACCTCTTTTTGTAAGTTTGGGTCAAGCAATTTTGATGCTTTTGAAAATTTCCCGGCCATTGATCCAGCACTACGGAATAAGTGCATCTGCAATCTGGCGCTCTTGCAACATCCGTTTCTGGTTCCGTTCGCGATTTTCTCTGCAAAAACACCCATGAAATAATTATTGCAGCCTCTACTTTTCTGAAAAGACTCGCCAAATGGATATCTTTTTTGAACAAAACCATTGCGTATGACTACATCACTTTCATTTCGGTCGTTTCTTTCAAATGTTCTGCTCCCGCTACTTTCCGGTCCAGAAAAGTACACTTTCAGATATTACGCTCTGGGGTACCGCAATTAAAATTACGTTTGAAGTTCATCAATTCGTTTTCCATACATGCAAATGCCCAGCTCAGGGCTCCTTCTTTGTGAAATAAAAGTAAATAGCATATACGGCCGCTCATGCTCTGCCTGTTACTGATAAGAGAAGTGTTTCAGATCATCCAGCCGTTTGCAACGAGATATATATCTTTATAAGGTGTACTTGTAAGAGTGCTAAAAAATATAAAGTCTGCCTCACTATCCACCCATGCGGTCTGCGAGCGTGTCGAGCTTCACTCGCCAAGACACTTTTCGGACGACTCTCCCCACGAGTGCAAACAGCTGACTGAAATATTTTTCGGTGTGCGTCTAATATTCCAAAAATTCGATTACCAGGTCCGAAAAGCGGTTTCGCCACAGCCGTTCGACACGCACGCCGACCGTGTGGGCGAACGTTCTCATAAGGGGGGGGGGTTAACTTCCTTAACTTCATAGCTGCTACGGGTATCTCCGAACCGGGTTGCAGAGAGCTTTCCCGAGTTGGACAAAATGATAAAATCATCTATCAATCAATCTTTAGGAGGCTCGGAATCCATTTTTGTTTCAGATTTGGCCCGAAACTCTTTTTCCTGTGAAGATTATCCGGTGCTCTGAGGACGACTTTGGAGTCCGTTTCTCGATTTACTGAGGCGCACTGTAGGTTACGGTAAACATGATGTCATTTAGCTGGTGCGACCTGCCTTAATATTTTGAAAACTGATAACTGGACCTCGAAATCGAGATTAGCGCCCCAAATTAGCCCTGTCTGAGGTTTTCAGCTATATAGGAGACTTTGACCAAACTACCGTATACCCATCGTAACCTACCGTAATCTATCGAAAATCGGTAAACCGAAACTATGTTCGTGTTAGACACTCCAAATAAGCTCTGCAGCGAAGCAAGGTATCCTGGTCAGAGGGGCGTGCATTAGATTCTCCTAGCTGTGGGCGTACCTAAGTAGCTTAATTTATTTCGCTTATTGTCGGGGAGTCGAGGTTGCGCATTTGGTAGGTGTTATGCAGGTGAGGTCTGCTTTATAAACTATGGAAATCACCAAATGTGCTTCTGACTAGCTTTTAACGTTCAGCGGTAGTCTTTTGATCAAGTGGTATACAATAAGAATTAGTGTAAAAGGCGCGCCAGGACGCATTTTCGCGTCTTTGACGTCATTTTTTGAAAACTTCCTTCAATTTTTTTTCAAAAAAAATGAAAAATCTGAAAACTTCTTTTGGAATACTGCAGAGTGAAACTGTTCAAAAGTAGAATGACTGTTATGGTTTAGGTTTGAACATGAAAACTATTTTTAGGGTGTCATACAGTATGCAAGTGCACTCAGGCACTAACTTCGCTAGGATCGCTGACGCAAGGGGGGCCGAATAAGACACACCCCGCGGTCCGCTCGTCATTGTCCTGGGATCTGTCAGGAATGAAAATAATGTCGGGCCTCTGAGAGAGGTTGCCGCGAAGTGCCGGGAAAGTACAGCGGCCTTCCTCTGTGCCGCGATAGTTCCTGATAGTACCGCGGCGGCTTCGTGATCATCACTGCGCCGAACGACTCTGTAGCAGTGTCTTGAGCCTAGATTTTGCCGCGATAGCGTTTCGTGTTGGAACCGCACTGGCTCAAGGATGCATCACCGAACCCGAGTCGACTACGATGCATAGTTCTGTTTGGTGGAACAGAACCGTCGAGATTCAATCACTAGAGTTTGAAGTGCGTCCCACATCTATTTGGTTGCCAAACGGCGTTAACTGTCCCATTCAGACAATGGGCGTAACAACCACAGATGCGTATTTCTGTTAGTAGGTCTCTCAAAGTTGTGTTATAACTTATAATTATATAAATAACAGTTACTCGCAGTCGGTTCTATTTTCGTGAAGGCGCAACCACCGATTGCGGAGCCGAAGCGGCACTACCGCGGAGCCGCAGCGGCGATTTCTAACGGAGACTACTTAGGCAGCACGCGACTGCACAGCGCTACTGTCGTTCTCTGGGCCAAATTCCTGTTCGCAATTGCGGACTACGGTTGTTGCATCCTGTGACACGTGATAATCGTGCTGTGAGAAGGGTGCCGGGACCAAGTGATCCCAGTAGGATTAACACGTCTCGCATGTTGCAATAGCCGTAGTCCGCAACTGCGGAATGGAATTTGGTCCTATGTATGCTACATAGCGATCTGGAGATCACATGTCAGTCTTTTTTGTTTATTATAAACACTTGCGAGCTGTACGGCATTACATAGCCCTTATCACTCGGATCCAGTTTAACTTTTAAGATCCGAAAACAGTTGATTCCTCCTGGAAAGCTATCAAAAATTAGAAGCCTAAGACGCTAAACGCGTCTCCGCAAGCTTTTTGACCTAATCCTAGAGCAGTAGAGTATGAAAGGTGCGGACTATACTTATAGACTACACTTCACTCTCCCATAACGGTAATAATCGCCTTTTGCTTTTTTGTTTACGGGAGCTTTTAGCAAATTTGCGAGCACTTAACCTGGCGCGAGGGCAACAAGCTACAATCTAGATTTTTTTTGGCCGCAGACCTCTTTAAAAAAAAAAAGGAATCCTAATGTGGTCAAGGAAGTGGAGCAAAAGGGTTCGAAAACATTAGAAGCTACGGTAGGGAGAACAATTGTATGTCTCAATTAGGAAGGTAAGAGCAACTTGCGCTTGCATTAGGATCTCGCATGTCACGCGTCTAAATGGGTTTCGCTCGTTTGTTTCGTTGAAATTCGCTACTACGCACATGCATTTTCGATGGCGAATTAGGATGGCGGTCGGACCTGTGGCGTCGCTCGGGCATTCATCCGTGTCTAACCCAACAGAGTTCCTTTTCAGATAATGTGCCCTCTCAATAATCGAATAATTCGGAAATTTTGACTTTTTACCCCACTATCAGAAAAAATTCAAACTACCTGGTTTCCAAACATTATTTTGGGAGGGAGGTCCCTGTAGTTGGCGGAGAAGTGTGCCATTCATGATTTTCTTCCGGATTCAGCTCAAAACTTGCATGTAGCAGTTAGTTAGGGTGCTGAAAACGAATTTGGGGTCCGTTCGTTGGAATCATGACTGTAGATTTTTTTACCGTAGATTACGTTGGCTTCCATGCCATTGAGAGGTGAAAATCTATTTTGGCATTTTGAAGATCGACAAGTGGAAATCAAATCAAGTAATCAGCACCACGAATAAACCCCGCATAGAAGTTTTGAGCCAAATCTGAGACTTTGACCAAATTACCGTATACTCATCTACCGTAAACTGGCAAAAATGGATGAACGGACCTCAGAGTCGTGGTGGGCACCCCCAAATACCCCCCAGAGAAACAATTGGAGCCTCACCTATCGTAGCATTCCCCAAATCGTGATAGGTCCCAATTTACCCAAATTTTCTCCTGATTGGAAGCTTCAAACGACTGAAGTCAGGACGTTTCGAAAATCGACAGATAAGCCTTCGATTCGTGTTCAGCACTAGGGCTGCGCTTCATAACGTTAAGGTGTTAACGCATTATCGGGCTCACGCGGTCTTTTTTTTAAATTAACGATTAACGCTTGACGAAAATTTGTTGAAATCGCGTTGATTTAGTTCATTAATAGTAAAGGAATATTAGCACAGATTGATATGGGGCCTCTGATGATAAATTGATTTTTGCGGGATAATGTTTTCCAAAATTTTTAACGAGCTGCAAAATAAACATGTTAATGCATTTACGGGTTAACGCTGTTTTTTCTTCCAAAAATTAACGACTAACGCGCCTTGAAGGCCTTTTGAAGACATAGGGTCGAGAACTTTTCCCGCACCCTTATATACCCGCCACGCTTCATTTAGTAGTTAAAGGAAATATTATGTGAAAGCAGCATAGCATTTGGGTGCAAAACTAGTTGAAATTTGCAAATCTTTAGAGCAATCAAGATTCACCCATAGAAATGAAAAGATTAATCCATGAAAATGAAAATTTCTTTCGTTACCAGATATCTGATATGTTATCTCTCGTAATTTCCTAGGAATTCCGTGGAATCAGATCAATTTCTGAAAGCGGTATCATTCTTTTCTCACGTGAATTCTGAGTGCCCCCCCCCAACTAGTTTTGCACCAGCACTTGTGAAGGAATGTACGTACTGGTGTAATATGGACTTATAAGAACGGAGAGTTTAGTTTAAACTCAGATAAGATAGGAAAAAATCTCATGAATACACAATCCTGGAATCTGACTGTGAAAGGAAATATTCCTGTTTCGAGCATTGTATAAGTAATCTGTACCAGCGAAAAGCGACAATGATTGACATCCATCTCTGGAATTCGCTGAGTACCACTCTCGCATCATGACAGGATCACCGGCCGGGTGGGAGAGCTTCTCTCTACACACGGAGGGAGGAGCGCGGACGAGATTCATTGCTGACGCGACGCGCGCGGCGGAACTTTTTATCCTATTACCCCATCACTGAAGCGCGCTTGCCACAAGCTCACGAGATTTCACGGGCTTTCATGTTTTTATCCATTCTCACATAACCTTTCTTTATGTTCCTGGCTTGTTCGTCTCATTATATTATCCTGGAGACTCATTTCAATAACTCTTGCTTGTTCTCGTGCCGTTGTACCGCTTGATATTTGTAGAAAGTGTAATAAGGTATTAAAGATCGAGCACCATTTCAGATGTAGTCTTGGGATCGTTGCCGCCGTAAACCAGTTTGGTTCTCGATTATAAAACATAAAGAAATAGTCATATGAGAAAAAATAAACACATGAATTTCATGAAATCTCGCGAGATTGTGGCAAACGCGCTCCAGTGATGGGGTAATCAGATAAAAAATTCCGCCGCGCGAGTCGCGCCAGCATGAAATCTCGTTCGTGCTCCTCCCTCCGTGTGTAGAGAGACCCTGTCCCGGCCGGGTTACGAGAGTGGTATTGAAAAAAGGGGCGGAGTTTTCGCAGCATATCCGGCCCTGTGTGCCCTATATGCTGCCGATATGGATTCGTGGCTAGCAGCAATTTAGCAGCATATTTCGTCGAGTCTCATCTCCTCCTTTGCGGCATATGCTGCTTTGAAAGCAGCTTATGCTGCTGCAATGAATTTTTGGCTTTCAGACGCAAGACAGCATATGCTGCAAACCCTCGCAGCATATGCTGCCGCATTGTTAACAATGAATTCCTAGCATCCGGGGGTCAGGCGTATCAACGCTCCTGGTTGGGGTAGGGCAGTCGGCGTCTTCGAAGATCTCTGTAGATCACAAAATCATTCGTGCCCCTGCAGTGTCCTTGGCTTCCCCAGCCGCCCCAGTTAGGATGTTGGGCGCCTGGGGAAGCGAAAGACATTGCAGGGGCACCACTGATTTAAAGATCTACAAAGGCGTCGACGGCTCCAGCCCTTGCTCAACCCGGAGCGTTGATGCATCCTGCTCCTGGCGCACGGTAGCAATTGTCGCGTATGCTCTCATCAAAATCTGTACCCCTTAGGTTCTGCTCACGTGTAGTTGGCGCCGTGCTGCGGCTTTAACACAAAAAAGAACGCACAAGAAGGCTTCCGTAAGGTTTAATAATTCATAACCAACACAAAAATATTCCACTGTCACTTCATTCATTGGCTTGGGCCTGACTGTGAATAACATTAAAAGAAAGACACAAATACATAGTAACAAAGAAATCGAAAAAGATCCCATCTTCAGACATAAACATAGACAAACATGTAAAGACAAAAAAATGAAGAACTGCCATCGACAAAAAAAAAACAGTCTTCTAAACACCCGTGCTCCTGTGGCCCATTGTGCCCTTTCTTGAATTTGGGGTGGCCGAGTCTCATTTCATGAAATTTTTAGAAAATTACGAGTGATAACGTTATCAAATATCCGATAACGAAAAAATCCATTTTCTTCGATGAAACTTTTCATTTCTACGGGTAAATCTTCATTGCCCTCCCGAACTAGTTTTGCACCGAAATTTCCATCTCGAAATACTGAATTCATTAAGTGCAGTGTTCACGATGGTTTTCGTCCCCGAGTTTTCCATTGAAAAAAAAGCCTTGGCAACCAAGTTTTACCAAAATCACGAAGAAACAGCGAGAAACGCACTAAAACGTCCTATTTCAGTGACATTATTCTCTGATCTGGACTAGCTGTCCGGTTGGATGAACATGTTCGCGGTGGCTGTCACCGGTAAAAATGGGGCTAATCAAAATTTAAAAAAATATATTTTAGGCAAAACAGTATTATAGTTAGGGTCCTAAGGAGAGAACGGAGCGACAGAAAGCAGAAAATTGCAAAGGCGGATCCACAAAAGATTCCATTGTCACAACGAACAGTTTCAGTGAGAGTAAAAAGGTGGAGGGGGAGGGGAGTGAAGTATTAGTATCCTTCTCGAGCGTCTTTCTGGATTTCTTCGTTATTTCAGTTCTACCCGGTTTCCAAACAATCGATTGAGCGATTAATATCAAAATCGAAGATAATAGTAAACACTGCCTTTGAGGGGAGGTTCACTGAGCATTGGACCAAAACGAAATATGAATTTTCCAATTGACAGATTAAACTTACCTTCACGTGGAGTCCTTGCCGAAGACGAAAGACGGAATCAATAGTGGGCTTGGGTCGGGACGCGCAGTCTCATTTTCGCGCCTAGTTTGAATTCAAACACTGTCTGAACCTCGTCGTCCGTGCGTTCGCGCTTCAGGATATGCTGCTGTGTGCGCAGGATATGCTGGCATCTACAGCACCTACGCAGCATATACTGCTTGGTATACTGTATGCGCTACTTATCGTCGACTAATCATGGCTGAGTGGGTGTACCCGCAGTACATGCTGCCATGACCCTGCGAATCGGAAAAGAGGCGGAACCTACGAGAGTGGTATTCAGCGAGTTCCAGAGCACATCGACCGAAAATCGATATTTCTCATGTGCGCTGTCGCTGTCGCTGGTGACGGGAAGTATGATCTGGGCTTAAGCGAAAGTGTAGCGGTTACGATATAGGAAGAAACGGTAAAAACGGAAAAAAAGAAATTCGGAAAATGGTGGGGGGGGGGGGTTTGCAGTCGCGTTTCTTTTTCTCTGAGGAAAACGGGTCGTGAAACGAGGGGGCCGGACGTGGGTCTCTCGCATATTGTAATAACAACAAAAAGATCAAAGAGGACAATAGTACAGAACCACAACAGTACATGTGAGGAAATTATCTTTGCATAACGATCTAATAGACATATTTTAGGCAGTATTAAAACTTTCAGCTCATGAAACATTTTTTTAGACGGGCTGCATTTATGAATCGGTCCTATTGCCGCTTAAACTCTTCACTTCGAAAATTGGACAACGTATCCTCTGCTTCCGGGTGTGATTTATTTTTGTTCCTCGCGTGCGTCTGCGTGCTTACGCTGCGTCTCCTTCTCACCTCACTTTCTCGCTGTCTCTACCCTCGCTCCGCACAAGCGCGCGAGGGAACAGAATAAATCACGCTCGGAACCAGAGGATACGTCCCCCCCCTGAATTTTCAGATTTTCAAGAATTTGAAAAAAAAAGATTCAGATTCTCTATGAGATTCCCCAAAAACTGATACCTAACACCCCTCGCACCACATTAAAATCATGAAGAGAATCACCTAAAAAAACGTTTAACCATTGTCCGAAACCTTTGCCCGAAACCGCGCCTTCGGCCAAAATTGGACAACGCTATTTTTTTTCGAGAAAGCAATCCTAAGATCCTGCAGGTAAAATGTTCATCCTTGGCCTATCGTCTACTAACTACCACGAAGTCGCTCATAAACTTCCTAGTTTAGAGCATTCCGGAGCAAGGGGTTTAATTTACCACTGCGGCGAGCAGTCGAAAAATATTGCCAAACCGCGTCAGCCACTACCGGTAGTGTTGCGGGCACCTTGCGCAGTATAGTGCCCGCGAAACCACCGCCAGTGACACCCCCTCTCCTACCCGCGCTTCCACCCCTTCTGTTCGGACAGTACTAGTCGGGAGTCGAACTTTTTCGAACCTGTAAAGGTTTACGGACAGACACAAGGGTTCCACCCGCCCAGAGGTCCCGATGCAAACTCAGTTGGAAGTTTCTTATGCGTCAAAATGTAGACTTCTGCCAGTATCTGCTATTTGATAGTGCTATCAGTCATTGTACTTGCAGAAACTCCATCAAGAAACGACGATTTTCGATAGTATATCATTCATTCTTCCCTCGTATCCCGAGTGACCCCATCCAACTAGGTTTGCACCCCGGTGTCGTGAAGTCGTATGATTAGTGAGCCGTTATCAAAAGTCCTCCCCCCCCCAAAAAAATGCTCGGCGTAAGCCTGAATTTCGCCCATTCCGAGTTGGGAATCTATTAAAAGTTAGAAACCGTTCAACATCCTCACCATAATTTCCTCCACTACAGAAAATTCAGCTTGAGCTCGCCTATTGCGTCATTCTTAAACCATTCCTGACTTTTTGTTTGCTTAATGCACGATCAAGATTAGGACAAAACTTAATGTAAGCAAGGAACAAGTCTCCAGCGTTTTTTGATTTCTGCTTTAACTTGCCCACATTTTTTGTCATCGTTATGCCATTATGAGATTGTGAGGCAATCTGTGTCATAAATTTAATGATTTATTTCTCAATACAGATGTTGTTGCTGAAGGGCAGGTCAAAACCACACTCCCCGAGTCTAACCAGTAGGATTGGAAGCGCAGTAATTATTTTTCAAAGGTTCAGGTTGAAATATGCATTTTTTTAGAATTTTTGACCACAAAAACTGTTAAATTTTTTTCGTTTGAACAAAAAAATTTTGATCTCCAAGGGAGGGGGACGTAGCTTCGTCGAGATCCAAGGGTCTGCATGACCCTAAACGGCGAACCAGGACAGAGCTCATAGACGCTAACGAGTTGGTCTAGGAAGGCGTCCCAAGGATTAGTGGAAGCTTTTTCAAAATTACTAGAATCAGAACGCCGAAAACTATCAAAAAGTTGGGAAATGAGTTTACCTGGATAGTTCGTAACCACCCCAGGTGGCAAGCACCTGCCCTATTGCTGATCTGTCTAGTCATCGGTACTGATTCAGATCTCTGGCTAGAGGGATACTCTCCGCCCACTTTCTCGGCGGTGGCCTCTCAAATCAGCTATAAAAGCTGGGTTTACGATAAAAACGGTTCATAAGAAGGTAGATTTGGCCATCACAGAAGTGAAAATATGTGGAAATTTAGAGAAAAAACGCTCAAGAACAAAATATAGCTTGGTGTGCGCCCGCCCCCAATTATCGAGATTGCTATTGTGCCTGTTTCGCCAGCTCTTATTCAGCGAAGTAATTTCTGAGCAAGTTTAGAGACTATTGTCTACTTTTAGAGAGAAACAAAAGACGGGCAAACAAGCAACCATGAACATTTCGTTGGTTGGGAGTGTGCGCACACCTGTGGTTAGCCGTTCCACCCTGTTTTTCTTCGTATCTCCCGCAAGTTTTCTTTTTTTTGACTTGTATGATGACCAAATATAAAATTATTGAGGCACATAGAAAAAAAGATGAAATAAAGTGAACATATATAGACTATTTGAGTTTCCATCTGAAGCACAATACACCATGACGCCGCTCAAAAACATGGACTAACGTTCCTATTCAGAACACGCAGGTTTTTAGTGCCACTGACGCTGTGTTGCACTAAACGAGCAATAGAAAATAAAAACATGATTTTTAGTATCGGCGCTTATGTCGTTGCTCTGCAAATGGTCCATAAACCTCAGATGTGTATTCTGCACGCCCCAAAAGCATTCGTTCTAGTCCAAGATTTCCGACTGTGACCCTGCCGCCTTTCATTGAAGAACCAAACATCGGTTGTTCTCTGTGTCTGTCCTGTAATTCAGCTCTACTCTTCCTCACAATCTACTATTTTTTGTTTTATGTATAACGTAAACCTGTTCCAAGCATCATTAGCAGCGCACCTTCCTGGAGGTAGTTTTACGTAATCGATATTCCTCTTCCATATCCGATTGAACATTATATTCCAAAAATTATATTGCCAGCTCTGACCTTTTCGAGCTCGGTTTTTCAGGGATGCATCCGTGGAACTGCAACTTTGATGCTTACTCAAATCTCCACCCACTACCCCTGAAAGTTCGAGATGGTTTGTTACACCGCAGTTTCACTACTGCTGCTACATAGACTAACCAGATGGCTAGAAAACCGTCTAACCATCTAATGAGTACGCCTATCATACCTAGGGCAGACCATCTTAGCGTTGTGGAAAAAGTGCCTCGCAGGTTCTCCTTGCCCAAAAGTAGATCGCAAGAGGGTACAAGCTCAAGTTAGGGTCCTCTGTGAACAATCGAAATTCTCATCACTCAACGCGTTGCGTATGCGCTCGATGCTGTTCACTCCGTCTGTCAAACGCTCTTTCGCTGTCTCTAACCTTTGCTCCACGCTCGCACGCACGGGAAAAAACCACGGAAATATGGTGTTAACAGCTTGTACGTGTTCCATAGAAATCATAAGGTTTCTATTTATTCCGATGCTGTGCCCATGTAGGTCACCCGAAGGTGCTGAACACGAAAATAAGGTACACTCCCGTTCTTCGGGCGGCCGCGGTAGGCATGCGGTGGGTATATGTCCATTTTCAACTGAAACCTGTCCTAGTCGTTCAAAAAACTAAAGCATATTCGCGATCATCACCTTAGTACACTCAGCTATCCTCCCCTTTCTGAAAGTTCGGGCAAACCAAAAAATTGGTTTTTGTGAATCACCTACCGCTTCGAGGTTGTAACTTTTGAGACAGACGCAGGTTTGAGCAAAGGTAGTAGCATGGTCACTCTCGTTAGGTCGGATTTACTCGTGTTTAATTCCTTTCTAATTTTTTGGTTCTATCGCAGCCGTGCTGAATTTTTTTTTTGGAAACAGAAAACAGAAAACAAAGAAAAAGCGCAAAAATGGGCAGATAACGGAAAACAGAAAATTTTCAAAAATCAATAAAAGTGTTCGGCGCACACTATATAAGTTTTTCCACAGCATTAAATTTCTACACATTCTCAGGTTAGAAATGGTTTTAGCACAATTTTCAAAACCCTACAATTAGCCAGAGTGGTAAGCACAGACGCCCAAAAAACGCACATTATCAGCGCGGAGACGACAATTTTCTCTCTAACCTTTCTTTTCCCAGATAATAGCAGCTAGATTTCTCGATCAGAAGCTCCAATATATATGTGTGAGATTTACGTAGATACAGTGACAGTGAGTTTACCCTTCCCTGGTTTGAACAGTTTTACACTGATTTTGGGATAGCTGCAGATTTGAACAGTTTACTACTCCTCAGTGCCCAAAAGTCGCTCGCGTAAAGCGCGGCTGCGCCGTTCGAGTATAAATGACCTGACGCGCCGTTCGCTCCACCGTGGTGGGGTCGCTCGTTCCTCTGTGGGAGTTTCATCATCTGCATTATATCCCCATCATCGATTTCATAGCGCTTCAATTTTTTTTATTTCTGTATCGCCCCGCGTTGCAATGAGTCAAAATATGCACTCAGAAATTGCGTGTATGGCACAGTTGGGGCCCAACTTTTACCCGCTCCACTAAAGCGGTGGAGCTGAAATATTCATAGTCTGTGCCCACGATTACAAGTAGTTATACTCTTACGCCACGCCAGTGCGCTGTGAATAGCGGGCGTTAGAGGCAGTGTTCACGATAAAAAATGTGTTTTAGTTTCCACTAGGAATGAGTAGTGGAGAAGCACACTGTAAAATTGAAAACGAGCCAGGAAACGCTCCAAAAGAGCCCGAAGTTGCTACTTCGAGCGCAAGGCAAACCCTGAAAGCGCAGCACACGCCCACCGACGTGAACAAATGAATGCTCGAGATCGTGAGACGAGCGATGATTTCCAATCATTAGCCCCGTTCTTCCCTTCATTCTCAACTTCTCTCTTTACTCAGGTCAGTGCGCATAAATCGGCTGCAAAAGACGGAAGTTACTACCTCGGACAACTCGTCCACCATGTTTCCTTAGCTAAATCTTTGAGGGACCATAACTCCGTTCCCAGAAGGTCTTGTACGATTTCAGAGACATCATTGGAATCAGCATGGGGCCGTTTTAAAGATAGGCGGAAAAACAGAAAAACGATTCCCACTTTGAACACTGCCTGTAAGTAGGATTAATGGCTGATTAGTGTTAGTATACAATACCATTATAGTTTTCGCGTTATTTGCGTACCTTGCGAGGGATGAATCAACGGCAAACCTCTTGGTAATGGTAACCACTATAAGATAAAGATAAGAGCTCGTTTTCTTGAATCTCTATTGGGTTGCTCAGCGCATTCATCGTCGTACTCGTAAAGGCTTGAATGCTTTTTGGGCCTCTTTCACTGACCTCTGGCCAGCCGACTTTCCAGTGAGTGGGTTCGCCTCCCCACATGAATCTGGTACCAACTCGAAGACATCAGAGGGATAGAAGGTTTAGCTGACCTTGGCCGAGGATTGAGTCCGACCGAGTGTTGCGAGCAGCAGTGCCTCCTGCCACCACTCCAGAAGCGCCAGGATAGATAACGGTATAGCGAGTAAAAGTGTTTGGTGGGGGGGGGGAACTGCAGAACACCCAGACTGCATTAACCCTCAATCTATTGACTCACCTTTGATGAATCAGGCATTTGGCCCGAGGCCAATCCTTTTGAAAATCGCGGTACACGGGTTTTTCTGTTTTCTGCCAAATTTCGCCCATTTTTACAGAAAACGGCACTAGGCCGTTGCACTAGGCCCCGCCTATTTTTCCGTGCCGCCCCGCAACTTGAGAACCAACTCAGGGTTTTCACCCCTCTTCCAGAATCAGGAGTGTAGCTGCTGCGCGGGAAAAAAAGGCGTGGCCAAATGCCATGGTCAAGTGCCCCCCCCTCGCTGCGATAGCACCAGTTTTCTCTTTATAGGTAATTATTTTATAGCAGCTTTTCTAATTTTGCAGTAATATCTCGCAAAAAAGTAGGCTGCTCAAGAAATGGATGAAGTTGAAGAAATCCAATAATGCGTAAAGATTACCGTGAGTACGATAGGAACGGTATGTGCCCCGTGTCGGCTTTTGCTCAACGCTTCGCGCGCAATACGCGAAGCGGCCACTGCACTTTTCGAAAGGTGCTATTCGTGCTCGCGGCGTTGTAGTATGATAACTTTCTACGCGTTTGACGCGCTTTTGGCGACGACGCTATGGCGGAGCGCTTTGACGTAGGCCTAGACTTTGCCGAGCAAGCTAAATCAGTACAAGCGTTCACCATCATGACAGCAGAGCACAGTGCGGAAATTAATTGATACGAAACGGAATGAAACTGATGGTGAGTCAGTATTGAAACTGCTAAAAAAGGCCTACATCCGCCGTCGTCATGGCAAAGCGCGGGAGTGGCTTCATGCCATCCATACTCCAACACCACGCTAGCGTTTCGCCCGCGTGACGTGCTTCCGTTGAGAGTATGAATAGCGCGGAATCTTTATGGAATCCACCCCAGGAGTGGCATGCATGAATGTGGCAGCTAGGGTAGGAATGCGCAACGTTGTACGTTCGCACCACAATTTGTATTGAAATCGTGAGGCGTGCGTGCGCTGTAGCGTTCCCGGACCCTTGCCGCTGCGTTCATGCATGACACTTCAAGAATTGTTTGGAACTCTCACCCTTGATACCTGCTTTATGAGTATCTTATCAACTCTTGAAGCGTTCTCAATTTTAGTCTAGGCTAATTTATGGCATAAAACAAAAGTGAACCCTAAACTATTGACTTCAACACATTTCACTACATACATATGTACACACACCAGTGATCGCGTGTGCCCTCCTCAGCTCATTAACATTTCATCATTATTTATCAGAACAGCTGTGGCAGTGGCACGGAACACATCAATCTCGGTGCAGTTTTTTTCCGAGGGTCTGGCACCAATTTACGTGCCAGTGTTTAACGACAGGAGCTCACAACTGGAGTGATGAGAGATTAGGTGGGGCAATTGCTCGAAAGTGCTGCTGACAGTTGTGGTTGGAGAGAGCTCAACTTGGTATGTGAGGTTTTCGGAGGAAAATTATGTTTGGAGAGTTTGCAAAGAGACGCTATCCGTAAGCAGCTGACTATGAGTGCCAAGACAGCCTAATAAAGGCCCTACCCGGAGAAAAATTTTTGGTGGGATGAAAAACACATAGTCGGCTACGACATGAGACTGCATTGCAACACCCCGTTTGTTGAGAAATCTGTGAACTAATCATTCGTTGAAAAGCAAGGAGTATGCATGCCAGGTTGTTCAATAAGTTTTGTCGTTCGATAAGAGAGGGCGTTGTTACTAGCCAAGTTTTTTTGTTTTGTTGGTACACTCTTTATATGAACGTATGTGAAGTTTCATTTCAATCTGTCAATTCATTCTTTGTTTACAAGCCATTTAGTGTCGCCGAGTCACAGCAGTGGAAAAAAATTGAATATCGTGCAGCGATAAAATTCTCATTTTCGGAAGGTGTAGCACCAAAAGAAATTCACGAACGAATGTTAAAAGTGTATAATGATTGCTCGCCTACAATTAGAACAGTAGAAAGATGGATTGCTGAATTTGAACGTGGTCGTACAAGCCTTGAAAACGATCCACGTGGAGGACGTCCAAAAAGCGCTTCAACACCAGAAATTATAGCCATAATACAGGATATGGTTTTGGAAGATCGTCGATTGACTGAGAGAGATTTAGTAGAGGCTCTACACATCTCATTAAGCAGTAAGAGCCATATTTCAAGTGAAATTTTTTGTTTTATATAGCTGTGTGCACAATGGGTGCCGCATTTGCTAACTATGGAACAAAAACACATTCAAATGCGACTTTCTCCGCAACATTTGGAGCGTTTTAGAAAGGATAAATTGGATTTTTTGTGTCGATTAATCTCTATGGAGGAGACTTGGGTCTATCATCATGTTCCTGAATCAAAACAAGAGGCTAAAGAGCGGTGTGAACCTTGTTGTGCGGCTTCGAAACGAGTTCGTGTCCGGAAACCGGCCAAGAAGGTTATGACATCAGTTTTTCGGGAGGTGAAAGGAATTTAGTCCGTGGTAGTACTTACAAACTGGTTAAGCAATTAATTCTGGATATTATTGCAGCCTTCTGGACCAGTTGAAGGAAAAAGTTTGTGAAAAAAGACCTGGTTTGTAGAAGAAAAAATCCTTTTTCATCAGGACAATGCACCGTGTCACAAGGGCATTTTGACAATGGCTAAAATCCATGAATCAAAGTTCGAATTGTTAGAGCATCCACCGTATTCACCATATTTGGCCCCCAGCGACTTCCATTTGTTTTCAGAACTCAAAAAATTTATTCATGGCAAGCGTTTTTCATCTAATGAAGAGTTCATAACGGCTGTTGAAGCGTATTTTGCAGACCTTCAGGATTCTCACTTCAGAGATGGGATCCGCAGATTGGAGGATCGTTGGAGCAAGTGTACTAATGTTCAGGGAGATTATACTGAATAATAAAGTGTATTTTGAACCAAAAAATTGTGTTTTTCTTATCGAACGACAAAATTATTGAACAACCTGGTATATAGCCTAGCTCTCTCATTTTGACCCGATCAAAGTGTGGCTTATCGGGCTTGTCATGTCAAAATCTCCCTATCACTGTTTTACTTCGCCATGACAGACCGCTCCGCTGCTTGCTCCGCCTGGACTCATCCGAGTGAACTTGGCTTTATGGTGAGCATAATTGGAAGAAACCCAGAGTGTCGCGTTCTGTCCTTGGTTAAGAACTGTGGAACCTGGCAACAGAGGGTAGGGCATTTTTCATAATTCCACTGCTAGCGCTGAATGCGGGACGAGCAGTGCACTATGAAACTTTTCGCCGCGCGGCACGCGGGGACTTGGCGGAAAGCAACTATGAAACCTCCGGATAGACCGTTATGGCGGAGCGGGTATCGGGCTCTAACTGTGGCATGCAGAGAAATTCTTGGCTCAAATTCAGTCACAGCGCAGCGTAGGATGATCTCAGAATTACCTTTGATGAAGTGGGACTTCCAAGTAAGAATCGAGTATTAATGATACGAATGGTAAAACCGCCATAGGCCTGAGTGCATACTTCCCACGACGCGTGACGCGACAGTGCATATCACCATATTGATTTTTGGTGGATACGTATGACAGACACTATATGTCGCGTGTCGTCCGTCATGGGTATGTATGCACTACGCCTTAGAAGGTTTGGAAGCGTCCGCTGCCTTGTTGGTTCTGGAGAGGGTGGCACGCGCGTCCCGTGCGATGAATCGTTTTATAAGGGGTTTGCAATGTTGAAGTGGCGGCGTTGCTCGCAGAGACGAACAGCTCTAGGTGATGCGGTATCCACCAAATTCGGCGACGAGGGCGACCGACGCGGCGTGGAGGGCGACGATGGACGCGACACCGCGATGTAACGTTCGAACGCATTACTTTTCGTCGCCGCATCAGAGGCTTGACGCTCGGCGACCAACGCTCGCTAGTCGAAGCTGCGACTCTGCAGACCCCTTTAGATTTTCTACAGCTTCGCTACGTGATTATATGCTATCTGTTGGTATCCATCAATATTGTGCAGCACCGATTAGTATTTCATATAAGTTTTCGCTCTGATTTACCACGGTGTTACTAAGCTATTAGTTGAAACTTACTTTCCGCGACTGCCGCTCATTAGTCGCTCCCTGTCAAAGCCTTGTGCAGCTCCTGGTCTTACTTTCTAGAATTGAACGAAACTAGGAATCACAACATTTTACTTCATGTTCCACAAATGACGTCAGCCACTTTTATGAAACGTACTCTACTGTTTTCAATTGCATAACTTTCATTCAATGGACAATGTCATGAAAGTTGCCTAAAAAGTCATCACTGTGCAAAACTCCATGGAGACGAGCTTTGAGCGAAACACATTACGGGCACTTGCCGTTTATGAGATTTCGATTCTTCCATATAGCACAGAACTGTTTCATTCAATTTTTCGAAGCTTATGTTGACCTAATGGTGCGAAAAAGGATGAGAAATTCTAAGTCAGGTTCTGCAAATGCTTTTGTCCACTTCTGTGTCTCTTGTCACCTTAGCTCTTGTTAAATTCCTTCATGAACTCGTCTGCAACCGAATTTAGTTGTTAGCTTACTGCGGTGTTCCTCTGTCACAGACTTCTTGATTACTCACGCCTTAACCTTGAATGGAACGATTGGCGGAGAAGTTTGTTTGGCATGTGAAATGAGAGACATCGGCAGACGGCGAAACCTGGGTGTGTTTTTCGAAGAAGATCCTGCTGACGCCTGAGGGTTCCTCGTGAATCATCGATGCCGACAAGCCCTCTCTCTCGAAATACTTCCCTTTTCACGAGTTTTTCCGTTCGTGAACAGCTACTTGATAGATTATTAGCAAAGAACCTCTCATCGTTCTCTCCTGCAGACAACTTTTGCAAAATCGGACGACGTTTTTGCATTGTGTTTCCATCAGTAAACGCACTGGTACAAAATTATCGGCTGTGGGGTACTCATTTCAAGATACAAATTCGTGTTGAGTGGAGAGCTGCATTTTCTATTTGGTAACGTCCCTTCCCAAGCACTTTTTCTATTGAATAATACCAAACTTATGAATTCAAAACTTTGAAGGTCCAGATAGCTGGTGGATTAATCAACCGGTGCCCTAAATTCACCACGTTCATTGAACATCAGAGCTGGGCTCACAGTCAAGCGGTTGCTGTCCGGTAGGACCACTGAGGGAACGTCAACATTTTCAAAAAAGGGTAAAATTCGGAAGAAGGGGACATTGGGATTCTAGGCTGAATGATTTCAGCTAGTTCTCCAATCAAGATATCTGGAATATTTGGCTTGAACGTTAGCTTGAGCCAAAGTTTTTTTTTTGAATTTTTTTCTTAATTGCAGGGGAACATGAAAAATTTTAATTTTTTTTATTCTCGCAAATTTATAAGTTTTTGGGGAAAACGTAGCCTCATCGAGGTTCAGGACAACCTGGCAGGGTTTGGCGTGCATTCCGGAATGGAGGTTACGAGGATGTGCCTCTTTTTAGCTCTGAGCCTTTTCTGGGCTCCATTTGATAAACCAGAAATGGCTGTTTCCTCAACATTTGAGCTTGGGTTTAGACGTTTTCGTATACTTTTCACTGGTAAAGAGTTAACATGTATGTAGGGTGAATTACAGCCATACTTCACTCGAAAATCGCTAGGAAGCAGACCATTTTCACCACTTTATTGAAGGGAACAGGCTGGAACGAATGGTATAAAAAAATTGCAAGAAGCGAATGTTATTCACATGAAGGAAGAGAATGGAGTGGACATTTATTTCCCGAATAAATAACGTTTAAAAAGCGTAATTTTACTTCGTTCGTTCAAAAAGCATTGGAGAAAGTGGTAAGAAATGAGAGAAGAGGGTCATTCAAGGGTCAGGCAGGACTTGAACCTGCATCTTTCCGAGCGAGCGTGTTACCATTACACGTAGCCTCTGTTTCGGAGTCAAATTCCGTGCCATCCAGAAATCGATATTGCTGCTGAGCACTGTCGTTGCACAAGTGTCTGCCAGCCCGTCAGGATACTCCATTCTGAATACGAAGACCTGTTCTGCCGCAGCCGTCATCACCTGATGGCTCTAGTGGTCCCGAATGGAATAGCTTGCCCCTAATTCGCCACAGACCGTTCTTTTCGTGTACTCGATCGCTGAGGTACTATTGGACTAACGAAATTTGCCGGGTGATCTTGGCATCTCGGATGACATGAGTGTTTTAGAGAGAGATTCACCCTTAGATCCTGTCCAGCATAGCAGTCTCTCCCGCCCATACGCCCCTAATTATTAGGGTAGCCAAAATGAAAATTGTATTTCTTGGCCAGAAGAAAGTTCGATTGGCTGTCGTGGCTTTGAATGGCGTTGTTTTCGCCGCATAGAGAGGTTTATTACTTCGGCCAGTGGTCCTACTCAGAACTCATTTAGCTGTCGACCTTGTGCTACGTTGAGGTCTACATACTAGACTCCCTATAGCGTTCCGTAAGCAATTTTCGTTCACATACTAATTCTGGATGAGGAGGATAACCAGAAAGGTTACCTAATAATCTATTGTCTAGGGCCAGTCGTCCCGCATCACTCAATTTCTAATATAATTCGACTCTCTCATTAAGACTTGACTTTTCTTCAAGTGACTATCTGAACAGATGTGGCTTATAATCCTTGATACATGTATGTATGCTCATAAATTTGGTATCCATTTTTCTATTTTTTGTGTGACTCTATGTATTAGAGGACATGTTGTGAACACTTTGTTTTTTGATGGCACTTGCATGGAGAGTGTTTCTGAAACGACACACTTGCCGTCGAGTCCCGCGGGAGTCCTTCCGGCTATGACCGACCTCTCTCGTTTTTTGATTAATATCCATTCGGCAATATATCATTGTTCTTCCTCTGAACCTCATCGTCTTGCCGAAAAAACGCAAAACTGCAGACCGCAGAATTATTTGTTTACAAAATTATTCAACGAAAAGAAAAAAGTTAAGGCTATATGTACTGTGATGCACCAAAGTGCGCATTCATTGTACGCTAACGTAATTGCACTCGCATTGACCATACTTGAACTTAAAACAAAAAAAAACAGAAATGGAGATTAAAGGCATCGTCCGCGCTGGAAACCGCTTTCAATTTTTCAAGCCAAATTTCATGAATGAGCCCGGTAAGCCATACCGGTAAGCTACGGCGGGTCAAAAATACACGATTATGAGGTTGGAGGGGGTTACAGATGAGGATCCGCCACCAGTTCTAACCAGTCATCCACCACATATTTCGGGATAGGAGGTTTTTACACACTGAAGGAGGAGTTCTCTCGCCTTTTGCGGCTCTAATTCCACTCGGGACCCTTCCGTTTGAAATGAGTGGCGTTTCGAACTGCAAAAACGGAACAACTCCTCCCTCTGTGTGTAGAGAGCCCTTATCCCCACTTTCTCATAGAATGTTGATGCGACCGTAAGACAACATGGATACAGTTACATACGGCACAAACTCCACATGCAAAAAACTTCGAAAGTGGCAGTGAAGAGATCTACAAATGCAGAAAATTCTCAAAAACCATTTCGGTGCGTAATCTGAATTCAATTTTACAGCGAGCTCAGACTGACATTCCTTCACAAATGAAGGTTTTTCATGAGCCTTTTCGTCATTTTCGTTCACTAGAGAGGCCAAGCCATACAAGAACAGAAAAAAATCTATGGTTTTCTGTGCCGATGATGCTGCTGCTCTTAATTTAACAAGGGAACCTCGCATGGTGTTCCCCCGGATCAGAAAGCTGATAAATAAATATTTTCTGATCAGCTGTGGCACGCTGTCTTCAAATCTGAAGTCGGATTTTGCTACGGACATCTGCAAAAAGTTATAGTCTGTCAAAATTCGTATTTCTCGCCCTTTTTCTATCACAAACCTGCATTAGGGTCTGCGAAATCCGGAAATGGACCTCATGCTTCTGTTCAGCGACCAAAACTACCCCACTGAGCAAATTTCGGGTGAAGGCACATTTTCCAAACTTTGCACAGACTGATTGCGTTTTGGACTTGTTTGGATTGTTGGTTGGGCATACCAACTAGAGGGCTGTGGAAGGGTTTTTGAAAAATTTTTCGGATTATAGTTAAAATCCTCGCGGGTGAGTTATTTGGGGAGCTGATCACGAATCCGGAGTTTGTCTGTCGATTTTCCGAAAATTTCGACGAAATTCCTTCGAAGCCTGAAATCGAAAAAGGTGTCTTTAGCAAAATCCCGTGTCAGATTCGGAGACGGCGGACTAGGATTGACTAGAAAACACTAATCTTTTAAATGGTGGGGATGTCCATGCGAGGCTCCCTAGTAAGTCCGTCAGGAAAGTTCTTGGGCATGCATTGAGACTGTTCCAGATAATTCGTTTTGCTCCTGCCCTCGTGATGTGGGATCGGTCTCCAATGATAATGTTCTCACATTCGCCTTCTAGACCTTGGCGGTAGGACCGGTGCAGGAGTGGTCCACCCATGGTGGAGGTCGGTCTTGGACCGCAGTCGCTCTTGTTTATGAATTCCGTGCGTTCAGAAATGATAGGCTCACCATTGAAAACCGAGGTTTTCAAAACGCTTCACAGTTTGGCGATACATGTTGTTCACTACTGAATTCAGCAGTGCAAAGAACTCGTGCATACTCAGTCTTATGAACACTCCACGATTTTGAACAATTTTAAGATAAATTTTCGAAATTTTCACCGTTCAGGAATGGTAGGCTCACCCTGTAAAAGTTCAGATTTCTCACTTCGAAAAATTTCCCGTTACAAGTCCATTACATATCATTGACCTGGGTACGTCGTACATCGTTGTTGCCAGTATAGGACGTGGAACTGCTCTCACTACTTCTGAACAAGCCCAGATTCGTGTCCTCGCCTCTGTTGCACTGAGTCAGCGAAGAATAGCGGCCCAAATCGGACGTTCACTGTGTTGAGCACTTTCTTAGAGATAAGGCTTCTTATGGAAGGGCGAAGTCTAACGGAGGCCCTAAGAAGGTCATCAGTCAGGATGCCCGAAGGATCAGTCGCCTATGTTTCAACAGCACGCTGTCGCTGAATCACGCACCAGGAAACTCTGAGGTCACATCTACTGATGTTCTTTTCTGGTATACGACGTCAGCGTTTCACCTTCCAGCAGGATGACGCTGCAGTACATGTGTCGAGGTCTACAAAAACCTGGTAGGAACAGTAGCGAATTCATGAAATGGAATGGCCTGCGTGCAGCCCTGATTGCAACCCCATAGAGACTAACTGGGGCATAATTGTGCGCCAGGTTTATGCGAACTACAAGCAGTATGGCACTGTAGATGAGCTTCAAGCTGCTGTTCTTGAGGCCTGGACCAACCTTGATAAAGATGTCATATCAAATTTGATCCTTTCTATGCCTAAGAGAGTTGTTGAGGTCATTACTAACGGTGGTGGACTTATATCATACTGGATTTTATTGTTTGTTCACGTTTTGTTCAATAAATATTTGTTTTCGCAGGGTGAGCCTATCATTTCTGAACGGTGAAAAAACCGAAAATTCACCTCAAAATTGTTCAAAATCGTGGATTATTCATAAGATTGAGTAAGTACAGGTTTTTTGCACTGCTGAATTCAATGGTAAACAGTATGGATCGCCAAACTGTGAAGCGTTTTGAAAACCTTGATTTTCAAGGGTGAGCCTATCATTTCTGAGCACACCCTTGTGGAATGATTGTTAGAATTCGATAACTTCTCAATGGAGCTGAAACGAAAACCGAGTGAGTAGCCTCATCAGAACAGGTGCACTGCCGGACCTGGAAATCGCTTATCACCAGCGCTCATTCAATTTCCTTGCCTTTTTGCTTTCATCCTGCAGCATTATCTCGAGCTTCAAAGTTCCGTGAGAGCACAAATAGAACTGACTAATTGTTTGATGTCTTGAAAATCTTGAAAGTCAACTTGAAAGGGGTGTTCGCGATCGACTAGCTTTGTTGCCAATGTTGCATCCATCATTTTGCTAGTGCAAGTTCACTGTGTTTCGCTTTTTTCCGTCTAATGTCAGACTTATCTGTTGAGGCTGCACTTTTATAAAGACATCTTGTATGCATGTGACGTAAACGCAATATCCAGCATGGAAATCGCTATTGAGCCTTCTTTGTAACTGGGAGTATTACTTCCCATATCGGGTCCCAATGTCTCAACGAACCCAGCTTCGCTGAGAGGGCTTTCCCGGGTTCATAGTCAATCGCTGCGAACAAGGAACACGCAGGAAGCACACGTTGAATGAGACTCAAAAATTATAGCCCGTCTGCTTGAGTGGTGCGTATCAACCTCCAACAAGTTGCGTACCGCCCGCGAGATGGGCAGCGTTCGGAACGGAATTTGTACGTGGCCAGCACGCACCTATGAGAATTCGCGAGCGGTTAATAAGCAACTCAGGCGTATCGATTGACCTTGCACTAATTGTGTGCGCGGTCGGTACGAAATGCAGAGACGTTAATCGGATCCACAGCGCACAAGCAGTTCGGCTGGCACACGTGACGCGCGCGGCGAACAACCACTGCGCGCACTTCTTCGTTGGAGCGCATTAATTTGAGAGCCAACTGTTTTTCCTGTTAGATGCCCGACGGTTAACGCGCCCCAACGACGACGTGCACCCAGTGGTTTTTCGTCGTGCGCGTCACGTGGGCCAGCCGAACTGTTCCTGCGCTGTGGATTTGACCTACATTCCTTAAGTGCATATTCTTCCCGTGCTTGTTACGATACATGCACGCTGTCGATGCGAAGCGGGATTTTCGCTCGCTTTCGGTACGAGCCATAGTCTGAGCAGAATTGTGTTTGAAATTTATTTGGAATTTAGTAGACTCCCTACAAGCAGCGATAGTCACCGCGGCCGATATTAGGATGCGTAGGCCAATTGTTAGAAGAAAGTCCCTCTATTCACGCGTGCTCGTGAGAGGTATGAAATATCTCACACATCATTCGCGTACTTTGCATGTTTGTGTTCGCCTCATTAGAAGCAGGGTGTGCGCCGTTCTCAACAGGGGTGGAAGATTTTTTTCAGCTGTTGGTGCCAATTCCATCAATCCGAGTAACAGTTTGGAGGTGTTTATAGGTGTCGATTAGACAAGTTGATGCGTGGCGGTAAATGAAGGAGCGACACGCGCATTCCCTCTCCAGCTGAAGAGGTGGCGTTGTGTTTTCATGGCCGCCACACACGCCACCCTCCTGTCCCTAATCATCTCGTCAGGTTTGCGCTTCCGCTGTAGCCTTCCGGATATAGGCGCACTCAAAATCATTTTAGTAGTTGACGCTACGGTAGTAATTAGTAGGAGGTAGATAGATCACCGCTACTTTTTGAGTTCTCCTATCTCGTATTTCTGAGCTCGACTGTGAGCACCTAAACACCATTGATGCAGATTTTTACTATGCAAAACGTTTTGCTTCTCACAAAGAAACCACTATTAGTCAGCCTAGCCATTCCAAATGAAATGTGCTTTTCTAAATCCATTTTTGGATGTAGAGTGTGAGTATGCCCTTCTTAGCTGTTTAGAACCACTCTGAAAAAAGTTACACACGGTTGAGTTGTCGGTTTTTCAAAGTTGTAGATCCATTTCGTTCAGTGCCTCCCATCGGGGAAATCTTTAGGTCAAGACGCGACTTTTGACGATTTCAGGAATGCTACAGTAGATATGGCTAAAAATCTTTTCCTGGAGGTTATTTGGGTTCCTCAACACCAATTTGAGATCCATTTATCAATTTTTGACAGCTTACGGTAGATTACGGTGGGATTACGGTTGTTCGGTCAAGGTCTCAGATTTCACCAAACAAATCTGAGGTTATTCAGGGTGCTGAACACGAAATTGATGATCATTTGTCGGTTTTCTGACCATTAAGGTAGGTTTTGCTCCCTAAATGGCATGGCTTTTACCGTGACCTACAACGAACCTCATAATTTCGACAAGCAGGCCCCAGACTCTTGTTCAGCATCCTAGATTACCCCTACATACAAATTTCAAGCAAAATCCGAAAAAAATTCCAAACTGCCAAAAAAATCCCTGATGGGTAACCTTACCTGGGCGCGAGGCTTTGGAGAGCGCCTATAACCTTTTTAGAGTGGTTTTACGCAGTTGCGAAGAGAAAGTCCAAATTCTACGTTCAAAACGGTTCTAGAAAAGCACAACTCATCCGGACTGGCAAGGCTGACTAAAAGTAGTTTTTTTGCCAGTAGCTTTTTTGGGTACAAATGAACATATGTTAACGTTGCCTTGTGTCAAGAAGTCTATAAGTTTTTCGTTTATATGCGAGTGGAAAGTGCAAGCAACAGATACTACTACAAGTGGATAGAGACCTAAGCTATAATAGTCCGTACAACACTTAAAGGCACAGTCCAAGCTCAGAAACAAAATCTTAGATTTCCACATAATTGTAAAGTAGACCCACCGTATGAAGCCCCGTCAATTGCGAGCCCTCAATTCCTACGATTAGGCGAGATATAGGGGGAAGCCATTCTGGGGCGCCCACACCTGGAAGCCACTTTGGCACGCCCCTTTTACGATCTTTCGAGCTCAACAGCGGCGATATGAGCGATGGTTTCCGATCATTAGCCCCGTTCTTCCGTTCATTCTCAACTTCTCTCTACTCAGGTCAGCTCGCATACATCGGCTTCAAAATACGGAAGTTACAAGCCTCGGACAACTCGTCTACCATGCTTCCGCAGCTAAATTTTTGAGTGGTATACTCCGTTCCTACGGGGTCTCTTACGATTCCAGAGACATCATTCAAATCAGCGTGTGACCGTTTTCAAGATAGGCGGAAAAACAGGAAATCGATTCTGGGGTTGGACTGCGCCTTTAAATGCAGTGGTCACGATGAAAAATGTTATCGAAAAAACTACAAAAGTCAGCTCAGATCAAAAACAGCTCAAAAACTATGAAGGTAACGCGGTGAAAAACGGGCTAGAAATAGAGTTATCAAGACCCTGGACTTCCAGTTCGTGCACACGTGCACAGAAAGATCACAGTCGAAAATCATCGACACTCAGAGGAAGAAATAAATGCAAATTTACCTAATAAAACAATTGAACAATGAAAGTAAGCACTTTGGTGAATGTTTTTGACTAGATGTGTACATAAATCCGAAGGTTCATTGATTGAAATTCAATTTCAAGCCAGCTGATGTTCTTGATACTAGAGATCATCGATGTGGGGTGGGCTCGTTCACCATCAAAAGACGAGGAAGTTCAGACTTCAAATTTGGCCTAGGACAGCATTTTTTTCGCAATTTCGTCTTATAGGTTCCACTACTCTATACCCAGAAATGGGTTGAGAGAGGAAAAGAAGACGAGCATATTTGCGCGCGACCACTGCCTTCAACTAGACCGATTTTTGAATGGCTCATTTGGCGCGACAGCGACGCTTGCTCTGCTATCAAAAATGCACTGTTCTCTATACACCATTCAACCTGTAGTTGTGTGGCGGACCAGTGGCCATACCCTAGCCTACTGTCAGTTGTACCAGTCAGTCGAGTCCAGTAAGAAATAACAAGGCAGCTGTCCCGACAGATCATTAATAGCGGTAGGAAAAAGGTGAGACTTGCCCTCAGCAGCTGTGAACAAGTTTCGAACGACAGCGTTAGGTGTGATAAAGAGTGATGAGGATTGATGTAGAGGCTTAGATTGACAGGACGGATTACTATTGGAAAGGTGACGTTTGAAGGAAATGGATGGCGGAGAATAATTCGTAAGCCACAGTGGAGTCTTGAGATTGAGTTTCCCGTTATCACCCTCGAATGAATACCTAGAACTTGTCTTTTTCTGTGCGTATTTATAAAATTCTATCTGCTCTTAACAATAATGATAGTGAATTCAACATACAAACCAAAGATTAAGTGTGAGGACAAGCCCGAGATAAGTGTCAGGTACCCGTCAGATCACTGACATCTCACCAATATTTACTCTGACATAGGCTCGTTCTTGCGCACTCGTTTTTGCGCATTTCACACCCACTCACAATGACAAAAGTCAAGCTTGAACAATTCTTCCTATTTTCTCTTTCTCTCTCTCAAATATTTCATTCTTTTTCTGTTGGAATTTTACATTGTCTACCTGAACTTCCTGTCCATGGTCTTTAAAGTCAACCTTCCATAAATGGAAACGTACATTTTGACGGTTGTCGACCCATTACTGACTCATAAAATGCAGTCGGTTGTTTGAGAGCACCTCAGGAACTTTTGAACAAGTTACGCGCGAATCAAGGACTCTCCCTGCGATTTGTCTTCACAACTTTAGGTTATATGTGACATTCAGCATAGTTATTAAAGTCTGTCCGAATGAGACTGACTACCTTCACGTCATCGCTGGAGCTCCGGGCTCGCAGCATTAAGCCATCCGAACTGCTCCTAGACGCCTCTTCTTCTGTGAACTCGATCAACAAGCCGGGGAAATCGAGGAACGTTTCACATGCGCGTCAAATTTTGTTAAAAAAAAGATGGGTATCCAGCCCGTATCTGAAAATCGGAACGCGGCACCCTTTACCATCTCATCATCGGATACAATCTTGGTTCCCGAGGTGAGACGAGATTTTTAAGGGTCTTTTCAGTATTATCTGCTTGCCGCGGGAGCCTGCCTTAACAAAGTCATAGAAGAAAGCAATCATATTTTTGGTGTGTACGATGACTCCACCGGATAGCGAATGAAATGTACAGTACAGAAGAAAATAGGTTTGTCACGTTAGAGATTCCCCTGAGGATCAATTAGTACGCAGTTGACTGACTCTACTCCTCACTTCAAGTTGCCCTCGTCTATGGACGTCTGCAAACAAGGAACGGCAATGCGTTATTGTTGATGCATTATGAAATCAAAAATATGATTAGCGTTGGAAGGTAGCGTCAATTTCTAGCAGGATCAAGCATGGTTGTGTAATTTTTCTTTTCTGGTTAGGCTTCGGATGCATGACAGCCCAAAAATGAAAGTTTGTAGTGAGGATTTTAAGAACTTGCATCTAAGAACGAAAATTTGGAGATGGACTCGTAGAGGTTCGTGGAAAATTTGTTTAACGAGGGAAGAGGTCGTGGTAGCTCTGAGGTACAACTCAACGGCCCGCTTGACCCTGGATTGTCAAAAACCTTGTCGCAGTTAAAAGCGCGCGTGTCGAGCTTGTGGGGTGACCCTGATATGACTAAAGATTATCATAGCTGATTTCCCCAAGACCGACATTCTTCCGATTCCTATTTGTTAGCTATCTCACCTTATACGAGGAACTGAAATTTTGTTGATTTCACCTTCTTGCCGGATCAATGCTTGCATAGTTCTGGAAACGAAAACAGATTTGGACAAAAAATACGAAGAAAGAAAAACGCATAACAAGCCCAAATAGGTAAATATGGGGTGCTATCGCAGCGAGGGGTTCTATAGCGCGATGCACTTGGCCACAGCTTTTTTACCGAGCCGCACCGAATTTGAGCACCTGTACGGGGTTTCCCTTCACTTCCAGAATCAGGAGAGCGGTTGCGACTCAAAGAATGGGTGTGGCCGAGTGTGACACCACAGTGCCCCCCCCCCTCCGATAGCACCAAATATACTAGAATCACTTCATGAACAAACAGAAAGAGCAGAAAAGACATTTGTAAAAGAACTAAAGCTGACGTCGAATGACATGTAGCTTGTGCAGTCAATACGACATTGTTCAGTAACTGATGCCAATGAGATACGTTAACTAACTAGGAAGTGACCAGACCTGATTGCCAGAATTACGCATGTAGCAAGAGGTCGCGCAATAATTTTGGTCTGATGTATGGACGGGGCTGCGATAGTAGATCACCCCGCGCGAATCGAAACCCCATTCTCCAGTAAGGCCACCAACCCCGCACGGCCAGCCGCCTGGTCCATGCGTCAGACTAAATCGAAAACATAAACCATATGTTTTTCTGATTGAACACCTTCTCGGTACTTGTAAAAACTCTATTTTAGCTGCCCGAGTAATAGTAACAAAAGAAATATTTTTCATGAAAAAAAATTTCAAAAAAAGTTTCCCGTCAAAACTTTTTCCAGGAGGGTTATTTGAGGCGCAGAACACGAATATGGGACTCGTTATCGATAATTTGAACGATAGAGACGACAGATAAATTTTCTTTTTTCTACAGAGCTTGCGACTTCTACGCTCATAACTTATTCTTTTACTGTTACTCGGTCAGCTAGGGTAGGGTTTATGACTAGCCGGGAGGTAGTCATTCAGAAAAACCTGGTTTCGTGAGTAGTTGTGGCCAGATATACCCATGCAGCTATGTTTTTCGGAAGACTACCTTATAAAAGCACTATTTTAGCTGCCCGAGTAGTAGTAGAAAAGCTGCTTTATGAAAAAAAAATTCAGAAAAATTTCATCGTCGAAACTTCTACCAGGTGGGTAATTTGGTTTGCTGAACACATGTATAAGGCTTGTTTTATGTATTTTAGACGATCATGGTAGTTTACGGCAGATAAATGTGATCATAGCCACAGAGCTCAAAACTTTTATTTCACTATTACTCAGGCAGCTAAAATAGTGCTTTTGCGAGTACCCGGGAGGTGGTTGAGCAGAATATTATGGCTACATGGCTAGTTCTGACCACCACGTCTGGTCATTCCCTTGTAAGGCTGTCCACTTACGGTGCTGTACGAACTTTAAGGGTATATGCTGACTCCAAGTTCATAGATATCCCTCTCCTAATTGTAGATGCATTTTGTCAAAGGTGTAACAGTCGCGCTTGAATTGCATCCACGTAGCTGAAGCTTTTCTAATAACCGCCATCACGTCGTTTATGTGAGCAGTTTTTAATCGGTTTCCGGACAAGTACAGCAGCAGCAGCAGTAGCAGCTATCCACAGCTCTAATTCGCCGTCGTCATGTTCGCCCTCCCTTCCTATCTCATGTTACCCCGTCCAGCTAGCGACACTAACGCGGCTAATCATCTGAACGACGTCTTCCGGTACGACCTGACGCCATGTCCGCCTCCTTCTTCTACTTCCATCCACAATTTTCTCGTTATGCTCAAAGGCTTTAGATGAGGCTATGGAAAGTTTCTTAACGCGATGGGTTAGGTTAGAGAGAGATTGTTCTCTAGAACAGTTTTGCGCAACTTTAAGCCCCAGTTGACCCACCCAGATTTCCGAAAGGCGAAAATTGAAAGATCCGCAGGGGAGTGCGAAATGTGACACTGCTCATTGGATTGGTAATGAAGGATATGATAGGGCGGTGTCAATTTCAGAAACGCTTTGCTGAAATTGCTGCTGTCAATCCCAAAAGTGCACGACTAACTAGGGTTATCAAAAAGTTGATGCAAAGCTGCACTTTTTCAGCCTTTTTCATCTCTCGAAATTTCTGGGCTGAAACGGTATGATTACCTGATTAATTCGTGTTTAGTTGGAATGATTTCATGCGTTTTTGTCAGGAGGATGACCTTGGTTTGAAGTTTCCCTAAGGATTTTCACTGTCCTGTTTTTTGTGGCTTTCTTTACGAGTCTATAGGCCTCCACATACTCGGGCGGGGCGAGTCGCGGCACAATGCTAGGTGCGTTAGGGTAAACACTAGTTGCGTAGCTACCCCTTATCTCCAACCGACCCGTTACGATTGACTATGTGAGGCCAAATATCTGTCTCAGTCGATTCTTGGGCCCGAACCACCTGACACTTCGACACGTTTTCCCAATCTGCAGACCGGCTTCTGTTGTTGTGCGGGCCACTGTTCTTGCTGTTCAGGAACCACGAGTTTGCTCGAATAGCAACAGCAATTGCCCAGAGATTGGGAGGACGCGCGGAACTGTCAGGCGGCTTTAGTTCCAGTTAGGTGCGGCTCGTGGAAGAGAGTCGCCTGAGGTCCTGAGCGTGTACACGAAAAGAAGCGCTATCCAGGGCTAGTTTTCAGTGAGGCTACGCCAATCGGGACCTCCTTGCACGAGCGTCCCTACAATATCTCCCTAGGCACACATGTGCAAGAGGACCTCGATTGGAACTACTTCGTCTCACGCTCTACCTTTATCGTGTACTGAAGCACTGAGACGGCTATGTGGAACTGTGCTATCTTCGGTGTGAGCCGTCCACCGAGGACAGCGATCACTGAAGCTTGGCCCACAATGGTGACTCATCACTCGCTACAGAGCTAGCTGTACTAGCCAGGACGCTTCCACAAATCATAAAATGCAACCCATATGCAGAATGGTAGCGGAATCGCGGCGGAGGGGCAGTCGCAGGGTGGTCGAAACGTGAGTTGTCGAAGCGAGTTGCTGTACTTGCTATATAAGAAGTCACTGTAAGATTCTTTAGTTGCCGAAGTGAAAAGATGTGCGCGAATCTATTGCAGTACTGTTAGGCCTCTTTTACAGTTCCGTCGCCGATCGCTGCGATAGCATGCTTCGAATGAGAACCGACGTGCGACGCCATCACCATCAATGCTCATGACAATTATGCCACCGCATCGGGCGACGATCGAAAACTCAAATAGGCTTTAACTTTTCTGCAGGTAGCCATAAGATCAAGTGAACACAGCTTAGCAAAATCAACGGAAACAGACGCATAAAATGGAGAAAGAGGGAAAAAATCAGCAAAGAAGATAACACACTGTCGACACTGACCGTACTGACACTTTGCGTTCCCTACTGAAGGTTGGCGCAAACTCGGTGTCATATGTTATAGCATACGCGCACCGAGTTTGCATCTATCTTCAATTAGGAACCCAAGGTAGCAATGCGATCCGTGCCGACTCTAAGCACTACAGAAGAGATAATCGAAAAAACAGGCGTGGAGTTGAATGCGTCCGCGGCTGCTGCACACCATACGCTTTTCCTCAACTCTGAGTATTGTTGCGCGCGTTCGGTGATAATTGTGGGGGGAGAGTTGTGAAGTTGAGGGCGCTCCAAACGAAACTAAGTGAGCATCGTACATGGATAGTAACACCGGTCGGACCAACGGCGCTGAAAAGCCTCTTCAAATCGACCGACGGCGGCCGAATGGCGGTAATTAAAAGGATCGTCGGACTGAGGATGTTAGTGCCCCGGTCGAACTGATCACAGCCATTGAAGTCTCGGTTGGAACGCAAACCCATGCGGAGTTAGTCGGTCGAATCGCGGGCAGCACTAGAGCTCCATGCCGGTCTCATCCTAGGGCGATGGAAGTCGGATTGCGTGGTGGGCCTTGTTTGGCCCGCCATGCGCCCGTGATCCCCCTGGTGTTACTGTCCAAAGAGAGCAAACTCTATACTGACTATGCTCTTCGCGCGCATTCACTGGTGATCTGTTCTTCGCGCGCGGTCAAAACGGTCGGTACGAGAAAACTTGCACGCTTTCTGCCCGAGAAAAATCGAGAGGAGCGAAAGACCACTTTGGGCGGGGCCGACGCTCTAGTAAATTTTGCGTTTGCGCAATCGATAAATTGAATCGTCATGCGCATCAGCGCGGCAGTATTCGGCCATGACAGAGACGCAGAGGCACGCCGTGCACCAGTCCTGGTAACGTCCAGGGGCCGGATGCATCAGCGCGCCGGCTTGGGGTAGGGGCAGGGCAGTCGGCATCATTGAAGATCGCAGTGCGAAGGAAATAGATCATCTAATCAATCGTGCCCCCAGCTGTGTTTTTCGCTGCTCTAGCTGCCCCAGCCTCCCAGCTAGGGCACGATTGATTCGACGATTTGCAGAGTTCTTCAAGGAGCAGACTCTCTGCTCCCGCTCCCAATCCGGCCCAATGATACATTCGGCCCCACTAGTAACCTGCTGCTATAATTAGGAACATACATACTAGTAGCACTTGACCACAAGTTAGGAGTGTCTCATAACGCGGCGTCAAAAGTTTCAGAAACTTCTCTCAGAATGCGTCTTAGAACCCATCCTGAATTCTTCCCACCCTGATTTTTACCCTAGGATAGATTGAGGTCCTTCCCACTTTCAGGACCTCCAAAGTTCATCAGCTGAAATTCAACGCTATGTCCATGGTCCCGCCCCAGAGCGCCTGAATTTCGGCGCACTCCCATCGCTTTTCAGCACTCTAATTGGATGTGTTTTGTTGTCTGGTTGAGGGCGGTACGGGGGGGGGAGGACGACGGATGACTGAAAAGTCTCTCTAATCATTACACGTCTCTTTGTTTTACTGCCCACTTCATTGCCGCTGCATTGATCTGGATGTGTTTTTTCAACTAGATTGAATTAGTCATTCTCTCCGGCAAAAGTCTCCACTACTCAGGGCTCGTCTGCAGCTTCAAAGTCTCTACGCGTTTTTCCCTAATGATTTTCCAGTTTCCGTTCAGATTTCGTTATCCATTTTTTGTATTGAAATTTTTTGAATTTTATCCACAATATTGTATTCGTTCTAGGCACTCTTTTATTGGCTGTAAATGTGACAACCGTAGCATGACTAACAAAACCTTGGAGTTTTCCAGCACTTTTAGGAATTCATGCGGTCACTTCTCACATTCACCTCTCCGCAAGGCCAGCTAAGCCCTTTAACCTCTTTTAGCTATTGACCCGGTAATCCAAGACGTTAAAGTGGGATTTGCGACGCATCATAATGCACCCCTGAAAAACAAAAGTCCAACCAGAACTTTGATTTCGTCATTTTCTATACAATCGTTTCTCAAAACACAAAATCACGGAAAATTCACAGCAATTATTAGGGAAAAAACGTCCTCTCTTTCTCACTCTCTCTCTCTCTCTCTCTCTCTCTCTCTCTCGAATTCTTAAACTTATACACCCACTGGCTGTACCAGTGGTTTTCTTCGTAGTTCAATGCGCAGGGAAGCCAACCCGAGTTGAGTTGTCTAATGGCTACACTATTGAGGAATCTTGAGTTCCTAGTGTTAGAAATAGGTGGGGTCCACTATGATTATCGGAAAGAAATTCCGGTCCGCAGTTGCAGGCAACGCTGTTTTAGCACGGAAGCCGTGCTGGGACCTCGTGGGACATGACATATCCTCTGGCTGTGTGTCCGTGCTCGTCCGCAATTGCGGACCAAAATTTCGTTCCGACTAGGACTGTATACCGCTGTTGTTTTAGCCGAATTCCGGTTCTCATTTGCGGACTTCGGCTACAGTCTTTTGCGACACATGAGAACCGTGCTGGGATTTTTTCCTAATTTTTTTTCGCTCGGTCTCGGCTTGATTCACCTTTCTCCCAGCACAATTATCACGTGTCGCATGAAGCAACTGCAGTAGTCCGCAATCGCGGACCGGAATTTGGCTTAGAGAACGGTAGTAAGTTCGAGACGGCGGCAAGCCACAGCAGCTAAACGTGCCTAAATTAGAAAACTGAACTCACCAAAGTTGTCGCTGTCCTCTTAGGAGCTAAAAATGGATCTCATTTCTCAATTTGACCCACACTAGGTGAATATCATGCTTGAATTCGACTGGAAAATTGTGTTCTTCGATCGTGAGCTTTCGAAAGGTGGAGAAACGGCGAAGAAGAGCGCTCAGAATAGGCTATAATAGCTTCGCTTCTAACTTAAGTACAGGTTCAGAGCGCGGACGAGTTTACGCGCCCGCTAGTTTTCACAAGCGCGCGCTAATGGCGAAATGTGCGCGAATCGCTCAGGCTGAACGTGGTGGAGTCGCTTGGCAATTTGCCATAGAAAACGTCCGCGGCACCGCAAGCTAGTCGGAACGGGGTGGGGCGAGCTAAACAAGCGTACTGGGCTTACAAAATATTCAGTTTTTATTGATTTCTAGTCCGTTTTCGCTGCTTTCTTCGACCCTCACCTCTTCAGCATCTAACAGCGTAGTGTATCACACGGGAACTCAAAAAAGAGATTCATCGTAAACACTGCCTTTGAAGGCACCGCACGCGTCAAACCAAACAAACTTTCCGCTAGAATACCTAGATCGGTAGACAAATCGCTAGGGCCACACTTCCATACTCGTTGTAAGTGCATACCTTTCTTTGTCTTCATTCCCTTACCTCGGTGAAGTTTGGTCCGATTGCAGAGTTTATATGGAAGGCCTTAATCAGCAAATTTCACCAGTCATGTATCACGATTTCGTCGCCACGATCCCACATTGCAGAATTTCTTGCAATCCAGACAAACTAATAAAAAATCAGTATGGCAATGAACTCAAACACCGTTCTCAACTTTTTGCTATTTTTATCTTGTTTACAGGTCAATGTTTTGGAAGAACTTTTTCGATATTTTAATTTAATAGAGGTGCATGCCAAATCAACTTGAAAAAACAGAGTATGGCTTTCTGAGCGTATAATGCCTCTTACTGGAAGTGGAAAATCAGAAACCTATTAGGATGAAACCTCCAATCTGGAAGAGATTACTGAGAATCGTCGGAAACCCTTCTGTAACGAGAATACAAATTCGAGATCCCTGTACATATTTAAAACTGGGAATTTCTTTCGATAATCCTCGGATTAACACGGAATGGGATCGTATTAAGAAACAAGGAAACAAAAACGGCAATCTGTGAAAGTCCGAAAACTTTTAAACCCGTAAGAAGACCGTTAGAGCGCGGCTTCTGGAAAATTGAATCAGTTCCTAGAAGTCTTGAGAAACATTTAAAGGCAGTGTTCACGATAAAAAATGTGTTTCAGTTTCCACTAGGAATGGGTAGTAGAGGAGCACACTGTTAGGTTGACGTCGGAAGAACGCATGAAAACGAGCCAGGAAAAGCTCTATGAGAGCCCGAAGTTGCCACTTCGAGCGCAAGGCAAACTTCAAAAGCGCAACACTCAACAAATGAATGCTTGAGATCGTGAAAAGAGCGATGGTTTCCAGTCATTAGCCCCGTTCTTCCCTTCACTCTCAACTTCTCTCTTTACTCAGGTCAGCTCGCATACATCGGCTGCACAAGACGGAAGTTAGAAGCCTCGGACAACTCGTCCACCATGTTTCCTTAGCTCAGTTTTTGGGGAACCATAACTCTGTTCCCAGAAGGTCTTGTACGATTTCAGAGACATCATTGGAATCAACATGGGGCCGTTTCAAGACAGGTGGGAAAACAGAGAAACAATCTTAATCGTGAACACTGCCTTTAAAAACCTGAATCTTAAAACCTGAAACTTAGAAATTTTGAAGGCAGCGTACGCGCAAGAAACCGTTTTCAATGTTTTCACTAATTTGGGCGGGTAGGCCTACCAGGTTGTAATGTATCACCAAGAAGCCAATCAAAACACTCAATTTTCCCGAGTGAAACTCGTTTGAAAATCCTGGAGCATCCAGCTTCTCCCTGCTCCGGTCCAGAAAACCTAAACAGGCAGCAACGACCATTTATCCATATGTGTTTGGATGTGATCTACCACTTTCATCATGTATCCACGTCAAAACTTTGTGAGTATTCAGCACGCGTTGGGCTCACCTCCAGATTCGGCAAATGGTTCGGCGGCCGAACCTCCTGAGCCGTCGACGACCATTTGCCGAGGCGTCGCTGAAAGTGATTGTCCTTGGAGCGCGTTAACTGACCCTCACAATTTTCGTCGAGCGTCGCGGCCACAGCGGCGTTCTTATTAGAGCACGATAGACGTTTTTTCACTGTTTTCGCTGCGCTTCTCCTTCCTTCGTTCTTACTATTTCTGCTCCGAAACTTGCAGTGAGCTGCAAACTTGCTCAGATTTTCCATACAAGTCCTAATCCCTTCCTATGTCACCAAAACAAAGATATCAAAAGTATTTATTTATTTTATAACACTTTATAACAGCAGTTCCACACAATACAATGGTACATGCGTGGGTGAAAATCGAGCGTTTTGTGGAGAAAATTCTTAGGCACTTGGTATCCATAATCAGGGTAATTTCCGGTGACCAGGATGACAGCAGGGAGCAGAAGTCGACGAAGAAGGCTTCAAATCCACATCAGTCTCATTTTTATCACGATCCTTCAATGTAGTCCACAGCACCACCGCGTAAATTATTGAAGAGGCCCTGAAACACAGAAAATAAGTATATCGTAGCCAAAAAAATCTTCAACTCGAGAAAACCTACCTCGTCGATATGTTAAAATTCCAAATATGGAATAGAGAGAAATATTCTAGCAGATCTTTGTGCAGAATCTATACATATAATACATATATCTAGCCATGTAGTCTATCTGAAATAGTAAAATTAATGTCAGCGAAGTAAAACCTCCATCTACCTCTACTCTTCTCCGAGTTCTCTCAAACAAGTGTTACAAAACGTTACTGTCTTCATACCACAGGCTGTTGAATGCTAGATTGAGGGACAAACCTCGGTTAGCCTATTGAGTTTGATGGGTCCATAATAACAGACGATAAAGAGAGGTCGGAAATCTTCGCATCTGTTTTTGAAAAGTCTTTTTATGAGGATGATGGGCCTAGTGGCGTTATGAATCCTGCCCAAGAATTCAATACTATGGATGATTCTGTTTGGTTTTATCCAGAAGATGTTCACAAGTTCCTTTCTAGCTGGCCTAATTCATTTTCCGACACACCAGACCATTTGCCTTTAAAATTCATTAAACATGTAGCCCAACCTCACATAGTTGGACCGCTACATATATATTTAATCTTTCGTTCATGCGAGCAGAGGTTGGATAGGTGGCGTGCAGCCATTGTAACTCCTATTCCAAAAAGCCCACTCATACTAACCCTGAAAACTTTAGGCCAGTAAGCATTACCTCTATTTTCAGTAGGTTGTTCGAAAGCATTCTTAAGGTGAGAATATGCAAGCATTTGGAGGGCCACTCAATAATTTCGGATTCCCAGCATGGTTTTCAAAGGAAAAGTCGACGGTTACGGCCATGTTGCATTCACTTAATGAATGGACCTCAATCGTGAATGAAGGAAAAGAGGTTGATGTCATCTATGTTGACTTTGCAAGGCTTTCGGACAGGGTCTCTCATTCCAAACTCATGTCCAAACTCGCCCTAGTTGGCATTCATCCTAGAATTATAGCATGGATAAGAGCCTTTTAAGCAATAGGTCATTAGTTGTTCGAGTCAACTCGACTTTTTCTGATCCCAAACCCGTTTGCAGTGGAGTACCCCAGGGAGGAGTTCTCTCTCCAATTTTATTCAATATATTTACTTATGAATCGCCACGAATAGTTACGTTTGGTAAGGTTAAATGCTGTGCTTTTGCGGATGATTTTAAAATTTTCTCTCCTATCCAGACGGTATGCGACAAGTACTTGCAAATGGCTTTGGATAAGGTTGTAAGCTGGCTCTAGAGTGGAGTATGTTGCTCTCAAAGGAAAAACTAAAGTCTTGCACATTGGAAGCGATAGTTCAGCTGCTGTTTATACCATTGATGGCCAACAGCTCGAGGTTGTCGACGAGATAATGGATTTGGGTTTCCTGGTACGCAGCGATCTCACCTTTGATGCTCATTGTGCTAAGGCTGTGTCTAAAGCTAGTAAAGTTATGTATAGCATGTTCAGAGCCCTGTCCACCAACAACGAAAGGGTGCTTCTTAATGCTTATAAAACGTATGTTAGACCACACCTTGAGTATGGGACTGTAATTTCCAACCCTCACAAGGTATCGACCAGGTGTGTTGGAAAAACTCCAAGAAACAGCTTCACACGCAAGGTGATGATCAAGGTCAGGGGTCTCAACTATGATGAAATGCCCTCCAGCATTGCTAGGAATAAAGAACTACAACTTGAATCGCTGGCTTGCAGAAGGAAAAGGTTTGATCTTCTGATGGTTTATAAGATCTTGTGTGGGCATGTTGGACTCAAGCCAAACGGTTTCCTCCAGCTCAGGGCGTCTACCACAAGAGGCAGCAGCTTCAAACTTGTCCGCAACAGAGCCAGGAAAGTTTGAGGCACCACTTCTTTGTTAATAGAGCAGAAGTGAGTTTGAAAAGTTACTCAAGAGGGCAACCTCCTACAACTCTTCCCGCTTTCAAACGGAGATTGGATCAGTACTTGATGACTGAGGATGACTGAGCCTGTTTCAATTCATATTGGTACTATATCTGTTTCCTTTCTTTTTATATTCAATGTTTTCTCTTGTTTTTCTATGTAACTTAACTATGCAAACGTGACCTGTAATAAACAAATACAAATACATGTCAAGTTGACCTGGTCCAAACCTCTGAATAGAATATGACACAGAAAATGTGATAAAACCCGCCTTGATAGGACGTTTGTTCCGTCGGCAGCAGTAAGAAGGAGCAATTAGATTTTCTTGCCACACAAACAAGAAAGAAACGATTCGAAACATCGAGATAGTTCTACAAAAAACTGCATTCTGCATATCTCTTATGGAACGTAATCTCAAAGTGTCGGTTAACTCACCGTTCCGTGCGAAAAGGACATCTCCTCAACGTGATACTCTTCTTTCCCAACTAACAAAGAGTATGATCACATTTCCTTTCCATTAACAGGTAAACCAATGCATAAAGGATAAGGTCTCGCAATATTGAAATGCCTAAAAGGCGCAGTAAACCTTTCCCATACCAAAACACATATGGTACCATACCAAAGGGGCGGACATCACTCATTGACCTAGGCATGCGGCACGGTCGATTAATATCGCTCATATAGGAAAGAAAGAACAATGGTACATAATAAACACTGAAAGTAAATGTTCATTTTTTGGTACAAGCGTAAGCCACACCGAATATTCCTTGACAGCGCTCAATAGCATCCCCTACTAACAACCCGTCAGCGGCCCCTCAGGATGTTTCGAAAATATATGCCCACAGGTTTCATTAGAATCTACAAGGAAGAACCGATACAAAAGGATCATTAAAAGAAGAAATTTTAACTCACCTTTTTGGGACAATGTCAAACCGTTTACGTAGATTATGAATTTGTTGCCATCGGTTTGCAGATCTTGCTTCGGAAAACCGTGGTGGCTCTCGCAAAACGTAAAATCAAAAAGTAAATTACAGCCATATAAGAGAAATGACTGCATGCCTGCAAATTATACAAACTGATACCCACAAAATCGGATTGCTCAGGAAAAATCAGTTGGTGAGTGCTGGTTCATTTGGCACTATTAAGGCTGTAGATACGTTAGAATGAACGTAGGAATGATGAAAAGAACACCGCTGCTTGCAGACGACTCAACAATGGTTGCCACTGACGTGGAGACTCAGACCTGTGTAAATTTGCATCAATTGGGTAATTAAAGGGCCGTGAGTTCATTGACGCGTCGCCAAACAAGGGCGAGGCGTCGACAAAACACGTTCTTCGCTGAGGCGTCGACCCGTTTTCGTATTTCGAAACTTCTCTGCCAGGGCGTCGCTGAAAGTGGTTGAGGGCCCTGCCGAAAACACCCTTTTCGCCGAGGCGTCGTGCCCAAAAATTATCTGAGACTGCAGTTCATTCGCCCGTCAGTCTTCACTTAACGGCCGTGCCGAGTTGCGACGACAGGCAGCACGCCGCCGAGCTAGAGGCCTGGAGCGTGCTCTAAACATGACGCGGCGCAGGGGCGCGAAGGCTTCGCGGTATTGCAGGGCCGATGTCGCTAGCGTCGTTTTTTACCTACTTTCGCCCTCTTTCATTCAACATCACATTCAGCATTGACTCTGAGAGTTTCGACCGAGAAATAGCCGCGAATTAGCCCACCAGGCTCCGCAGCGACTCCTGGCGGGCTATTATATTATTTTTTCTATTTATTTTCTATTTCGCAGCTTTTTCTCGGCTTTTTACGAAACGGACAAAAAGTAGCCGAGAAATTGCCGACATTACCGAGAAATAACGAGAAGTAACCAAAAGAACCAAGACGCAACCTTCGCCGGCTCACCGAGCCACCATCCGGGGCCGCGAGCGGCTGGGCGGGACCTCCAGAGGTTGAACGAGGTTGAAGTACCTCAAACTTGGGTAACTCTAACGGCGGAGGTGTTGACATCTGAATCATGCCTCTGGAATGCGCCGCATATTTACATGGAGAGCATTATTTCTCGGCTATTTCGCGGCCATTTCGCGTCGAGCGCTAATTGGTGTTTTTTTCGGCAAGCATGATTTAGCGGCTATTTCTCGGTTATTTCGCGACTATTCTGTGACTAGCATCATATGGCGGCTATTCATCGGCGGCTATTTTTGGCTGAAATTCTCAGAGGAGTAGGTTTATACTGCTTTGATTTGCTTCAAGATGAGTTAAGAAAATGCCTGGAAACATCTTCTAGAAAATAATAGACGCTCAGAGAGCTAAAATGTTAACTTGGAATTTGCGTACAGTAAAGTGATTATGCCTTGAAATATAGATTTTTGAGGTTCCGGGAAATTAGCCTAGACGGTTTGCAGGTGAGTCGCATAAATACAACTCTTCACAACGTTGGAACAAAAAACTAGTAAAAGTAAAAAAACGAGAAACCAAAGTTGGGATAAACGACAAAAGGTCTTCAGAAGATCGAATTTATGAAGCAATTCCGATTGAAGGTGCAACGGCATTCCACGCCGGCGATGGAAATGGTTAAGATCATTCTCCGCCGCTGCTCATGCTGACGGCGTACGCTCAGGGGACGCTGCTGTCGAAGTGGCACAAACACTGCGAAAAAGGCAACCGTGTAGCACGACAAGATTCCTGATCTCTTCCGCTGCATGGCGTCTCCCCTTTTCTCCATCGATTACCTGCGGCGACGAGACTCGCCGCGATGCTACTTCTGCAGAGCGCTTTATGGTTTGGGCAAAGAAAGAAGTTGTACTCTCACTGCCGAACACGTTGTGACCTGTCCACGGGCAACAAACGTGATGAAACACACATATGGATAAACGGTCGCTACTGCCTGTTTAGGAGGCCCCGCTCCGGTCTGTCCGGTGTGTCTTGTGTAATACACAAATGATGGAAAACGGGACCTCTAAAATGGTTTAACTCCTCTAACTCCATAGGTTTATTATTTCTTCTGGCTTTTCCATTGTCGAGACTTCTCCGAAAACAAGAAGCTTTGAATACACGCGTTTGAACGTGAGGATCTCTCGAAATAAGGAGAGTATAGGAATTTTGAGCTGTCGGAGGCCTGTCGGGCGCTTCGAGTTCTCGTGCTAGATGATCGGCCCGGGAAAACGCCTTTTCAGACCACGTGAGAGTTGTTTTCAAGAGGCTATAGCATTATCAATACGCAACATTGAGGTCTCAAGCTTTGCCAACTTTCTCAACATGGTTCAAACCATAGTCTGAGATTAAAAAAAAACCAAATATGTTTTATTTCGCAAACGCTGGCTTTAAAGAATGTATGATTTCTATCACATACTCAGTAAGCATAAGAAAAACTTTTGAGTTTTTTTTCAATAGAAAACAATAAGCTCGTGTTCACTTTAGAAACCCATTCTTCATGAAATCTAACTTCTTCAGGTCAGAAAAACTTCGAATGGCAACCCTGACAAAGCTTCACGTGAGATCGCAAATCGGGAAGCATTTACGGCAATCTAGAAATCCAGAAAAGTCTGGAACAACCTCTAAAGATCTGGACGGCCGTTGAGAGTTCGGATGGGTCTAAACGTAAGCATTGGAAAATTCTATATAACCGGAGTTAACCCCTAATCTTCGAAAACCTAATCAACCCATTCACGAACACGCCTAATTTTGGGTGGCTGCACGTTCGGACCGCGTGCAATATTGCGTCACCGTATAGCGTGATCTGGACGGCCACCGGTGGGACACGCTGGCTTGAATAGCGTCCCACGGGTAATTCCTTTCTCTATTTTTTTCCTTTCTCTCAAACCACGGGTAATTCTTTTCTCAACACTTTCAGGAAAGTGAACAAGTTTCAAACGATAGGTCTGTACTAATCAACCTAAAAGCTAGCAATAGGAGGAAAAAGATATCACTAGGTGCTTTTAAAGCTGCTTTACAGCCGTTTTTTCCTCTACTTCAGCCCACCTGATTTCAGAAAGTTCTAAACATGCTGTTGCATTTGACGTACTGATGGGCCTCGAGGTTTTATTTAAGTCTTGGGCAGGTCAAGACATTGATCATTTGTAAGTTCGAAGGTAGTTTCTTGTGGCGGAGAAATCGATTTTTGAAAAGGGTGCCCCACCAGTGGGACACGCGGTCCGAAGTGGTAGTCAACGCGTGTCCCACCGGTGGGACACGTGGTCGTGAATGGGTTAAAAAAGAAATTAAAGGCCCCTGTAGCTCTAGGAATAAGGCTCTAGAAAAACCATAGAAGTCTATTTATAGTTCGTGTCCTTTGATTAGGAAGCCGCAACGCAGCAATGCGAGAATCGTG